>JAAALK010000290.1:15407580-15864645 GCA_019279435.1 Zizania palustris
CGTCCTGTAATTCCTCGTAATGAAGATCATCCATGGCCTCCAACAAGCGCATGGTATGACCAATCGCAGAATGGCGCTGGGAGAGTGTGCTGACGAAGACGCTGTGGGGACTCCCTGGGGTGCGAAGAGGCACGAAGCGAAAGTCCGTGTCGTAGAGCTCACTGTCATAGATCATCCGGAGCTCTGTGAGTGCCTGGAGGGCGGTGCGCTGGCTGGCAACCAGGAAGGTAGGTCCTCCTCCGCGGTAGGTGTGAGCTGTCTGAGGGGAGGGCTGGACGACGATGGTGACCTCGCAGAAGCTTTCTTCCTCGTCGGGGAAGACTGCATGGTACATCGGCTCATGCTCAAATCCGAGGAAACCAACGAGCATGCGCAGCTCGCGGATGAATCCGGCCTCATCACGAAGGTTCCCACTCATGGTACGGACCGGCATCTACAAAAGAGAAAGTTTTTGTGAAAATCTCGGAAGATGAGAGGATAAGTAGTGTTTGTAAGAAAATATAGTAAGTATAAGTCCTAAGGTCAGGTCTGTTTGGCTTCCTACAGTCAAGTCGGCTCTGATACCATCTTGTCGCGCCCCGATTTAATAAATCAGGACTTTATTGAAATTCCATAGAAAATCAATAAAACAAGACGTTCATCATGCGACCACGTACAATACGGGCAATCCTTCATGGTTCGTAGACCGCATTAATACAAAAGTGAATAAAGGTGAAGAGAAACTAATAAAATAAGGGTCCTAGATGAACGCCTCCTTCCAGTCTCGCCTTGACTGGGTCGCTACTCCAGACCTTCATCCTCCTCGTAGTAGACTGGCTCTGATGGTGTAAGTCAACGGGGTGAGTACAGATGTACTCAGCAAGCCACCGAATGCAAATATAATGCAAGGTAATAACAAGGGAGATAGTGGCTAGTTTTGCGGAAGCAGCATAATTGTAAAGCTTTAAATGTGAGCAATTTATTAGTACGGAAAAGTAAACATGTGTGTGTGCATCATCATCTTCTAACTCGAGGGGTACAGTCAGCCCCACCTCGCTCAACAGTCCTTACGTGCCATGAATAACTCGACCATTCAAACAATTGTAAACTAACTGCGAGTAGTCACACAACTCGCCCTTGACCGTGGGCTCGGCTTTTCGAAAAGATTAAATTACTCTGATCAGAATTGTACCACTGTACCCACAAGGCACACACTCATCCCTTACACCAAAGTGTAACGAGATGACCCATTTCACGGGAACTCGTGCCAAAACCTTCCATATAGTCCTCCCCGACTCAACGGCACCCTCTTATAGGTTTCATATGGTGTCCCGACGCATCGGAGCCTCACCATACCCTCCCTTGAGCCTCGTCGGTACAAGTCGCCCGTAGGCTAGCCCCTTGCCCCCTCCTCTATGGTGCATCGAGCCGGAGTATTCCATACTTCCAGTTAGGACTTACCCATTAGACTTGTGGTTGGTACGGAAGTGCTTTGCAACAGATCCCGCAGACCGGTCCTTATAGTGCCCCGGGTGCGACAAACCAGTGCCCGAGCTTGCACCCGGAACCCACCATACTTATAACTTAGCCAACTCCAACAGAGTCCAGAGACGAGAATAACGGGGAAATTCATATACAGAATCCAGCTATCTACGACTCATTCTTTTTATCCTATAGCAGTGGTGTCGGTACATTGGGCACTAGCTAATATTTTTATAGTAGAGTGACAAGGAGTTAAGGCTCAATAAGCATGGCTTGGGTTTGCACACAAGGACGGGGATCTAATAAATATAAGTGTAAGGCTTTGATATTTGACTAATGCAATATTAACCTATGAGTTATAGCGATAATTTATCAAAACATGGGCTCATTGATGATCAACTGTTTCAACAGAGGTGGTCGATGACTTGCCTTGATCAGCAAATGGTGATGGAGGAACCTCGGGGTAGAACTCCTGCTCCTCGATGAACTCGTAGTCTTCTCGATACGGAAAAATTAACAGTACATTCAATAAACAGACAAAAATTCACCAAATACTAAACATACACATTTGTGGGTTTTATTATGTGGAATAAGGTTTTAATATCCTGATGTTTGGTGAATAAACAATAAACTTCATTTCTTAGGGCTTTTTCTAATTTATTTTGCTGAATTAATAATTTATCCCTAAGGGGTTTTTATTCTTTTATTTGTTAAAAATATTTTGGGTAATAGTAACATACTGTTTTTATGGCATTAATGTGTAGAGAATATTATTCTGGATTTAACAAAATTTGAATGGTGAAATTTGGAGTTAAAATGAGCAAGATATGAATTTTTGAAGTTTAAACTATTTTCTGAATTTTATTTAAAAACCAGAAAACAGTCTCTGGTCCACGGTGAACCAGGTTCACCGTGAACCTGTGACTGTGCGCGTGGACCCGGGTGACCTAGACTGTTGGATCTGGATCCAGCGGCCAGATGCGAGGCGGGATCCTTTAAATGAAAATGGATGTTCCTGATTAAATCCTAGCGAACGGGTATGACGTGGACGCACGGGATTAAGTCAATGTTTTTAAGTTGGAACCGACGGCCGAGATCGCGTGGTACCGCTTTGACCAGATCCGAGGGCCTGGATTAGATCCCAAAGGGATTTAATCTTAGCCCTCCGATCTTGATCGGACGGCCAGTAACTCGTCCGGCACGGCACGAGCTAAGGGGGCGATTACCCCCTTCGTCCTCGGCTCCGGCGGTCCAACGGCGAGGAATTCCAGCGATGGCGAGGGTTGAACGGTGATGCTAAGGCCAAAAATGGAACCAGTGATGTGAGGGGAACTCGGGCGTACCGGCGGTGGCGACAGCGGCGAGCGGACGGCGACCGGCGTCGATGAGGAGCGGAGGAACCGTTCGGGTTCGTCGGCGGCGAGGTGATCCGGCGGTCCTTTCGACCAACGGAGGCGTGGCCGAGGACGAGCGGCTTCCGACGGTCACGATGGGGGCGACGGCTTGGACAGTGGCGGCTCGCGACGGCGGTGAGAGGTGGCCGGAGTCAAAACAGAGCCGAAGACCTAAATGAGGGCGGCGGCGCTCTGTTTATGCTCTAGCAGAGCTACGGTGGTGTGGGCTGAGCGCGGTGAGGTCGAGGGTTCTTATAGGGGTCACCGGTGGTGGATATGGCAGGGTAATTGGAGGAAACCGAGAGGGCTCCTTCCATTTCCGGCGAGGTTTCCTATCTCCTCGGGTACGCTTCCTTATGCACGAAGATGCGTCGCCATGGATGGAAAGGGGGCGGTGGCGTGCGGGGAAGGTGATCTGGGGCGATCCGATGCGATCCGGTGGCCGGCGGCGAGGAAACAGAAAGCGATCGCCGGGGAAGGAAAGGGGAGTGATCCCCTTCCATCGGAGACGAAGGATCTGACAGGTGACCCCCTCCTGTCAGTGGCCGAGCATGAAGACAACAGCGCCGACCGGTGGGCCACGGTTGTCAGGGAGCGAGGGCGAGAGAGGGGAGGCTGACAAGTGGGCCGAGCGGGGCGCGGTGGAGGAGAGAGGAGCGGGGGAGTGCGCCGACAGGCGGACCCCACCTGTCGGTGGCACGCTGTTGGATTGGGCCGGGCTCGGGGTGAATTCGAGGTTGAGGCCCATTAAGGATTTAAAATCTTTTCTGATTAAAAATAAATCCAGTAATTCATATATTTGATTAAGGGTTGGATTACTGTTGGTAAAAATTTGTAAAAATTCCTAAATTTATACCTTGGCCTATAGTTCATCTCATAAAATTTTCAAGTCTAGATTTGGAATATTTCTCCCTGTTTGGCTTTACTTGGGTTCTTTTATGATTTTCCTTTAATAAATAAATCCAGAATTGATTTAAATAATAATTTTCTTTTATTTTATTTGTTTTTATTTCTTGGGATGTTACAATAACCATCGGAATGTAACATATGGATGTAACTGAAACACTTTCTCTTAGATGTTTCTTTAAATTGAAATTTAATAACCATATGAATGTAACCTAATGTATGTTGAACATAATTGCTCTCAAATGTTGGGCTATCAACTTAATGGCCTCATCGCAACTAGACTACAATTTAATTCATATGTATGTGTGACAACTAATTTATTAAGCAATAATAATATTAAGCATGTAATGAAACTATGACATGCACATAATGAAAGAACATTGAATAAATAAAATGTAGGAACAATAATATTAGCACATAATGAGAGATTATTGCATGAAAAATTTGTGATAAATTGTTAGACACATCCTCATATTTCACAAATAGCATCATATTTATTGAGCAAATATTTCACAAATTATACACAAAGAAACATTTCCACAAATTATCTACACCGCAACATTTTCACCAATTATCCACAGTACAACTTACCATTTCCACAAATTATCCATAGTGCAACATTTTCACAAATTATCCACACATATTCACCAAGTCACAAACCATAACCATGTCAGAGGAGGAGGATGCAACCTAGGTGGTGGCAAGTAGGGTTGGCCATGCGCAATGGAATAGAGGCCACACGCGACAGAACAGATGGTGGAACGGAGGCCACGTGGAATTGAATGGATGGCCAGGATGGAATGGAGCATGGTGGGGCCAGTGAGGAGCATGAAGGTGATAAACATGGTGAGAGGCTAGGGTTAGGGTTATAAGTGGGAATCATTAGGGACGGGTGGTAACTATCAATCATCACTAATAACTCTCTACAGTGATGGGTGATAGTTACCACCATCATTGATGATATACCACCCATCACTAATGATTAGAGGGGTCGAAGCACAACACTTGTGCGATCACCCATAAAAGTGACAACACAAGTGTTGTGCTACTATTCAACGATGCCATGGATCAATTTGTGTGGAATTAAGCATAGTTCGATGCTTCCACATACCTGTTGGTGTGTCGAGCCAATCAACATCCACCACAAACCTCCATGGCAAAGAAAAAGAGAAGTAGGAGAAAAAAAATTTGTGTTCTAAAGTTCAAGTGCAAGCAGCCAGGGTATTTAAAGGGGTCACACAAATAGTAATTATTGTGCCATCTACTTACCTCAACTAATTGCCTGTAGTAATGAAATCACAATAGTAATTTTTCCAAATTATCAGTGACGGGCGACAATCAATAGTGACAGGCAAGCAATATCGACTGTCACTGATGATAAGTAGTGATGGCAGGCGATAATTGTTGTCTGTCACTAATGATTTGGCAAAACATCGGTCGACAATTATGGGGAAAGGGTGAAGTCAGTGGTGGTTAGGAGCAATAAGTGCAGAGCTCAGTGCCTGAGGTCCTTAAATTCATTAGTGATGATTATCTCTAAAAATATATCATTAATGGTGGCCTTAGGGTTGCAAGCACTTTAGTGACGTGGGTAAAACAACACGCGTCACTAAAATTCACATCCTCTAGTGATGGGTAGTACTTCTACCCATCACTAATAGGGGTGTCTCTCTTTAGTGATGGATCTCAACATAACCCATCACTATAAGGGTAACCTTTAGTGGTATGTCATACTATCGAGAATATGATCTTGGTGTACTTTCCGAGTGGATTTGTGAATCCCGAGTGGAGGAGGGGCCACCAGACACAACATTAAAAACAATAAGTCAACAATCAACGTTAACCAACCTACTAGTAGTCGACAATCTAAGGGTTCCCGAGTTTAGCATTCGAGAGTCCTTCCCGACTACAGACAGTCGAACTATTGCCATCAAGACCTAGTCCGCTCTTCAAATTCAATAATTGTATGGTTAATATAGCCATTACCACTTGGAGTCATTAGTGGGCATCTTAACCACCATTTGTAACTCCAATCCCTCTTATAAAGGGATCGGAGGGAGCTTACAGAAGGCATGGCTTTCCATAGACGCTTTCTCAAATTCTCAAGAGAGAGCTCTTTCTCTCAATCATGCACACACAGGAGTAGGGTTATTATCCCCAAGGAGGTCCAAACCTATCTAAAAAGCCTTGTCTCTGTCTCTTTACCAGAGATAACCATTGAATTGCCACACAACACCCCCATTAGCGTAACCTAAAAACTCACTGCGGGTACCCCCATAGTGTGTTGTTGTTCAAACACAACGACAGTTGGCGCATTAGGTAGGGGAGCGCTTTGTATTTTTCAATCGATTTGATGGTTGTTGTTTGCAAGATCAACAATCAAGTTCCTGTTGGTGCCATGATCATCTTCAGAAGCCTAACCTTTGTTGGTTATTAATAAGATAAGTTCTTATTTTTTAGATTAACAAAGATGTTCAATCTTTCTGATTTGATTTGCCTCCAACTTTCTCCTTAAACCTGAGTGCTTGCATCTTTATCACTTTAACCTATAAGTCATGATCTACTCTGACTTGGTTATTTTTGATCTTTTGGACAACTCTAGGGCTTGTAATTTTATTTTACTGTTCACCTCGATTGAGTCTAAATGTCATTCTCGATTACTTTGTGATGCTGATGGTTCCAAACAACATACACGTGGCTTAAGTTTCCCTGTGCTAATGGACCTAAGCTATACCAAAACAGTCAGAATTTCATTGCAAATAATTAGGCCAAATACACATTCATTTTTTCACTGTTTTCCCAATCTATTCAAATGTTATTTCTAATAACTTTGTGACGCCGATGGTTCCAAACAGCGTGCATGCGGCCTAAGTTTCCTTGCGCTATGGACCTAAGCTATATCAAACGGGTGGAAATTCATTACAAGTGATCGGGCACAATGTTTGTTCATGAAAGACAAAGCATTACATCATTTGAAAATCAAAATGCATGTGTACATTTCTTTTATCCTATTTTTTGCTATTCGGCGGGATATGCCTCCAAGTTTTTGACAAGAACATTGACTATCTCTTCTACCTCCAGGTAGAGACGATCCACGTCAGAATCCTCCACGTTGGTCGGCCACCCTACTCAATGTAGTACATTTGCGTTGTATTGTAGGATACAACGCTTGGATTTGCGTTGTAGGATACAACGCTTGGACAATACCAAGTACGTGATATGCCGCTGATCGCATGATGTTCCGGGCTTGAACCCAAAGACAAACCGCCGACCCCTGAAGTCACTCCATGAAGTGCTCAGCCAACCACTCGGCGTCGATTGGGTCACCGTCAATTATTTTGACGAGTGTTTCAACCCCGGCCTAATAATGATTGCACTGCGCTTGAGTGTTTCTTAAAGATAACTCCATGTCAGTATATCGTGAAATTATTCACCAAAATAAAGATATGAAGCTCCTTCCGACTACTCGACTTCATCTGCGTACCGCAAAAAGCTTGGGGGCTAATGTCGGGAATATGATCCAGGGGTACTTCCTGAGTGGATTTGTGAAGCTTGAGTGGAAGATGGGCCACCATACACAACATTAAAATAATCAGTCAACCATCAACGTTAATAGCCTACTAGCAGTCGACAGTGCAATGGTTCCCGAGTTCAGCATTCGAGAGTCCGTCCCTACTACAGTCAGTCGGACGGTCGCCATCAAGACCCAGTCCGCTCTTCAAACTCTATAATTGTATGGTTGATATAGCCATTACCACCTGAAGTCATTAGTGGGTGTCTTAACCACAATTTGTAAACCCCGATCCCTCTTATATAAAGGGATCAGAGGGAGACTGCAGAAGGCACATCTTTCCATAGGCGCTTTCTCAAATTCTTAAGAGAGAGTCATTTCTCTCAATCATACACACACATGAGTAGAGTTATTATCCTCAGGGAGACCCGAACCTATCTAAAAAGCCTTGTCTCTGTCTTTTACCAGAGATAACCATTGAATCATCACACAATGCACCCATTAGCCTAACCTAAAAACTCACTGCGAGCACCCCCGTAGTGTGCTGTTGTTCAAACGCAATGACATATTGTGACCCATCACTAGGGATGAAAACGGATCGGATACGGACGGATATCACTAATATCATATCCTTTTTCATATATTTTTTCGGATTCGAATTCGGATTCGGATAATCCGGATACGGATACGGAGTCGGATATCATCGAATACGAATACGGAGCGGATACGAATCGAATACGAATACGGTTACGAATACTTACCGAATATCAATAATGTATTTATTTATTCACGATCACAATAGACAAATAACAATAATAGTTATCATCATATAAATCATCACGAACGGGGAGAGAGAGGTGACAGGAGTAGGAGAGATCGAGAGAGAGAAAGAAAAATTAGGGTTGATAGAGTTTTAGTCAAAGTTGACTATTTACTTATTTTGGAGTGAGAGAGATAAAGTTTAAAATTGTAAATTTGAAATATAAATGATCGTTTAAAGTTGAATTTTTTTTCTAATATCAAAATACAACATATATAATATCATAAAAAAATTTCACATTTTTATGCATAAGTTTGCTATTTTTAATTCATTATGTATGTTTCTTTGATTTATATTGAAATTTGTCAAATTTGAACTACAAGTGCATGAAATAATGAACCAAAAATTATAAAAAAATTATATTAATGAATTTGAGTCTATTTTAAGTCAGTATCCACTAAATTGAAAGATATTTTTTTAAAAAATTGTTACGACACTCGATGGACAACATAGAGCTTAATGAAATTTTAATTCTAAAAAATTCAAATAAATTCTGAAAAATACGAGATGTCTCGTGGTATCATCATACGATACATAGATGCTGTGATAAAAAATTAAAATTATTTTGACAAAGTTTTCATGTACGATGTTAAGAAAGATGGAGATTTGAGAGTAATGAATTAGAATGTTAAGAAGAAATGTGTTAGGTTTAAAAGCAAATCAATAGATAAATCTTCGTTTAAACTTAATTTTTTTCTATGATTAAAATATATCATATCTAATCTTATAAAAAAATTTCACATTTTTATACATAAGTTTGCTATTTTTAATTCATTATGTATGTTTCTTTGATTTATATTGAAATTTGTCAAATTTGAACTACAAGTGCATGAAATAATGAACTAAAAATTCTAGAAAAATCATATTCATGCATGTGAGTCTATTTTAAGTCAGTATCCACTAAATTGAAAGATATTTTTTTAAAAAAATGTTACGACACTAGATGGACAACGTAGAGCTTAATGAAATTTTAATTCTAAAAAATTCAAATTAAGTCTGAAAAATACGATACGTCTCATGGTATCATCATACGATACAAAGATGCTGTGATAAAAATTTAAAATTATTTGACAAAGTTTGCATCTACGATGTTAAGAAAGATGGAGATTTGAGAGTAATGAGTTAGAATGTTAAGAAGAATGTGATAGGTTTAAAAGCAAATCAATAGTTATATCTTTGTTTAAACTTGATTTTTTTTCTATGATTAAAATACAACATATCTAATCTTATAAAAAAATTCACATTTTTATACATAAGTTTGCTATTTTTAATTCATTATGTATGTTTCTTTGATTTATATTGAAATTTATCAAATTTGAACTACAAGTGCATGAAAAATGAACTAAAAATTCTAGAAAAATCATATTCATGCATGTGAGTCTATTTTAAGTCAGTATCCACTAAATTGAAAGATATTTTTTTTAAAAAATGTTACGACACTAGATGGACAACGTAGAGCTTAATGAAATTTTAATTCTAAAAAATTCAAATTAAGTCTGAAAAATACGATACGTCTCATGGTATCATCATACGATACAAAGATGCTGTGATAAAAATTTAAAATTATTTTGACAAAGTTTGCATCTACGATGTTAAGAAAGATGGAGATTTGAGAGTAATGAGTTAGAATGTTAAGAAGAATGTGATAGGTTTAAAAGCAAATCAATAGTTATATCTTTGTTTAAACTTGATTTTTTTTCTATGATTAAAATACAACATATCTAATCTTATAAAAAAAATTCACATTTTTATACATAAGTTTGCTATTTTTAATTCATTATGTATGTTTCTTTGATTTATATTGAAATTTATCAAATTTAAACTACAAGTGCATGAAATAATGAACTAAAAATTCTAGAAAAATCATATTCATGCATGTGAGTCTATTTTAAGTCAGTATCCACTAAATTGAAAGATATTTTTTTAAAAAAATGTTACGACACTAGATGGACAACGTAGAGCTTAATGAAATTTTAATTCTAAAAAATTCAAATTAAGTCTGAAAAATACGATACGTCTCATGGTATCATCATACGATACATAGATGCTGTGATAAAAATTTAAAATTATTTTGACAAAGTTTGCTATTTTTCATTAATTCATTGTGTTTCTAAAATTTAAATTGAAAGAACTAAAAAAATATTTTTTATTTATTAAAAATTTTGTCTGTTTAAATTTATAGAAATTTATCCCATTTTTAAATATATATATATATATTTTTTAAAAAATCTTCTTTATTTTTTAAAAAAAATATTTTTTTTAAAAAATAAAGAAGATTTTTTATTTCAAACTCCTTGTGCGGTTGGGCCATGGCCATGGCGCCATGGCAGTGGGCCTGCCAGCCCAATATGACATAGTGCCATATAAAGGCCTATTATGTAATGGGCCAGTGGGCCTGTATTTTTAATGGGCCGGATATCCGAATAAGAACTATCCGGATTATCCGAATCCGTATCCGAATCCGACGGATATCAGACATATCATATCCGTTTCCGTATCCGAAAAAAAATATCCGAATCCGTATCCGAAAAATCCGTATCCGAATCAAAAAAATCCGAATCCGAATCCGTTTTTCCGGATACGGTCGGAAACTATCCGAACCACTTTCACCCCTACCCATCACTAATGAGAGTGCTTTATCTTTAGTGACAGGACCGATTTTGACCTGTCACTAAGAGTACAATATTACTGTTGTGTTTAAAATAGTCTATCACTACAAGTGTATTACTAACGCACATTTTTTTCTATCGGTAAAGTTCCGTCACTAAATACCATTTCTGTGGTAGTGAAGAAATTAACAACGAAGACCAACTCCTCTAATATTATTAAATCTTACAATCTAGTCCGTTATCATAGATATAAATTCATGTTAATAGAAATGTAGTTCTTTTCTATTATCAAGCATATTCTACATTGTCTTGTTATGACTAATTACTACAAATTAAAGGCTATTGACTTTCATTTATTTCATAAAATTGTTATTATCATAAAATTGGTATTATCAATATTAGTGAGTTAGTACCATCGTATTCCATTCCTTCTTCTCTCCTGCCTCCGCCGCCTTCCCAATTATGATTGCCACCGTACCCAACAGCACAAAAAAAGTAAAAATTTTGCGTGATATTTTATGTTTGGACTCGGCCTTATGAGTTATGCCAAAGCTAGCCGTGCCAGTGGTGCCATATTCCTCGGGCCTAGCCATTAAGGCCGGGCGCTGGCATGGCCCAACCTGTCAACTTTCGGCGGAGTGACGATGACACATAAATTTAGTACTACTACTACCACTGGGCACTGGCCTTAATTAAGCGCTAATTAAGTTCATTCTGGGCTATTGACGCAAAATAAAAATGGTTGAGCTACTAACTACAGTTAACGGTACATGCATTCACCCTTATTATTACAGATTGGCATTATATTATATATGACAGTACATGCATATATAATTAAGCACAAGTTGATTTGCTGGACGTTAATAAGTTCACTGGGAATAACCACGTTGGTGGCCAAGTTGTGCGACAGTACTGGGACACTGAGGCAATTAACAATCGGCAACAGCTACTAGCAGCTAGGGCATTGAGAGGAGAAACGATCGATATGATGTAGTGCAACTAACAACTATATGATGAGATCAGGCATGATGCAAGATGCAACTTGGCCCATGATCCCGTTATTGCTGGGCTGTTTTCTACCTCAAATAACTAATTATATTAACCATGTGTCTGCTTGCAATAATCCCGGTGTTGGGAAATGGGAATCACGCATCCGACATGGAACAAATTTGGTGGAGATATAATGATATATATATAGCAATATAATGTCTAGATAGAGAGCATTCTGATCTAGCAATGAACAAATCTGTGCTGAAAACTGTCCGATTTGCCACATGTATAGATATAATATATAACATTTTGTATATGAAAATATCCAAATATATTAATCCGTACGTATCCGTATGTCTTTTCGATCGTTTCAATGATTCAGTACGAACGGGCGTACGCGCGTCCACGGCCATGTGACCACTGCTGGATCCATGCACCTCCTATATATTGCCGTTGGCGCAGTGTAACACTGTATGTGCTAGATTTGTTGAATGCATGGCCACTTGATCTAAATTAAACGGCTCAGATTCAACTAACTATATAGGTACCACATTGTTGAATGTAGCATTTAATTAATCTGGCTCATCTGATTTTTGATCCAATAGTCCCAACCACGCTTATTCTTGTTGAGAAACTCTACAACCTGATGACGACATATGACAGTCCAAAGATTTCGATGAAAAACACACAGAACAAACAATAGAAGACATAAGATGTAGATAGAAAACTCTTCTCTTTATTTCTTTCTTGTTGTATAATGAGGCATCGCCTCAGTATTTATGAGAAAAAACCCTAACGAATAAGTCTATCCCAGAGATATAGATAGAGATGGGCCTAATCTTGAAACCACATTCTATTGATAAACTATAAGTTTGTGGTTTCTTATTTTGACCAATTCGATCGGACGATTTTCTAATATCATTTGGATGGACCTCATTCCTGAAAAAATAAGCTAGGATGGGCCAAGAATAAAGAACACATTTATTGTGTGCATTCTTGTAGTATATATCTTGGAAGGTTATATCAAATCAGCTATAATCATTATTAGCGGTCTTGTATTGATTCATCTAAGTTGATCACTACCGTCCCGGTTCTCCGCACCTAGGGTTGGCAACGGGTACCCGAAACCCGAAACCCGATGAGTTTTTACTCCATTAGGGCACGGGTCTGGGTCAATTTTTCGACCCGCGGGTCTGTTAATGGGCAGAAATTTGAACCCATCGGGTTCGCGGGTTCGGGTCTGGGATCGTAGAACCCGAACCCGTAAACCCGTGGGTTTTTTTTACCCGGCCCAATAATTATATAGGCCTCTATTTTAGCCTTTGAGCCCATAATCCAGCCCAATACCTTGACCCAATATACAGAGTATATAACAGAGAATAGCCATCCCAAACCCTAAACCCAAACCTAGGCTATATAGAATTATGGTTGGTGACCAATGAAATTGTTATTCATTCTATTTTTATCAGTTTTGCTAGTGTCGCGGGCTCTGTGCATGGCTCTGTGGACCAGACTAGCCGTGCATGCTTATGCTAGTTAACGGGCACGGGTGACCCATGGGCGACCCGAGACCCGAACGGGCATGGGTCTGGGCTTAAAAACGAACCCGTGACGGGTATGGGTTTTTTAACGGGTCTCATTTTAGTGTCGCGGGCACGGGTCTGGGCGGGCAAAACCCGACGGGTCTGTGCCCGTTGCCAACCCTATCCGCACCACTCATTTTTAAGATGATTTATCTTTCCTAATTTATAACACCACTTATTAATATAACAATAATAATTATCCTCTCTTTTTAAGATGATTTATAATTTTATAATTTAGACCCGTTTGGATTGTGGTTGTTTATTTTTAGTGACTAAAGTTTAGTCCAATTTAGTCCCTAAAATTCCAAACGAGATTGCTTATTGGGACTAAACTTTAGTCCATTAATCCTTTGGATGTTGCTTATTGGGACTAAATGTATCATGCACACTTTATCGTTATTTATGAACCCTTCATTAAATGATATTTACCCCTACATTTAAATAAGATGACTAAACTTTAGTCCCTACTAAAATAAGCAAGTTTTAGCCTCTAAAAATAAACAAGGTCAACCAAACATGCTGACCTTATAATACCACTAATTAAGATGGTAATTACGACAATTATGTTTATCCCTTATTAGATCAAATCAGACCAGTGGTTAACATTTATTTAATGACGGTAAAATGCACAATAAACAAGAGCGAGGCTTTCTTTGGGAAACGAAACGTACGTGCACAATAATCTCTCTTTCTTGTGTGTTATATATGTAGTCGCCCCATGGATCCTAAGGGCTTTTATCATATTTGACTCCATTATTAGCACCATTACTAATTTTCTCAGAAAAATAACCATTGAACAGTACGTAACAGTTCATCAAACTTCTGAAATATAAGAAAATGCAGCTCGCTCTTGCTGTAACTTCACATTTTAAACTAACAGTGAATCTATTAAGTTAACATCACTACGGGAGAATCTTTGTTCACCGAGTGCCAAAAGCACTCGGCGAAGCCTTGTTTACACTCGGCAAAGGCTTCGCCGAGTGTTGCACTCGGCGAACGATGCATGGCAAAAATGTTCTCGGCGAACATGTGTTGCCGAGTGTTTTTTGTCGGGCACTCGGCGAACATGTGTTGCCGAGTGTAAAAGTTGGCACTCGGTGAAAAAAGAGACAATCGGAATGGTAGAAAGTTGACGGTTGGTTTGCCGAGTGCCAAAAGAAAGCACTCGGCAAAGAAATTAGTGTAAAATAAAAAAAAAGTTGGGCGCGCCACGGGCGCGGTTGTGGCCACGGCGCGGGCAACGGCGCATCGGCGACGAGGCGGCGACCGAGAGGGGGCGGCGACGGGGCGGAGCCAGGGCGGCGGCCGCGGCGACGATGGGGTGGCAGCGGGAGGGGCGGCGGCCGCGGCGACGATGGGGTGGCAGCGGGAGGGGCGGCGGGAGGGAGCTGGTGGGAGGGAAGGAGAGGGAAGGATGGAAGAAGAATGGAGGGAGGTGATAATTTGAAAAAAAAAAGTGCGCCAACTTTGAAATTTCGCGAAAAAGCTGTGCGGGAAAATATTTTTTTTGGTTTGCCGAGTGTTGCACTCGGTAAACCCAGCATATTTGTCGAGTGCCTCAAATTTGGCACTCGACAAAGAGTTTTTTATTTTTTTAAAATTTTGTATAATTTATTTTACAATCTTTTCGTTGATGAAAATGGTACAACTATAGTATATAAAGACTAAAAATAAACTCAACAACATAAATATGATTTTTTAATAATATTTTGTTTATTATTTCATGCAATTGCAGTTCAAATTTAATCTATTTTTATTTAAATCCTAGAAAAATACTTAATAATTTAAAAATAACAAATTGAACCAAAAAAATGTGGAATTTTTACATGAGATAATATGTATTGTGTTTTTATTGTAGAAAATAATTCAAGTATAAAAATGATTTGCCCATCAAACTTCTTTCAAACCTTTCATATTTCTTCTCTAAACTCTAATTAATCCTCTCATAATCTCCTATTTCTAAACACTATACGTGATAATTTTCTTGAAATATTTTAAATTTTTATCATAGCATCTATGTATCATATAATAACACCATGACAAATATAATGTTTTTTAGAGTTAATTTGATTTTGTTATAATTAAAAAACTATTAAGCTTTACGTTGTCGAACGAGTGTCGCACCCTAAATTGTTCAAATTTTCTTTCAATGCAGTTGATAAGAACTCTAAATAGACTTAAAAACATGAATATGATTTTTTAATAAATTTTTGTTTATTATTTGAGGCACTTGTAGTTCAAATTTCACCTATTTCAATTTATATCCTAGAAACATACTTAATAATTTAAAAATAACAAACTGAATCAAAAATGTGTAATTTTTACATGAGATAATATGTGTTGTGTTTTTATTGTAGAAAAAATTTCAAGTGCAAAAAATAATTTACCTATCAAACTTCTTTCAAACCTATCTCATTTATTTTCTAAACCCTAATCACTTCTATCATAATCTACGATTTCTAAACACTCTACGTGATAATCTTCTCGAAATATTTTTAAATTTTTATCACATCATCTATGTATCATATAATAGTACCATGACAAGTATCATGTTTTTTATAGTTTAATTGATTTTTATAATTAAAAAACTATTAAGCTTCACGTTGTTGAACGAGCGTCACACATTAAATTGTTCAAAATTTATTTTAATTCAGTTTATAAGAACCATAAATAGACTTTAAAACATGAATATGATTTTTCCATAATTTTTGGTTTATTATTTTAGGCACTTGTAGTTCAAATTTCACCTATTTCAATTTAAATCCTAGAAACATACTTAATAATTTAAAAATAACAAACTAAACCAAAAAAATGTGTAATTTTTACATGAGATAACATATGTTGTGTTTTTATTGTAGAAAAAATTTTAAGTTGAAATCAAATTGGAAATATCACGTAGACTCAAAACAATGGGTCAGAAAAAAAATAAAAAAATGGGTTTGCCGAGTGTTTTTTAAAAAACACTCGGCAAACACTCAAAAAAAATTTTAACGCGCAAGAACGTCGTTACGACGTTCGTTAGTAACTTGTTTGCCGAGTGTTTTTTCAAAAAACACTCGGCAAAGATTTAATTTGTCGAGTATTTTTTGTTTGCGAGTGTTTTAAAAAAATACTCGGCAAACTTAGCTTTGCCGAGTGCCCGAGATATTGCACTCGGCAAAATCTCAGGAACTCGGCAAACACTTCGTTTCCGGTAGTGCATGTAGTAGGCAATGTGACAAGTTATCACTTGTATTCAAAATCTCTCCCTCAAACAGTGATAGGTACTATTGAGTTGCATCAATGCACTAATAATCAATGTGATGAGGAAATATGGATATGTACAGCTCAGTACGGGAAACAACATAATCGCAGAGTGCCTATTTGTTTGCCAAGTGTCGGTAAAAACACTAGGAAACTAAAGTTGTTTGTTGAGTGCCAACAGAAAATGCACTCGATAAACATCAGGTTACTCGGCAAACAACCATGAAAAAAAACAAAATCAAACAGAAAATGTAATGGTATCTCACAAAATAAGAGACACCTACTAATAAGAGAGGAACCACACCATTAAAGCTCCTAGAACCTGACTCAATACACAACAATACAGGAATGCTCCCATGTTATGGATTTTTCTCTTGCTAAGAAGGAGAGGGCGGTGCAAGGGAACCAATACACTGAAATGACTCACCCAAGGCATATACTAATCCAAGTGCCTATGAATGCCTCCAAGGATTCACAATCATGGCCAAGGAGGTAAACGACCCTGATTAAAATCCTATCCATCTTGACATCGATGGGGAAATGTTCATGAGGATTGGAGGATGCAAGAGGCATGACCATTATTATATGGGTGATGGTGCACTCGATACTTCATGCACCCCCACTCTCTCTCATCTAAGAGCTCAGAGCTCGAGCTTAGGTCTGGGTATATGGCATCGCCTAGACACATCACATGTTGTCATTACCAAGCTCTAGGTTAGTTGAATTGTATTCTATTCATCCTCAAAGCCTTTTACTTTCTTTTAATTGGAGAGATAATGACATTGCGATGATGGTGTTTAGTCCTAATAGGAGGGACAAAGAAGGAAAATGGTCGAGATGGAGGATAGGATGTAAGCCCATGTCTAAACCCAATAGGCCGAGTGGTAAGATGCAGTCCCACATGTAGCAGTATTGGGAGCAGAGAATGGACTCTTATGTTCAGATGGGCTAGCATGTGCCACCAATGCCAGCCCCTGCTGCACTCCCTTAATCATCTACGCACACTCCATAGAGTGGCAATGAAACTTTATAACTTTGTAATTATTGTTTTTTCTATATACAGTTATGCTAACTTACTCCTTTTTACGGTGGCTAGTTTCGGTATCAAGATTAAATACACTAGTGCCTTGGAATCCTTAGAAGTCGCTAGATCAATAAGTTGTAATTTTTTTAGTTGCTTAACTTTGTAATGCACTTGTGGAGTTGTGATGTGAATTGTGAAATGTGAACTTGTGATGAAATTTGATGAAATATGATGTGGATTGTGGATTGCTCGATATGTGTGTATGTTGATTTTGTGAAATGTGGTGCAGATTTGAATGTGGATATATATGTGAATATGTATGTGGATTTGCATATGTGGACATGTGAATGTATTGATTTTTTGTAAAAAACGAAAAATAATTGAGGGTTTGCCGAGTGTTTACACTCAGCAAACAATGCCATAGAGCACATAGATTCATGCCACGTGCTTCGTTCTGTCCCTCTTCATTGAGTGTCGGACAAGTGTTTGTAGAGTGACTAATATGGCACTCGTCAAAGACATGAATTTGGCAGCTTCTAAGCATGTGACCCATATTCGGTGGGGTTTGGGTCTTTGCTGAGTGCCACGTCAGGCACTCAACAAAGAGGTATCGGTTTGTCAAATCTATCAGCTAGAATTTGAACTCAAAATCTATAGATCCAATACTACATTGAAGTACATGAACCAACCAACTTAACCTAAAATTTAAACTAACGAGAGAATAAACAATTCACCTGTATTTTACAAGGCATGCATGATTTTATAAGAGAGCGAGTGGCATATAAGAGATCACATGAACTTTCAATTACATATAAGGAACTTTATTCCCATTTCATAAACACTTAATGGAAAGTATCCCCTTGAGAGCATTTGCAAAAAATAAATTGAATTGATGTGCTTGGAAGAGAATAATTATTGATAAAATCACCAGCCTATCACAATATTTCACAAGATTGTATGGTGAGAATGCTATTTTTGTGCAGTTTAAACCATACCAGCTAGCTAGCTTCCTGGCCTTTACTGATATAACTTTGATAACATTCACAATACATATTTTCATATATCTTTTTATTGTTGTATTTCCCATAAGCTGAGGAGAAACACTATGATACCACATTGAGTTAAATTCACTGACTCGTTCAGCTAAAATCTTAAGCTAATGAAAAATTATTCACTTTATTTTCCAACAAGCATATCTAAGATTTTACATAATGAGGAGAAAATCCATTGTACTGACAATCCTATTTGTTAATTTATCCATCACATACTTTTATAGAGTAGCAACTAATTAACACTACTAGAGAAACATAATAATTAGTATCGATTCAAAACCCCCTTTAGTCCCGATTTTCTAACCGGTATTATCCATCAAGACTAAAGTGGTGGAACATTAGTATCTGTTGGACCGGAAACGGCGACCAGAGGGGGGGTGAATGGGAGCTTTTAAAATTTCGGGCTAAAAACTTAGCCTTCGGTTCTGTTCAGTCTTCTGCGGAACAGGCTTCGAACACAGCCTTCGAAGGTCTGGTTCGGAGGTACTTCGACACCTTCGAACACAGGCTTCGGAGTGGCAAAAAGTTCGAAGCCAAGAAGACTTCGCTCCACTTACAACCCTCGAAAATCTACTCTGCTAAGTCAGTGCAGGCTCCGCACACAGGGTGCTTTGAGCAGACTTCGCACTTCACCCTTCGCAGGGGTGGACAGCCCTCTGAGGACTACGACCAAGTACTTGGCGGCAGCAACTGGTGCTGGGCTTCGTACGCGAAGGTCTACACGCACACAAAACGGACCACGCTAAGGGCTTCGACACAAGGAAGCACAACGGGAAAAGATCAGGGCTTCGCTAGTAAGCAGCGAGGTCTTGCCTCGTGTTACACAGAGCGACAGCACACTGACAAAACACACCTCGCACGAAAAACAACCTTCGCCTCAACAGGCTTCGGTGCACTAAACTAGCGAAGTATGTAGATCGAGCTCAAGCAAAAAGCACAAGACAAACAGGGCTTCGCCGCTTGAACAAGGAACACTGAAAATGAACTCAGGATGTATTCAATCGAAGTGTGGCTACAGGAGCTCAACAGTAAATGCTCAAAGTGTTAAATGTTACCTACCGAGCCCCCATATTTATAGCCCACGGCTTCATCCTAAGGAAATGACTACATTACCCCTAGGGTTTACATCCATTTTGTCTCTACAGAACTAAGGGGTACAAAAGGTAGTCCACCTTTATTTTGGAGGCTTCTCTGTCAGCTGCAGAGGGGACAGTGTCAGCCTTTTCCAGAACAGACAGTGTCAGCCTTTACAGTGTTGACTTCTGGAACCTCCCTTCGCACGCGAGGGGTGCGGAAGCTTCGGCGAGAAGCCTGCAGCCTGTTGGCCTTCGCTCCGCCGAAGAAGACCTTCGATACAGTGACGGTTTTGAGCCGAAGCCGTCAAAGCCCTTGGGCCTTCGCACCACCACCTCCGGAGTGGATCACCACGGCTTCGCAGCTACTCCGAGCTCGAACATCGTCCGTCCGTGTACCGAAGCCATGCATGGCCGAAGCACCACAAGTCATCCTCACTCCGAAGCCCACCTTCGGAGTACCACCCTTCGAAGTCCCTCCTTCGTCCAAGGCCTTCGCATGAAGCATTCCATGAGCACTCCGTCGCAGTGCCTCTTCCCGAGCACACTCCTCGACGAGCCTCACCCGGACCATGCCTTCGATGCGCCTCGACTTCTGAGACCTTCGTCGGGCACCCTTCGAGTGTCTCTCTTCGGAGCACACTTCGAACACCTTGCCTCCGCAGAGGACTTGTACCACCAACTCCGAAGTCTCTCCATTCGGAGTACCTTCGAAGTGCCTCACCTCCGAGGACTTGTCTCGGAGTACCTTCAGCCGGAGCCACGCTCCGCACTCTCTGCCTTCACCTGGCACGCCTCGACCCGAGGACCGACCCGGACCACCTTCGCAGCCACCGTGACGGAGCTTCCTGCTCCCCTGGCATCAAGCCACCCGCTTGACCCAGGTTCACCTGGCTCGAACCCTGTCCGTTGCCTCCGAAGTCCCTGCGCACCACCGACAAGCAAACAAGTGTATCCAGTACTCCGGAGACCTCTCCGAGTTAGCAACCTTCGGTACACACTCCGGTGTACCGCCCAAAGTACCGAAGCCATCGGTACGAACCCAGTCATCGCGTACTGCCGGACCCCTCCGACAAGTACACTCCGCTGCAACATCTGCAGCAAACACACACCGAACACCCTTCGGTGACACACCTCCGAACACCCTTCGGAGGACCACCTCCGAAGCCCCTCCGGAGGTACCCTTCGAACAGAGGGTAAATAAACCTGTCAATCACTCATCACATACACCGAAACCACCCTTGGTTTCTCAATCTCCCCCTTGATGAGTGCATTGACAACCAAATCGAAGTTCAAGAAAATGTAAAAATTTTAGCACACAAGTGACCATAAAAACTCAGAAAAGAGCCAAGCATGTCACTTGATTAAAGAATTTTTCTCCCCCTTTGTAAAAGAGTAAAAGCCCCTTCGGCAAAACTCTCTTTGGATAAAACTCCCCCTGAGTTGAGCAAATGTTTCTCCCCCTTTATGTCAAGAATCTCTCCCCCTTTAGAAATAATGCCTTCTTGCAGCAGAGAACAAAGCAAACCTGTCCGGAATTTCTCCCCCTTTGGCAATGCAAGCATCAAGGAGCATTCAAAAGATGCAAAGCTTTGAAATGAATAGAATTGCAAAGACATATAATGCAAAAATATGCCAAAATTAACACAAATGATCATGGGCTCAGCTCAATTTAACAATCTGTGAATCAAGATGATGGCATGTGATTTTGTCATTTTGAAGTGAAAGCATCACCACTTAATCACAGTAGCTAGACATGAAAGGCAAGGACTGCGCAAAGCGAACAAATTCTACCCTAGACAGACAAGTCTTGTTCAAAAGGAGCTGTGAAAGCAAACTTGATGATCAATTAATTTTGTTGTTCTTTTTCTTAATGCCAGGGGTTATTTGTTTGTCCACCTTATACTTTCCAATCAGGCCAAGCCTAGGCATGAAAGCCATCTGAAGCTTAAGGCAGTGATTTTGGCATACACTACACTATTCCAGTTCAGACCAAGGTGCAATGGTAAGCAGTCTAGAATAGAGGAGTGCGACAAACAAACCCTCCTGGATCTTTTCATTGAAACCAGGCAAATCATGGATTTTTTTTTTTTTTTTTTGTGATTTTGATGAATTTAATATTTTGATGAATATCCATGAATAAAGAACACAAGTTTTCAAGTTGCAAATTTTTGCATCCAAGGAACATTGTCTTGCTGTCAAGTAGATAAAAGATAGCTAAAAGCAGTCCACCCTAAACAAGCTAGATACAAGATTATGCGGTGAGCAAGTTTTGATTTTTAGAAAATAAAACATCATGCACAATCAATGTTCCAGACATATTTCATAGAGCTGAGCTGTCATGATTTCTTTGAATTAAAAGCAGGCATATAATAGCAAAAGATGTAAGTGCAATTCCACACATAATGAGCATATGCAAGACAATTAAAAGCAGCTCCCCCTCACAAAATGCCGTAGGGATGACAAATACCAAGTTCCCCACGCAAGTAAGCAAACCGAGAAGCATCGAGGGGTTTTGTAAAAATATCGGCAAGCTGGTGTTGGGTATCAACATATTGAAGTTCAATATCACCCTTCTCATTGTGATCTCTGAGAAAATGATACCGTACATCAATGTGTTTGGTTCTGGAGTGCTGAACCGGGTTGTTTGCAATACAAATAGCACTAGTGTTATCACAGAAAAGTGGAACACTCTTATAATCTAACCCGAAATCCCGCAAAGTGGAAACCATCCACAAAATCTGAGAGCAACAGCTAGCTGCAGCAACATATTCGGCTTCAGCCGTCGATTGTGCAACACTAGACTGTTTGCGGGAAGACCAGCAAACCAGAGACGTACCCAGAAAATGACAAGTACCAGAGGTACTCTTCCTATCGATTCTACACCCAGCAAAATCCGCATCAGAATAGCCTCTAAGACATAAAGATGAAGACGATGAATACCATATGCCAAATTTAAGGGTGTGCTTGAGATACCTTAGAATGCGCTTAACCGCTTGGCGGTGCGAAGCTCGTGGTGAAGCCTGAAAACGAGCGCACAGACACACAGCGAAGTGTATGTCCGGCCTCGTGGCAGTCAAGTAGAGGAGGGAGCCGATCATGCTTCGGAACTCCTTCTGATCTACGGCTTCTCCATCTTCGTCAGGGTCCAATGCTACAGATGTAGCCATTGGAGTGGCGAGGGGCTTCGCATCGGACATGTCGAGCTTCTTGAGCAGGTCCTTGGTGTACTTGGTCTGGTGGACAAAAGTACCTTGTTTGCTTTGCTTGATTTGCAAACCAAGGAAAAAGGTGAGTTCACCCATCATTGACATTTCAAATTCCCTGCTCATGGTATCTGCAAACTCGGCAACCAAAGCATGAGAAGAGCCACCAAAGATGATATCATCCACATAAATCTGTACTAGGAGGAAATCTTTGCCATGCTTGAGAGTAAACAAAGTTTTATCAACAGAGCCCATCAAATACCCTCGCTCAAGCAGAAAAGACTTAAGTCTATCATACCACGCCCGAGGGGCCTGCTTGAGTCCATAAAGAGCCTTATGAAGTTTAAGGACTTTATGTGGGTACTTGGGGTTTTCAAAACCAGGGGGTTGTTTTACATAAACATCTTCACCTATGAAGCCATTAAGAAAAGCACTTTTAACATCCATTTGATAGAGTTTGAATCCCCGGGATGTCGCAAAGGCAAGCAAAATCCTAATGGCCTCAAGGCGTGCAACAGGTGCAAAAGTTTCAGTAAAATCAATCCCTTCTAGTTGAGAAAAGCCCTGAGCTACTAGTCTAGCCTTGTTTCTAACAATTGTCCCATCCTCCCCTTGTTTATTTTTAAAAATCCATTTTGTTCCAATGAAATGAACATTAGGTGGAGGATCAACTAAAGTCCAGACTTGGTTTCTTTCAAAATTCTCAAGCTCTTCATGCATGGCATTGATCCAACTAGAATCAGAAAGTGCATGACTAACATCTAAGGGCTCGAAAGAAGCAACAAAAGCAGCATTAGTGAAATGAGCGTGAGAACGTGTTACCCTTTGATCAAGCTCACCAATGATCTGCTCGGGAGGGTGCATCCTTTGAACATGATGTGGAGCCTCGCGGCGGGATGCAGTCTCCCCCTCAACTTGTGCGTTGGAATGGTCCAAGATGACCGATGTTGAGGTAGTCGCTTCGGGACCTCGTGCCGAAGTAGTTGAAGCGGGGTCAGCTTCGGGGGT
The DNA here is from genome assembly GCA_019279435.1 of Zizania palustris. Classification (NCBI taxonomy): domain Eukaryota; kingdom Viridiplantae; phylum Streptophyta; class Magnoliopsida; order Poales; family Poaceae; genus Zizania; species Zizania palustris. The sequence continues at coordinate 15,431,461 of JAAALK010000290.1, forward strand.
TGACGTCGAGGGTAGTAGGGGTTCATCCTCGAATTCTCCGGGATCTTCGTCTTCGAATAAGGTCTGTTCCATGTCGTGTTCATTTGCCTGTTCAAAAGCAGAACTAACAGAGGGGGTTGATTCATCAAAAGTCACATCACATGACTCGATGACAGTGTTAGTTTCCAAGTTATAAACACGATAAGAATGACCATGAGTAGTATAACCCAAAAAGATCCCGTCAGAAGATCGCGACTCAAATTTATCCAAGTTACCACGTTTTAGGATAAAGCAGCGACAGCCAAAAACTCGAAGATGAGTAACCTTGGGCTGTCTCCCAAAACGCAGCTCATAAGATGTCAAGTTTAAAATTGAGCGCAAGAAGATTCGGTTTGAGATGTAACATGCAGTGTTCATGGCCTCAGCCCAGAATTTTCTAGGAGTCCTATGCTCATCAAGCATCGTCCTAGCCATCTCAACCAAAGTGCGGTTTTTCCTCTCAACAACACCGTTCTGTTGAGGAACCCGCGGAGCAGAGAATTGATGTTCTATGCCATGCTCCATGCAAAAGTCAACAAAGAGACTATTTTTGAACTCGGTGCCATTATCGCTTCGAATGAATTTTAATGCACCAGGGAGTTCAGTGAACAGTCTCAAAGCCAAGCTCCGAAAGTGTGAAAACACTTCATCCTTGCTGGCAAGAAAGAAGACCCAAGAGTAGCGAGAGAAATCGTCGACAATAACGAGTACATACCACTTGCCGCCTAAAGAACTAACCCGAGAAGGACCTACAGTGTCCATATGGAGAAGTTCTCCGGGCTGTTCAGTCATCACTGTGGTGACTGGCGAATGCGAAGCGGCAATCATTTTTCCATGTCGACAAGGAGCGCAAACTAAATTCTTCTCAAACTTGAGCTTGGGCAATCCTCGGATCAAACCTAGGGCGCTCAGACGAGCGAGCAATTCAAAGCTCATATGCCCTAGTCTCCTATGCCACTTCCAAAGCTCAGAAGTCGAATGTGCAACAAGACAATGAGAAGAACCAGATGACTCTGAAAAATCAGCTCCAAAAACTCTCCCAACCCTAAAGATCTTACACACAACAACGCCATCAGAATTGAGCACTTGCGAAGTATCGCGATGAAATCGCACTTCGAAGCCCTCATCAAGCAACTGAGATACCGACAGTAAATTGTATCCCAGGTTCTCAACCAAAGCAACATCTTTGAGAGTGAAGTTTGAATTAATTCTTACCACACCTTTACCTTTCACTCTACTCCTTCGATTGTTTCCGAAGGTGATATGTTCCCTTTGCTTGGTTGTGGTGAGGCTGGAGAACCAAGCTGCATCTCCGGTCATGTGGCGCGAACAACCGGAGTCCATGATCCACGTGCCCTCCAAGCCTCGACCTGTCGCCTACACATGATAAGAACGCCTCGATCGCTCAGTGCTGGGGTGAGTAAAATAATGACGAGGCATCCAGCACTGAGTGACACGAGTAGTAGGCACAGTAAAAGTAGACGGTCTACGCACATAAAAATCAGAATGATGCAAAGTGTGAGGTCTACCTACATGCAAAGAACGCAAAGCATGTCGAGGTCTCCTACTCTGACGAGGTACAAAGCTACTCGCCCGAGGTCTACCACCATATGGAACATGGTGAACACCTCGGGGAGCAAAACCTCTCCGAGAAGCACGAGGAGCCTCAAAAACAGGACGAGAGTAGAACTCAGACTCATGCATACCTGAAGATGGGTACTGCATGTCCTGATAGTTCATCGCCTGTGCACGTCGCTCATCCTTGATGCGACGGAAACAGAAACCAATCAAATGACCCGCCCGCTGACAATAAGAACAGTGAAACACTCTCCTGGGGGCACTCTCATGGGTCACAGGAGCAACTCTCACAGGCTCCTTGGGTTTCTTCTGTGTGGTTTTCTTGGGAGGATTTTTCTTGGTAGGAGGAGTGGTTTTCTTTGGTGGATGGGTAGGCTTTTTGGCTGATGGGGTGTCCAACATAGCTCTCTCTTTCTCTAGGGTGGTGGGAGAGGTGAAAACAGTTTTGGTCTTACTGTCTGAAGCTATCCTCTCAAAACCCAAACCTAGAGCTACCCCGGCTCTGTCAGCACACAACTTGGTCTTGGCCAAGAGCAAATCCATCCTACCCTTCCCTTCAGTGCATTTATTCACCACAGAAAGAAGGTATTCATTTTCGGACATGAGGTTCTCAGCTCGCTCTCTAGCAGTGCCTAGCTGGTCCTTAAGGGTGATGCAAGTGTCACAAACAGGTTGCACATCCTTAGAACTACCGGCCCTCTCCAATCTAGCCTCCAAGTCATGAACATGCTTATCACGTAAAGAAATGCTATCGCGTAATAATGAGCAGTTCATGCAATCAATAATATCATGAGGTCTAGAATCCACCTCCAAAAGCTGCTTCTGTGCAGTCTCAAGCTCAGAAAGAGTTTGAGCATGAACAGAACGCAACTGAGCAAGCTCACTCATGACAACAGAACATGATTCACATTCAGCATCATCAAATTTAGACTTAAGCATGGCATATTCAGTAGACATATTTTCTAGCCTAAGTCTAAGGTCTTTCCTTTCTCTAGCGGCTTGCACAAGTAATCTATCCTGACCAAGCACAACCTCATTCAGCTCATCTAATTTAATTAGAAGCTGGTCAGATGATAGGTTTACCTCAGATGAGTCAAGCTCATCGCCGCTGTGATCGCTGTCGGCCATGAAGCAAAGGCCGGTGAAGTCACGTCCCTTCTTGTCCTTCTTGTCCTCCTTCCTTGGGGACTCCTCCTCCTCAGAGCTCGACTCCTCAGTTGAGGATGTGTCGATGTCGCTGAGAGCAGCAACAAAAGCTCTGGAAGCGGCCTTGGCTACTTTCTTAGCCATCTTGCCGCGCTTGCCCTGCACAAAGGGCTTCCTCTCCTTTTTGTGGAATTTGGGGCGGTCACTCTCATCTCTCTTTTTGACCTTGGGGCAATTGGCCTTGATGTGAGAAGTGTCGCCACATTCATAGCAGCCACTAAAACCACTTCTCCGCTGATCCCGTCTCTCATGATGAAAGCGGGTGAACCTCCGGGCAATGAGAGCAAGCTCGTCATCTGCTAGAGTATCCACCTGCTCCTTTGTGACGGAGACCAGGGAGGACAAAGCAAAACCATCTGCAAGAACACAAGTGCCTGATGTGCTTGGTTCTGCAGTGGTGCCACGGCTAGTGCTAGAAACCAATGCCAATGGCTGTGGCAAAGAGCTTCTGTGCACTGCAAGAGATGCCTTGGCAATCTCTGTGGACTTCAGCTTGCTAAAGAGTTCATCACAGGTTAGAGTGTCATAGCCTGTGGACTCCTCAATGCTGGATATCTTTACCTCCCATATGCTACGGTCAAGAGCATAGAGAAGCTTGATAGCCCTATCATGATCACTGTAAGCAAGCGTCCCGTTGGATCGCAAGTTACTCACTATAGCATCAAAGCGCGAAAACATGGCATCTATAGATTCACCAGGTGCCTGCACAAACAGCTGATACTGTTGGTTGTAGGTGCTTTGGCGCCTGGCCTTAATCTGAGTAGAGCCCTCATGATAAATAGTGAGCGTTGTCCAAATTTCCCTAGCAGTCCTAAGGTGCTGCACCCTATCAAACTCACTCCGACTCAGACCAATGAACAGTATGTTCCTTGCCTTCGAGTTGGCAATGTACTGATCCTTTTCGGTTTGAGTGGTGCGGGTATCAGGGATGGAGTATTGTGAGTCCACAATCTCCCAAATTGCATTTCCTTGGCTTAGCAAGTAAGCCTCCATGCGCACCTTCCAGTATGCAAAATCTGTCCCATCGAACAGAGGAATTTTACTGCCTCTATCCATGTCGCCTAAAGATCACAAAACCGGTTAAGGTCAACTGGTGATCTTAACCTGCTCTGATACCAGTATCAGTAATTCATTTAGCACATGCTAGACATCTCAGCTAGTGATGAGGACATCACTTCACATGATACACACATGGAGCCTGCACCTACAATTCAATTACAAGGACCAATCATGCGCGCCCGTGCCCGTCGCTTGAACCATGAGGTTAATTCTTTCCTTAGCAACTATGTCAATATTTTTTTGGATGGGATGCTACTGAATACTAGTGATATTTTGTTGCTTAGGAACATGGGAGATGGAATAGGAGAGTTGGAGTTGAAGACGGAGTCGCACGGATAATTTGAAGTCAAGAATTCGTTGGTTCGGACTACATCAACCACCATGCACCAAAATGGGCGTAACTTACTCATATGAAGTCCGAATGGCACGTTCTTGGACTTTCTGGAAAGTTAAGGAGAAGACGGGTCTTTTGAGTCCTGCATGACAGAATTGGGCCAAGTTGGACCTTGTACTGAGTTGGAGGCCGTGTTGGCCCATAATCCGAGCGTGTGCGCCTCCTACAGGTGGCCCACACCCCATATATTCCCGATAGCCGTCATTAGGGTTAGGTTTTGCTTTGCTTGCATCTACACTCGTGTGTTTAGATCCCGCTCTTGCACCGAACCGATTGGTTGCTGCAACGGCGTTTGTGAAACCTCACCTCATCATAGTTCATCTGTGATTTGGCATTCGACTCGTGTTCTTCCTGTTCTTGCTTGTGTTCTTGGATTCGCTTGCAGGAACCAGCCTTCGTGGCGAGGTCAATCGCGCCCTGCGTGGTTGATAACCAACGGAGATGGTGGTGTAGCGATTGTAAGGGTTTGATCCGTCGGACCGGAGCCTTGGATCGTCAACATCGAGATTCTCCACCAATCCAAGTTATCCTTACCTAGCGGAAGATCGGGACCAATCCACCTATTAGTTGGTATCAGATTTCAGGTTTCCTGTTAGGTAATCTCGATCTTCGTTTATTTTTACCTAGAGTCCAAAAAACCCTCACAAAAAAATCCCCACCGAGAACCCCTTTGTGCCTTGCGATTTTAATTTCAGTTTTTAGCTTTGTTGAGTTTGTGTTCTTGGTCGAGTCTTGTTGTTGGTTTAGTCATCCCTTTGTGTCGTTTGAGTAGTAGTTGATCTTGTGTCTTAAAAAATTACCCCACCCGAAAACCCCCTCCACAACCCTAGTCGGTTTCCACTTGTTTTCCTACTCGGTTTTCCACATCGAGTCCTTGTGACCCCCCTTCGGTAAAACAGGCATAACTTTTCGCTCGTTTGTCAGAAAATTCTTAAATTTTTTGAGCATCTTCTTGTCCCAATTTGAAGCCGACCCAAATTTTTGTGGTTGCATCTATTTTAATCCTTGTTCAAAAAAATATAGTGAAAAAAACAAAAAAACAAAAAGAAGCAAAAGAGAACCGATCCTGTCGTTTGCTACCTTGTTCTACCTTCCACTTGAGTTTTGGGTACATAGTTTCCCTCTATTGCTTGAATTTCACCTTGGGAGCACTTAGACCAGCAACTTTGACGAGTACTAGGGAACACTTATTGAACTTGGTTTAACTGTTATTATTATCGCTATTCCTTGCTACTTACTTTGCCTTCCTAGCTACACCTTCTCTTGGTCAGGACAGGTTCACATCTTGCAATCGCCCACCACCCTCCACTTGGCTCTTCACCTGTAGGCCGATTACCTCACTGCGGCGTGGTAAGAACACTTGCAAGCGTGGGTAAGGCGCTTGACGGATTGCTTCCACCACACACCCACCACCCCACCTAGTTGCTTTCCATAAGGATTATTCTTTGTTGTTTTGTCTTTTCACCAACATGGCAGATAACAACGGTACCCCTCCATCTGATTTTAATGACTGTGTCTCACGACGTGCTCTACTGGAGTCTCTGCGGCAGACCCAACACTCCATCGAACGTCTCGCGCGTACTGTGGCTTACCTAGTGGACCGGATGACTGCCCTGGAGACCCGCTTGCCTGCTGCACAAGCCGACGATGACCATGTTGAGGAGGAAGACGGCCTATCCGATGCCGGGAACAATGGCATTGGCCCTGACGAGCCTGCACGTCATCGCTTTCAGTTCAATCATCAAGGTATGGGCAGCCACCGCAACCGCCATCCACGAGGTAACAATGACAACCGCGGGAACAATGATCCCTACTCCAAGGTAAAATTTTCAGTACCTCATTTTGCTGGCACCTATGATCCAGATGCATATTTAGACTGGGAGATGTCAGTCGAACAAAAAATTAATGCTCACATGGTTCCTGCTATCCATCGCGTGCGCTTAGCTTCTAGTGACTTCACTGGATATGCTCTTCTTTGGTGGACTGAAATAGTTCAGGTTGGCAATGAACCACAAAATTGGGGTATGTTAAAACGGCAAATGCGTGGTAGATGGGTTCCTCCTTCATATAAACGTGATTTGAGAAAAAAATTTCTGCGCCTAAACCAAGGAAATAAATCGGTAGAGGAGTATTATTAGGAGCTGCAAATAGGTTGCATGCGTGCTGAAATTGAGGAGGACAATGAGGATAAAATGGCCCGTTTTTATGGTGGTTTAAGACGTGAAATTCAGGATATCATTGATTATAAAGAATACAATACTATCACTCGTCTTTTCCACTTTGCTATACTTGCAGAAAAAGAATTGCAGGGTCGCCAACAACAACAACGCAGCATGAGGACCAACATTGGTGGTACCACTTCACGCTTGACAGCAGCAGCGACCACCACCTCCTTCTCAACCGGCGGTTACATCAGCACCTTCTGCATCTACAACCCAGACTGAGAGATCCAAAGCTGCAGCATCCAAGGCGCCAGCCAAGCCCACCTCCTCGGTGGCCTCTACTGCATGTTCTACAGCGATCCAGTGTCACAGATGCAAAGGATTCGGCCACGTTATGAAGGACTGCCCTAGTCAGCGGGCTTATATTGCTACAGAAGACGGTGGCTATGTAAGTGCTAGTGATGTTGAAGATGAATATGCACTTGCTGCTAACATTGCAGGAGATTACGATACTTCCGACGATGACGCTGTTTTTGCACTGGATGCCTCTGCCGACCATGAAGCACTTATTGTACAACATGTTTTGAGCACTCACATGGAGCAGGACGACCGGGCACAACGGAACAATCTGTTTCAGACCTTCTTCATCGTCAATGACCGCCGTGTACGTGTCATCATCGACGGCGGTAGTTGCAACAATTTGGTGAGCCACGACATGGTAACTAAGCTTCAACTTCCCACACGTGCGCATCCACACCCTTACCACGTGCAATGGTTCAACAATAGCGGTAAGGTCAAGGTAACACAAACTGCTCACATCAGATTTTCCATTGGTACATACTTCAGAGTTGCTGATTTTGATGTAGTACCAATGCAAGCATGTTCTCTATTACTTGGTAGACCTTGAGAGTATGATACTGATGCTACACACCATGGTAGGAGCAATAAGTACACATTTATGTATAAATGAAAGAAAGTTACTTTGCTTCCTATGACTCCTACTGAAATTGTGAAATTTGAATAAGAAAACCATGCTAAGGACGCACAAACGAGCAAACAACCTTCTGAAAATCAGCAAGTAGCTAAAACACTTTTGAGGCAACAGAAAGATAAAGTTGCTTCTCCTTCATCACAAGTTATTAATCTGAAAGGACGTGTCATGCTTGCAACTAAAACTAACCTTGCTGAAATTTGTGATGATACTCCCATGATATATGGTTTGATTTGCACGAACGTGCTGTTTTCACTTGCGAACATTCCTAGCTCTGTTCCCATTGCAGTCACTGACCTTTTGCAGGAGTTTAACGATGTTTTTCCTGCTGAGATACCACCCGGGCTGCCACCGATATGCGGCATCGAGCACCAAATTGATTTGATCCCGGGAGCATCTCTTCCTAATCGTGCAGTGTACCGTACCAATCCAGAGGATACAAAAGAAATTCAGCGCCAAATACAGGACCTTCTTGATCGTGGGTACATCCGTGAAAGCCTTAGTCCTTATGCAGTACCCGTTCTTTTGGTGCCTAAGAAAGATGGTAGTTGGCGCATGTGTGTTGATTGTCGTGCTATTAATAATATCACCATTCGATATCGACACCCTATTCCTAGATTGGATGACATGCTTGATGAGCTTAGTGGTGCCATTATCTTTACTAAGATCGATCTCCGTAGTGGCTACCACCAAATTCGTATGAAACTAGGTGATGAATGGAAAACTGCTTTTAAAACAAAGTTTGTATTATATGAGTGGCTTGTCATGCCTTTTGGACTTACTAATGCACTTAGTACCTTCATGCGCTTGATGAATGAAGTCCTACGACCCTTTATAGGACGCTTTGTGGTAGTATACTTTGATGATATCTTGATTTACAGCAAGTCTACCACTGAACATGTTGAACACCTACGTGCTGTTTTTTCTGTCCTACGTGAGGCTAGATTGTTTGGTAATTACTATACCACAGCACAGAATTCCCTACCAACGCCTGTTGGGAAAAGTTAACATATACCGACCGACAGTTAGTCAGTAAAACTAGCGACAAATTGTTGGTCGGTAATAATTACATATCATATCAGACTATTAGTCGGTAAAGCTAATATTTTTATTGTCTAACAGCTGGTCGGCAATAGTGTTTTTACTGATGAACCGTCGGTCGGTAAATGTCGTCCGTCGGTAATAGGCTTAATTAGCGTGCGGCCCAAAATTATTTCTCCTCGCGCGCGTGCAAACCTAGCCTTCGGCTGCAGCTTCCGTCTTGCTTCCGCGCCGCCGTCCCGCGCTTCCGCGCCGGCGTCCTGCTTCCGCACCCGTGCTGCCGTCCCCTTCCACGCCGGCGCCGTCGTCCGCTTCCGCGCCCGCGCCGCCGTCCCACTTCCGCGCCCGCGCCATGGAGGAACCCGCGCAGGTCAGGCCCGCGGGCGACATGGACCTCCCGAACGGCGCCGCGGCGGAGGTGGTGGCGCCGGTGGTGGAGGTGCAGGAGGAGGAGGAACCGCCGCGATCGGCGACGGCGAAGCAGGAGGAAGCGAAGGCGGCGCTCGGGGCCGAGGGGTCCCACCCGTTCACCATGCGGGAGCTCCTGGGGGAGCTCAAGGAGGACGGCGAGGTCGCGGCCGGGAGCGACAGCAGCGTGAGATCGTCATTTGGGGAGAGGAACGGGATGGGATCCGCGGGTGCCGAGGGTTCCTCATACAGGTCCGTGGAGATGCACATATTTGAGGTGGCTCTCGCCATTTAGATTTCATTCCATGTACCGTAACAATGCGATTTAGTCAGATCGTTGCGTTGGGTTTTTAGCTATAAAGGACAAGATTCACGTTTGTTCTATGTCACCTACGTGGATTGTTTTGCTGCTGCTGCGTTTTATTTGTCAACTGTTGCCTTAGATATTATTCCACCAGCATAATTTGGTACACCTCATTAACGGGAATTGCACCGCTGTCATAATTGCTGCATTATAATGGTTAACTCATTATCTGCTACCGAAATCTTTCTTTGCTGACAATTGCTTGCCAAGAATCAGTTGCCATGCTTGAAAAAAGCATAATTAATATCCCTGCAAATCAAGCAGACCTCTCACCTAGTCATAGTAACTGCCAGGATGGATGTACTGTTATCTGCACTTTGTATGAAAGCTACTTATGTGTATGAAAGCTGCTTTCATGTCAGTACATTGCCTTTTGATTTCACTTTTAATTCTTAATCATCATGGATAAATATTGTGTTATCTTCACTGTATAGTGCACGTCGATCCCGTTATCCACACATATTGATGCCAAGAGTCTCAAATTCATTTCAGCCAAGAGAGTATGCAGCAGTTTTTATCACATCATGATGTAGCAATGGACTTAATAAATAGTGTCACTGGAGTTGATGATGAAGGCCGTTCTCGCCAAAGGATTCTTTCTTTTGCTGCCAGAAGGTGTTGTTATCTTTCTTGAATATATTTTCTTTTCATCTTTTGGGATATCTTATGCTTTAAATGGACTTCATCTGTATTTACTATTACTGTCAAGTCTTATAATATATATCATACAGATACATCAGTGCAATAGAAAGAAATCACGATGACCCTGATGCATATTATAATTGGGCCCTAGTCCTCCAGGTATATCTACATTCTTCCTTAAGTTATGTGATGTACCAGTTATTGTGTTGTACTGTTAACACTTGACTGTGACAAATGGATAATTGATAACATGCTGTTCAATCATGCATATTAAATTGACTTCACAAGGCTAATTTAGCTATAAGATGATCCAGTATCTTATTATTTCAAAGTATTATCTCAGGAGAGTGCAGATAATGTGGATCCAAATTCTAGTTCCTCCAAAGATGCATTGCTTGAGGAGGCCTGCAAAAAGTATGCTGAAGCTACCCGCCTCTGCCCAACTCTTTATGATGTAAGTTTTTTCATTTCATACATTGGTTTGATCTGAAGAATTTTAATTGATAGATTTTTTTTCTGAGTTGACCTTGTCTAAGAAAAGATGACATTGCCATTATTTACCAATAGTCTATCAAAGCCATTTAGATCATCTTACAGAATGAAATCTTGTGGTTCTGGTCACTAAGTGATCGCTATTGATCACTTGTTATTGTCTTAGATACCCACATTAAACTATTGATGATCACTTCAAGCATTCATTTTCCTTTTAGGCATATTATAATTGGGCTATTGCCATTGCTGATCAGGCTAAAATGCGAGGTCGTACCAAATTACTCAGTATCTGTTTTTGTCTATTGACTCTTTTCTCTAATACATGCATGAGGCTTTTCCATTAAAACTTCGTAGCTGATGTTTAATCTTTTTTTGTCCAATGCAGGTTTATCATAGTGCATTGCGATTAGTCCGCTCAATGGTAGGGCCCTTGTTTTATTTCATGACAAACTCTTGTATTTTTGTTTTTCTTTCTGTTGTTACCCAGTGTAGTTAAAAGTTGATGTGGCTGTGATATGTTTATTTCTTAATTTTTGTTATCTCACAATTTATTTAACTGTTTTTTGTTAAGCCGTTTTCATGAGAAATAAATATGCTAAGAGATTAGGGCTTTGAACCTTGTTAAATTTTGTTCTCTTTGGATAATTAATGCTCTGTGGGATATGCACATCTTTATGTCAGTAGATGACCTATTATCTTTTTTTTTTTTAAAAAAGAGAAGTAACCTTGTTCTTGTTATCATTCTACATCATGCAGCTGCCTTTGCCATATCTCAAAGAGGGATATTTGACTGCTCCTCCACAAAATAATGCCATTGCACCACATGGTACAAGATTGAAAATAGAAATTCAGATAGTTGAAAACTGAACACATCAACTAGCTGTTATCAGATATTCAAAGATAACACAAATGTCCATCTGTTCTCAGGAGCAGCAAATAAATATGGTTCATATAATGTAATCTGTCAATCATATGATTTCAGAAAACAACTTGACTATAGCTCATCTAGCAGATTTGTATCAGCATAATAGTATAGCAAACAAACCTGAAGAAATTCAGTTCAGATAGTCAATGGTTCACAGCAGTAATGAGCAACTTTGTCATGGCAGAAATCAGAGAAATCTAGATGTTGAAAAGGAACTTTGTCAATGGGCTCACTGTGTGTTGATGCATGCCACTAAGCTCGTGATATAGTGTAATTGATTGGTGTTAGTGCTAATTATGATTTATTTTAACTAACTATGATTTATAATAGATTTGTAATAAATATATTGACATGGTTTATCTGATTGACATGTTTTGTAGGAAGGAAAAAGGCAAGGTACCATTTTGGGGGCGAATGGATTAGTAGCTTTTTTGATTAATGTATGTCGTGGTAGACGACCTTCTAGCCATTGTTTGGGATCATCAAGGCCGAGTATTTTGTGAACTTGTTATGGATGATTATGACTTTCACACTAAGTGGTGGATGAACTTGTATTTTTTAGTAATCAATACAATGAAAAGATCGTGTATGGTTGACTATCAATTCTTTGTTTAATTATAGTCAGTTCCAAACATATAAATATATATTTGATTTCTATAGAATGTTCACTTATGTTTTGAGAGATGATTGGTTTGCAATAGGCTATGAGAGTATAGTCAAGTGTTGGTCAGTAAAATTTCACACTGTCAAACTGTTGGTCGGGAAAAATTTATTATTTAGCCGTAGAAAGTTGGTCGGTAATAGTCCATCGTCTAACTGTTGGTCGGTAAAAGTTCTAAGCTTTGCCTACGGACAGTCGGTCGGTAAAAGATTTTGAGATGTGCCTACTGACAGTCGGTCGGTAAAAGTATAGTGTCCAACCGTCGGTCGGGAAAGAAACGTCGGTCGGGAAAAAATTTGTTGGTCGGTAAAAGTTTTTAGTCCCCGACCAACAGTTGGTCGGCAAAAAAACGTTGGTCGGGAAAGAGCTTTGCCTACCGAACTTTTAGTGACTGACAAGGTTGGTCGGGAAAACTCTTTCCCGACCAACATTCGGTCGCTAAAAGTGGTTTTCCCTACCAACTTATCTGTAGGGAATTCTATGCTGTGGTCTAGTGTAACCTTGAGAAGTGCACGTTTTGCACAGATCGAGTTGTGTTTCTTGGATATGTTGTCACTTCACAGGGCATTGAGGTTGACGCGGCAAAGGTAGAAGCAATCAACAGCTGGCCGCAACCTCAAACTATCACACAGGTACGTAGTTTTCTTGGTCTTGCAGGTTTCTACCGGCGTTTTGTGAAAGATTTCAGCACCATAGTCAGTCCTTTGAATGAGTTGACCAAGAAGGGAGTTACTTTTAATTGGGAACCAGCACAAGAATAAGCTTTTGCCACACTCAAGGATCGCCTTACACATGCACCTCTACTTCAGCTACCCGACTTCAGTAGGACTTTTGAGTTAGAATGTGACGCTAGTGGTTTTGGAATAGGAGGTGTGCTGCTACAAGGAGGTAAACCCATGGCCTATTTTAGTGAGAAATTACATGATCCACAATTGAATTATTCTACCCATGATAAGGAATTGTATGCCTTAGTGCGTGTGCTTGAAACTTGGCAACATTACCTTTTGCCTAAGGAGTTTATTATTCATTCGGATCATGAAGCATTGAAGCATATACGTAGTCAAGAAAATCTGAATAAACGACATGCTAAATGGATAGAATTTATTGAGACTTTTCCATATATCATTAAGCATAAGAAAGGGAAAGATAATGTAATTGCCGATGCTTTATCTAGACGTTATACATTGTTTTCTCAACTTGATTATAAGATCTTTGGTTTAGAAACATTGAAGGACATGTATGCTACTGATTTAGACTTCAAAGATGCTTTTGCAAATTGTACAGATGACCGTACTTGGAATAAATATGTGTGAATAATGGATATCTTTTTCGTGCTAACAAGTTATGTGTGTCGGCTAGCTCTCTTCACTTGTTGTTATTGCAGGAAGCACATGGTGGTGGTTTGATGGGTCATTTTGGATCGAAGAAAACTGAAGATGTGCTGTCCACACACTTCTATTGGCCTAGGATGAGACGAGATGTTGAACGCTACGTGGCACGATGCACTACTTGCAATAAAGCTAAGTCCCGTGTAAACCCACATGGTCTTTATATGCCTCTGCTTGTTCCTAGTGTACCTTGGGAGGATATTTCTATGGATTTTGTGTTAGGATTACCTAGAACTAAGAGGGGGAGGGATAGTATTTTTGTGGTCGTAGATCGGTTCTCTAAAATGGCGCATTTTATACCTTGTCACAAGAGCGACGACGCTACCAATGTTGCTGATTTGTTTTTCAAAGAGGTCGTACGCTTGCATGGAGTTCCCAATACCATCGTTTCAGATCGTGATGCTAAATTCTTAAGTTATTTTTGGAGGATGTTGTGGCATAAGTTGGGGACGAAGCTGCTGTTTTCTACTACTTGTCACCCATAAACGGATGGGCAAATGGAGGTTGTCAACCGTACATTGTCCACCATGTTGAGAGCTGTTTTGAAGACCAACTTGAAGCTCTGGGAAGAGTGTCTACCTCATATTGAGTTTGCATATAATAGGTCAGTACACTCCACTACTAAGGTAAGTCCATTTCAAGTGGTCTATGGCTTTAATCCGCGTGCTCCTATTGATTTGCTACCATTGCCACCATTTGAAAAATTGAATTTTGATGCTACTACACGTGCTGAATTATTGCTTAAGATGCATGAAACTACTAAAGCAAACATAGAGAAAATGAATGATAAATATCGTGCTTATGGTAGTAAGGGTAGAAAAGAGATAACATTTGAACCGGGTGATCTTGTTTGGTTGCACTTGCGCAAGGATCATTTTCCTGATTTGAGAAAGTCTAAATTGATGCCCTGTGCTAATGGTCCTTTCTGTGTGCTTGAGAAGATAAATGATAATGCATATAAACTTGAGTTGCCTGCAGCTTTTTGGGGTTAGTCCCACATTTAACATTTCAGATTTAAAGCCCTATTTGGGAGATGACGATGAGCTTGAGTCGAGGATGAATCCAATTCAAGAGGGGGAGGATGATGAGGACATCACTTCACATGATACACACATGGAGCCTCCACCTACAATTCAATTACAAGGACCAATCACGCGCGCCCGTGCCCGTCGCTTGAACCATGAGGTTAATTCTTTCCTTAGAAACTATGTTAATATTTGTTTGGATGGTATGCTACTGAATACTAGTGATATTTTGTTGCTTAGGAATATGGGAGATGGAATAGGAGAGTTGGAGTTGAAGACGGAGTCGCACGGATGATTTGAAGTCAAGAATTCACTGGTTCGGACTACATCAACCACCATGCACCAAAATGGGCGTAACTTCCTCATACAAAGTCCGATTGGCACGTTCTTGAACTTTCTGGAAAGATAAGGATAAGACGGATATTTTGGCGTTGGTTTCATCTCATTTGGAGTCTCGAGTCGTCCTGTGTGACTGAAACAGTCCTGCATAACAGAATTGGGCCGAGTTGGACCTTGTACTGAGTTGGAGGCCGTGTTGGCCCATAGTCCGAGCGTGTGCGCCTCCTACAGGCTGCCCAAGCCCCATACATTCCCGATAGCCATCATTAGGGTTAGGTTTTGCTTTGCTTGCATCTACACTCGTGTGTTTAGATCCCGCTCTTGCACCAGACCGATTTGCTGCTGCAACGACGTTTGTGAAACCTCACCTCATCATAGTTCATCTGTGATTTGGCATTCACTCGTGTTCTTCCGGTTCTTGCTTGTGTTCTTGGATTCGCTTGCAGGAACCAGCCTTCGTGGTGAGGTCAATCGCGCCCCGCGTGGTTGATAACCAACGGAGACGATGGTGTAGCGATTGTAAGGGTTTGATCCATCGGACCGGAGCCTTGGATCATCAACGTCGAGATTCTCCACCAATCCAAGTTATCCTTACCTAGCGGAAGATCGGTACCAATCCACCTATTAGCTAGTACTAAATACATATTTTTTATTTTGTATGATCTTAGTTAACTCGTTCAGTTTTATGTTATTTTTTGTTTCCTTTGTTCATACATTTTTTCTTGGAGTTTTTCTATCATTTCACAAGCCAAACAAAATATAAAAGTTATAACTTTATAGATGCTTTGTACATGTACAAAAATCTTGTTATATATATGTATATACAGTCCTAATCCTAAAAGCTGAACTCGTTAAACCAGTCATCGTTGCCATTGCCACCATCACCGCCATAACTGTTGGCATGCTCTAGATCATCGAAGTTAGTGTGCTATAGTTCATTGGCGTCAGTATGTATGCTTCCACCGACGTCGAGCAGGCAAGTGCTATCTCTAATGCTGAGCACATTCACATTCACCATCATCGAGCAAGTTAACATTGCCATAACCAATGATGTCCAGATCTTCTTCCTCATCGTCGTCCTATGACATCTCGATAGTGATAAGATCAATAACAGGACAGATGGTAGCAATACTTACGTTCAAACCGATTCTTCCTTCACCATTTCCCTACCTGCCATAGAATCATCGACATTCTAAATGACACTAGCCGCCTAATAATCCTAGTCATTCTGGATGACCCTTGCAATAAAAGAATCATTGGTGGTTGAAGACATGACTCAAATCTTCACAGAAGAAAGAAACAAAATACATTGTTTATTACTTGCGAGAAACATAATGGACAAAATGGCAATGAAGAACATATTAGAGTGCAAGAATGATGAGGAGCAAGAAGGAAAGAAGCTAAAGTGTGTTGGAAAAGATAGAATAAAACATGAAACAACACTGGACGACTCCTCTTAATATAGTCAAACCTATTAGTATTGATCTATATTATCAACTAGTACTAAAGTGCGATGGACACATATACCAAGGAGTCATGCATGAAACTTTCAGTATCGAGCCACAATATTAGTACCGGTTTATATTATTAATTGGTACTAAAAGGCAGCATGCACAATTACTAAGGAGACGCGCTAGAAACTTTCAATCCTGAGCCACAATATTAGTATTGGTTTATAACTTCAACATATGCTAAATTAGGAAGGGAACAAATAGCAAAGAGACACGTGAAACTTTTGTGAAATACCTTTAGTACCAGTTTATAACTTCAATCGGTAGTAAAAGGCACACAATTAATTCTTTAATATTTCAATTGTACCAAAAAAATCAATAATTAATCAGTTAATATTTTAACCAATACTAAATTTAGTGATTTTTCCAATTTATTAGAATGAAATTTATTTCATGGCGGATTTACTGAAGTTGATATTGTTTTTGTTGGTATATGTTTCTAAACTACATTTACTTCCTTATTATGTTGTCATGTGTAAAACATTAAATTACTTTTATATTGTCACTCTAACTTATAAATCTGATTCATTCTTGTCTAAAGAAGACTAACATGCTTATAACCCTAACTTATTGATGTACATCCTTATCTTTGTAATTAATCTCTAACTATCATGTGTTTATATGTTTACTTCTTTATGTCATAATGTGTAGAACTTTAAACTAGATTTATGATGTAAATCTAACTTATAAATTTAGTTGATGATTGTCTAAAGAAGACTATAATGTTTATAACTCTAATTTATCGACGATGTATGTACATTGGGTTCTTTGTAATTAATATCTAGCTTGTCTAATGAAAAATGTAACAGGCTGAGCATCAATTTGCACCATTAAACGATAAAAGGTTAATGTATAAACAAAATGAGGCAAGTCTCAAATCAGATGTTTGATTACACCAAAACAATAAAATGCTTCAAGTTCCTAATACATATGTTTATTATTAGCTAGCTAGAGTATGTAAACAATTTCCTCGAGTGCACCATGGCTGATGTCAAAATAAAAAACACAGACTATGCCGACACCAATGTTGCTTGCTTGCTAAAAATGGTGAAACCTAGATGGTAGGTTACAACATTCATCTAATGATTTGTGCACTACAATTGAGGCTGGTGTGCTTCCTGTAGATATAATTTTGATGATATGATAGGCTTACTACCTTGAAAAGTACCATTATAATGTAAATGTGTCGTTAGTTAGCAGAGGCAATAGCATGAATAGATGTTTGGTATGTGACATGTATGCAGTGCTTACCATCCTATTTTGGTTAATGACTATTTTGTTGATTGTGCATACATATAATTTGGTTGTCAAGGATAGGACCAACAAGATGTCTTAGAGGAGCACTTTCATGTCTGTTGTCAAATCCATAGCATTTCCAAAAACAATAGTCTTTCAATTGGTTGGTGTGATCTTAGAATGTTAGCTTTTCCTTCTCACCTACGACCTTAAATATTTAAGTAATAAGTAGTGTGATAAAACAAGTATGTCTATTGCTATTACAAATAGGCATTATAGTTACTGCTATCACATGTATGTATAACTATGGCTTATGGTATTTTATTGTTGCCATATATAATTATTGAAAATGGTAGCCATGGAAACAATTGGACTCCCATTGTTAGCATCACGTGGTCTACTTCTAATAGAGCTACTTGGTCCGCAAATGTAGACCAATCTTTTCCCATGGTTAACTTATCTCTAGATTTTTTCAATGTCAACAATATGTGTGCAACAATATCTTGTTGAGATCTCAAAATTATCACCATTGCTAATGTTGTAGGCATTAATGAATGAAGCTCTTTGGTATAAACTAAAATGGTGAGATAAATCACGTCAGTTTACTATGATTATGCTAGCTATACATAGAACATGCAATATATGTTTTATGAAAAACAATATATACCGCATGACGACTCCTCAGATTACCAATTTTCATATGTCGGTACCTAAAAGAAAGATGCCATCGATAATTTGCATTGCAATTGCACATGTATTAGCTATATATCACTAATTTGTATTGCATTTTAATTTTCCATTGTAAAACTAATTTGAGTTGTATATGTATTACCATTTGTAAAACTATGGCCATTGAATATGTAAAACTAATATTAGAGCATTTGCATTACAGTTGTCAACCGGAGTAAAGATAGAAAACAATGTGTAATGTTGAGATGGATTATTACTTCTATACACTTGCATTGCAGTGGTCGATATCACCCAGGAATATCATTTGCATTGTAGTGGTCCATTGATCCAAAAACAGACAATGAAAATTGAGGAAAATGACATACCTTGCGGGAGGCGTGGATACTACTAGGTTAGCCATGTCTAGTGGCACTGCCCTACTGATCACTTGGTCGGTGTGATATGATGCTCGTGATCAGTGATGATTGTGGTGGGCTAGCCGGATGAATCGTATGGGTGGCTAGGGTTTTGGTCACAGATGCGATTGCATAAGATGAAGTGAAGAATAGAGATGGAGTAGGAGATTTTTGGGGTTAATCAATTACATTAACATGAACTTTTCGTATCGGTTGACCTTATCACCTGATACTAAAGGGTTCCCATATGAGGTGATATTAGTAATAATTGTTCTCTCCACCTAGTACTAATGTGCAATCTTTTAGTATTGGTTATGAACCTTGACCAATACTAACAAGTTTAGTATCAAGCAGCCTCCTGATTCAATACTAAAACTCTTTATTAGTACCGATTGTACTACCCGCATCTTTCTCTTGCCTTTTTATTGTTGCAAATGACTTTCAGTACCAACTCAAATTGAAATGGGTACTAAGAAGAGTGGATAAAAGTCTACTTCTCTGGTAGTGTAATTCATAAAATATTACACCACCATAACCCTAAGGGCAACCCCAACTCATGGTTTCTTAGGTAATATCTTATCTTGCCTTGTCAATAATAAGACACCATCCGTAGAATCATACTCGCTCCCAACTCTGATATCTTAACATTGGCATGCATGTAGTTAATTTTTTGTACATATCTCTCATTTCACTACGGGAACAACCACATTTGCCGAGTGCCTGGGGCACTCGGCGAAGCCTCTTTTGCACTCGGCAAAGGCTTCGCCGAGTGCCACACTCGGCGAACCCCACTCGGTACACGCCTTATCGGCAACGAGGGTGTTCGCTGAGTGCTTTTTATCAGGCACTCGGCGAAGTCTTTGCCGAGTGCATTGTTGCACTTCGCCGAGTGTCATGGTGGCACTCAGCAAACACACTCGTCTGACGGCCGGGGTGGCCGTTAACGGGGGTTTGCCGAGTGCCACGTGGGCACTCGGCGAAGGTGGTCGGGGCACGTGGGCACTCGGGTGGCACGGGCTTTGCCAAGTGCCCCACGTGGCACTCGGCGAAGGGGGTTTGCCGAGTGCCACGTGGGCACTCGGCGAAGGTGGTCTGGGCACGTGGGCACTCGGGTGGCACGGGCTTTGCCGAGTGCCACGTGGAAGCACTCGGCAAAGCCTCCCCAAAATGCACAGAAACATGCCACGTGGCACGTTTCTGTGCTATTTAGCTGGCTTTGCTGAGTGTAGCACTCGGCAATTTTTTTATTTTGTTTTCATTTATTTAATGCATATTTCATCCAAAAATCACATTCAATCACAAAATTCATCACAAATTCACATTTAGTCACAAAATTCATTCCAAAATTCACATTCAATCACAAATATTCACATTCAATCACTATATGAATCACAAATTCTCTCACATCACAAAAATCACATTCACATCACAAAAATCACGATCACATCACAAATTCGCGTTCAAATTGACATCACAAGTTCAAGTTTACGTTCATGTTGACAAGTTCAAGTTAATTAACAAGTTCACAACGGCAACTCACAACACGCCTCACAAGTTAGCATTACCGCTATGCCTAGTGTGTGGAGATGGCTGCGTGTTTGATCCTGCTACCGATGAATGAAACTGAAAAAAAAAAGAAAAATAGTTAGCACAATTGCCGCTCTGTGGAGTCCGCGGAGATTGTTGAGGTTGAGGAAGTCCAGGCAGGCCCATATGACCTGAAAAAGATCCACCCATCTGCGCAAACCACTGTTGCATCTCGGCCTGCATCTGAGCCTGTAGTCGAGCCTCCATCTGGGTCTGCCACTCGGTCCTTTGTGATCTTTCTTCATTTAGTTGGGCCTACAAAACATTAATTTACAGTCATTAACGTTCCAAAACAAACAAATTGAAGTGTTCGATGATTGATGAAAATGATCTAACCTATAGATCAGCAATCAGACCCATAGATGTGTCTCGGCGAGGGCGTATACCCGGACCGGAGGTCGAGCTCTGAGCTCTCACCTCAGATAGAGAGGGGGTACTACGGGTATCAATGGCATCGTCGCCCATCAAATATCGCCCATGTCTCTTGCCTCCTCCAGCCCTCATGACCACCTCGCCATCGATGTCATGTGCGACTGGGTCATAATCGGCGCCATGCACTTCCCTTTCCATCTCTGAATAGTCCTGGAGGCGTTGATATGCGTTCCGATTAGTGTACGACTCAGCGGGGTCATTTGGATTGTAAGTATTGCCTTCAACCGCCCTCCCTTTGTGAGCCAGAGCATATGCCATGACTTGGGAGCATTCCTGACCCGCATTGGCCGTTGACTGAAACAAGAAGATAGTTAGAGTTATATTGTGCAATTAAGCGAAAAAAAGAAACATGTAACTACATACCCATCTCACCCTGAACTGGTCGAGGTTCAGCGAGCCTTTATAGTGTGCTGCCCCCGGCATGAGTAGGCATCTCTGGCGGCATGCATCATGACTGCTCTGCCACTCGGCAGAACACCACCTATCAACAATTTGGCCCCAACATTCAAGATGAGCGGCACACCATTGTGGAGGGACCTATTTGATGCAAGTGAAGTTGTTAATGACATAATATTAAGTATTAGAAGATACACGAGAATACACTTACCATCATGTATTCCTCTCGTGTCAGAAAGGTGGTCCGGGCATCCTTTTTATTCTTCCTCTCTCGGCGGTGCTGAGCGTAGAAGTCGATAACGGCTTGAATGTGTGCCTCATAATGCATGTCGGTGACAAGCTTCTTGGCGGCTCTATTAATAACAGCGGTAGCCTAATCCACATAACCCTCATCACATCTATAAAAATCCTGCATATAGATGTTCGCCGAACATTATGTAATCCACATGTCAATAGTATTGACACATATATTAAGAAAATAAACTTACCCAGAGCTCAGCCCTGACTCGATCGGCTAGGTGGGGAAATTGTCTCCCTTCTCGGTTAGGGGCGTTCGACGCACTTTCATAGTGCCTCCATGAGTACGCCGGCTCCATCCTCCCATCAAAAGATACCAAACCAGGGAACTTTTCCTTGATAAGAAGCCCGATGATGCCGTTTACATGGCGTGAGCACTCACGACCTGCTCGTTCAATCATAATCCAGTTCCTACCCCGATATCATTAAAAAGTATTAGTATATATTAAAAACTAAACTAACGAAAGGAATACATTACGTGGCTCTAAAGCTTTCTCGGGATGGAGCTGATCAAATTTTTTCCAAACTTCTCCATCTGATGGATGACCTAGCTTGTATGGGTTGTAACGAATCCCATTTTTATGCCATGTCATCTGTTTAGCAGATTCCTCGGCCATGTACAACCGTTGGATCCTCGGTACAAAGGGAAGGTACCGAAGGATCTTCACGGGAATTGAGAGTTGTTTCTTCGCACCATCATCGGAGTCTACCTCAAGATACCTAGAGGATTTGCATTTCACGCAGCAGGTTGTGTTTGCGTATTGTTTCCTGAATAAAATGCATCCGTTGGGACAAGCATGTATTTGCTCATAAGGCATCTTAAGTGCACGGAGGACTTTCTTCGACTCGTACATGCTCTTCGGAAGATTGTGACCTTCTGGAAGAAGGCTACCAACAACCGTCAGCATAACATCGAAGCATTCTCGACTCAAGCTAAACTGCGACTTGATGGCCATTAGCCGTGCGATGGCATCCAGTTGAGAAACTTTAGTGTGACCGTGAAGAGATTGCTTTGACGCGGACAACATATCATAAAATGCTTTTGCCATTGGCTCCGGCACTTCCTCTTCACGTGCTTCATCAAAATGCACATCTTCAAAGTCATCTAGCATAAATCCAACCCCTCCCTCATCATCGTACGTGCGATGTCGCACCACCTCGTATCTAGGACGTTGGGACTCACCATGATACGTCCAACAGGTATAGTTTGGCATAAACCCATATTTGTATAGGTGTTTACTCATGGCATCCTTTGTTTGTCGACGCTTATTCTCGCACCGACTACATGGACATCAGGTCTTGTCGCGTACATTCTGTCTACCAAATGTCGTATCTAAGAATACTTCAGTGTTCTTGATCCAATCCATGGTCACCTCGGCCTGACTAGGGCGACCCGTGTACATCCACTCACGATGATCCATCTTGTACTAAATTAGGAAACAACACCCGTGTTTAGGGGTTAGTGAGAAACCAGATGTATCTAACAGTCTAATAGGTAAAGATAGGTCCTAATCCCACCAGAGAATGTGTAGATTGAGCTCATTTTCACGCTACATTCCGATCGAACCCAAAATTTCGGCAGCACCTCCCCGCTGCTCCCCAAATGCACGTCTGGGCAACATGCTAAGAGGATGTGCGTTCGGAGAACAACGGGGAGGTGCTGCCAAAACCATGAGTCGAATCGGAACGGGGCATGAAAACGAGCTCAATCTACGCATCCTCCGGCTGTCCAAACGTGGACAATTTGAAACAATTACGGCCACAAATATGCAAATACATGCATATTCTAAACCGTAACTCTTCCGAACAGGAGATGCCTAGGTTACGCGACAATAACCAAAAAAATATTTTTTTTGACAACATCTTATCTCTAATACATAGCAAATCTAGCATGCATAAATAGGACGGCACGATGGCCATCACCCACATACACACATCACGACGCGATGGCCGACACACACACACACATGTATATATATATATATCACAGCACGATGGCCGGCATCCACATACACAAGATATTAATCAACATAACCATTAAAACATAAAAAGTATTACAACGATTATATTAAAATTTCTAAAACATGTATAAGCATTTATTTATATTAATCTTCTTGACATGCATGTAAATAAAATTGTAATATTATTTAGGACATAATTATAGAATTACGAGGAAGGGATGTTGAAAGCAAACAAAACATGTGACGTTGTATTAGACAATAAAAAACATGTACAAAGCATATTAATCATTCATGTTCAAGCAAAATATTAATCCTATGTTCTAAGGTTACCGGTAGGGGTTGATGCGAGATGAGGACGATGGAGCCGAGAAGAGGACGGTGACACCGGTAAGAGAGCGCTAACCAAATTAGATCTATATAAGAATCAATAAAAATATTAGTTATAAGATAAACTAATTAAAAAATATGAGACGCTACACTAAACAACATAAAATTATAAAATATCAAAGACTATACTAAATAATTCAACACATGAGACACTAACTCTAAGTTCAAATATATATATATATGCAATATAATGCATGTCTCAAATGTTATACACATCATTTGATGAGAGTAAGTGGTATAGACCAACAGGGGCCATGGTTCAGTTTACCCTATATTTGCCCATCGGCCATATAAAACCAATATGTTTGCTGCTACATTTAATTAGATTGATATATAACAAATGGCCACAAAAATATATATGCATATATATAACAAATGGCCACACAAATATATATGCCACCAATTAGTAGCCCTTTCTTGCTAGCCTCCACAGTATGCATGTCCATGGTATACATGCATTTACTATTTGAGATCCAATTTTTACATATTTATAGGTATTTATATTTGAAAAAAATGGGATATACATGTATACCTAGGCAAGGGGGACTAGGGCGGCAGAGCCGGTGCCGGGGCCGGTGGCCGGGGGCGGCGGGGCCGGCGGCTGGGGGTCGGGGGCTGCGGGGGCAGCGGAGCCGGCGGCCGGGGGCGGCGGCGTCGGTGGGCGGGGGCAGCGGCGTCGGTGGGGCCGGTGGGTGGCGCAGGGGCACCCCGGCGGTGGGGGGGGCGGTCGGCGGCGCAAGGGGCGCAGGCCGGGCGGCGGAGGGCGCAGCGCTGGCCGGCGGCTGGGGGCAGGGAGCAGGGCGCGTGGCTGGGGCGGTGGGAGCAGGGCGCGCGGCGGGGACGGAGGGAGCAGGGCGCGCTGCGGCGGCGGAGGGAGCAGATCTGGCTTAAATGCGCCAGATCTGCTCGGGGCCCTATATTTACCCGAAAAAGTGTTTGCCGAGTGCCAATTTTGGATGCACTCGGCGAAAGTTTTTTATTTTTTTGAAAAATCCTATCTTTGTCGAGTGCATTTAGACCTGGCACTCGGCAAAGATGAATTTTTGATTCTTTGCCGAGTGCTAGGTCTAAATGCACTCGGCAAACATTGTTTGTAATTATTTAAAAAACAAAAATAGAAAGAAGACAATAAAAAATTCAATAATTTGGCATTATATAGTATACACTCATTTTGCATCCTATAAATTTTCTTAGTTCAAAAAAACAAATTTAAGGCACTTGTAGTTCAAATTTGGGATCTTTTAATTAAATTCCTATAAAGAACTTCAATTAACTAAAAATAGCAAGCTAGCACTAAAAAATGCCAAATTTGGACTTGGTATAAGATACATTGGGTTTTAGTAGTACAAAAAGTTTTAAGTTCAAACAAAGATTTGAATATCGATTTACTTCTAAACCTAACTCATTCCATCCAAATACACATTTACCTTCTCGTGGATTCTCGAGTTTCCAAACGTCATACATGAAAACTTTGTCAAAACATTATGAAATTTTTATCACCGTATATATGTATGACATAATGACACCATGTCAAGTATGATATTTTTTAGGCTTCAATTTAATTTTCTATAATTCAAAAACCTTGGTGCTCCATGTTGCCGACTGAGTGTCGTAACTTAGATTTTTTAAAATTTAGTTATATGTAGTGCTAAAAGATTACAAATAGACTCATGAACATAAATATGTTTTTTCTACAATTTATTAGTCATTATTTCATGTACATGCAGTTCAATTTTCACATACTTCAAATTAAAACCTAGGAACATTATTAATTATTAACAAATATCAAAGTAACTCATAAAAATATGAAACTTTACCATGAATTAAAAAATGTTGAATTAAAACTGTAAAAAAAATCAATTTCAAAACATGTATAAAATGTCATATGTACATACATTATGAGTTCACATGAAATAATGGGTACCTCCACATCTTTGCCGAGTGCTTTTTAAATAGCACACGGCAAGGTGATTTTTTGGGTCTTTGCCGAGTGCCAGTTCTATTTGCACTCGGCAAAGATTTTTTAAATTATTTTTTTTAAAAAAAAACTAAAATAGAATAAAGACTGTAAAAATCCCATAATTTGGCATTACATAATATACACTAATATTGCATCCTAGAAAATTTCTAAGTTCAAATAAACAAATATATGGCACTTGTAGTTTAAATTTGGGATCTTTTACTTAAAATCCTATAAACAATTTTTATTAACCAAAAATAGCAAACTAACTCTAAAAATGCCGATTTTTGACATGGTATAAGATAAATTGAGTTTTAGTAGTACAAAAAGTTTTAAGTTCAAACAAATATTTGAATATCGATTTGCTTCTAAACCTAAATCATTTCATCCCTAAACTCCTAAACCTTCTCGAAGATTGTCCAATTTCTGAAGGTCATACTTGAAAACTTTGTCGAAACATTATGAATTTTTTACCATATTATATATGTATGATATAATGACACCATGTCAAGTGTCATATTTTTTAGGCATCAATTACATTTTTTATAATTAAAAAACCATTAACCTGCATATTGTCGGTCGAGTGTCGTAAATTAGATTTTAAATATTTAGTTATGTTTAGTTGTAAAATATTACAAATGTAATCATGAACACAAATATGATTTTTCCATAATTTTTGAGTCATTATTTCATGTACATGCATTTCAAATTTGACCCACTTGGAAGTAAATCCTAGAAATACGATTAATTTATTAAAAATATCAAACCCACTCATAAAAGTATGAAAATTTTCCATGGATTTACAGATGTTGAATTATGACTGTAAAAAAATTCAGGTTCAAAACATTTTAAAAATGTGATATGGACTCAAAATGTGTTTTCACATGAAATAATGGGATTATATTATTTGCCGAGTGTTTTTATTGGTGGCACTCGGCAAAGGCTAGGGTTTGCCGAGTGTCCGTTAGTGGCACTCGGCAAACGAAAAATTTCACCCCTGCCATCATAACGTCGTCAGAAAAACATGGGCGGGTGATTTTTCAGGATATTTGCCGAATGCCACCTATGTAGCACTCGGCAAATAACTTGGTTCGCCGAGTGTGACATATTTTGCCGAGTGCATTCCATCGGGCACTCGGCAAACAAGTGTTTGTCGAGTGCTCGATAGAATGCACTCGGCAAAATATGTCACACTCGGCAAATAAGTGTTTTCCGGTAGTGTTTCTCTCTCGATCCGTCTCCGATTCAATCAATTTTCATCTCTGTACATCTTAGATTTTGTGACAACATGTTGTTTTAATTTAGACATGATATTTTTCATTTTTTATTATTTCTCTTCATTAATTTATTTGTCATATTTGGTTTTTTCCTCTTTGGTAGGCTAATAAATCCCTAAGAATCATCCTACGTAAACAATTGAGACTGCCTAAAGAAACTGACACGTATTTTTGGAGATTACATGGAGTTTAAATTATATGCATCGAAACACGACACGATCGATCGAGTACGATTTTCTGCGAAGAGAATTGATATTTATTCTCATCAGGGGTCAATTGACAGTGAAGAGATTGGCGACCTAGCTAGATGCATGCATGCATCTCGTCCCCATATAGCTAGATCGAGGTATTCCTACGTGTGCCTGTTGACCATCCGTAGTACGTCCTTGCTGACTGCAGCTGAGCAAGCAGCACTGATAAGTAATCATTTGCTTATGATACTGGAAAATAACATTGCTCGCTATGTTGTCAATGTTTCGTACGTGGCCACATCTCAGATGCGGAAATTACTTTTATGCATTATGGCCGTGCTGTTTATTAATTTGCTGCCAATTAGTTGTAATGTGGAAATACTTCCTAGCTAGCTAGCTACTTACTTTTTCGTTTGTTATTCTAAATAGCACTGTTTTTTCTCATTATACATTAGTAAAAACTGATGAAATAACTGGCGCGCACTATAGTATTTTATGACATTTTATGTACGTTTGACAAGCCTCAGCGGGCATGAGAGTGTTTTTACTATGCATGTGTGTGCCAAATAGTGGTTTTGGCACACTTTCTGAAATGACAGCAGGATGGTCAAAGGATTATCACCTCAGCAACAAACATTGTTTATCGCGTAAAGATTGCAGTGACTTAACTTATAATTTTCGAAGATTGCATGCCCGTGTTCAGTGTAACACATCAGCTACGTACGTACAAATATTGTTTATATATACATCTTGTAAAGATTGCAGTGAAGTAACTTATAATTTTCGAAGATTGCCCACGTTCAGTGTATTTAGGGATAGGAGTGAGAAGCTAGCAAAACAGAAGTGTGATGTCTCCGCATGAGAGTGTTTACTATGGGTGCCAAACTGCCAAACAGTGGTTTTGGCACACTTTCTGAAATGACAGCGGGATGGTCAAAGGATTGTCACGTAAAGGTTGCAGTGAATTAACTTGTAGTTTTCGAAGATCGTCCACGTTCAATGTATTTGGCTAGGGATAGGAGTGAGAAGCTCGCAACACAGATCAGAAGTGTGATGTGAACCATTAATTATTACCTTCCGATCGATCCCTTTATTTATTCTCCACCCTACTAAAATTATTCACTAATACCAAACCATGCATATAAATAATCACTTCAGACTAAATAATTAATCAGGAAAGAAAGCAAGAGAGAGAATTTCTTTTAGCTTTTTTGATTTGAAGAAGAACAATGCCCATTGCATGCAATTTAATTTGAAGAAGAAAGCAAGCCCTAAATATATGCTTGGACTAGATACAAGCATATATTTGAAGGACACTACTGTACGTATCAATGTATATCTAAAATAATATATGTATCCTATGCACCACCGACTTAACTAATTATTATGGTAAAATCAAAAGTTAGCCTTAAAGATCTATCATATGCATCGCCAATGATCACATACATACTACAGCTTTTTCTGCCTTCCTAGAAGTTTCACTTAGCCCTATGGCAGAGATCTTATCGATCGAGATACGGCCGGGGTATGAATAAGATGGTCCTATACATGATATGAAATCTTTCTTGGACCTCACTGATATCTTATCCTATAGTCTCGATCCCTCTATATAAAGACGCGGCCCAACCTTTCTTTCTCAAAGTTAGGGCTAGACCATCACAAGTACAGTACTCCTCCTCCACATCCTCATCACTCATAAGCTCTTCTTTGTTTTTTGGTATCATATACCAACTATATTAAGCTATGAAGGTTATTGCGAGCCAGGTGAAGAAGATGGGTAAGCTGAACAAGGCTCTCAAGGAGAAGAGAGCCAAGCTCTACATCATCCGCCGCTGCGTTGTCATGCTTCTTCGTTGGAGCGATTGAATGATCTTCCATGCAAACGCATACATGGAAGAGGAAGCCAAAGATCGATACATTAATCTGTTTCAATATATCAATTGACCCCTTCTGTTTTGGATCTTTTTTGCCCTGCCATTGTAGCAGGACTTCAGATTCCAGCGGCATGGATGGTCTGTACGTGCATAGATATGTGTCCGTGCATGTCCGTACTTCTGTATGCTTGCGTTTTAGGAGGGGTCAATCGATTATTGGTTCATATTTTCCTTTCCATTTTTCTTTCTTTTTACCTTGCCTCTTTTGCTGGAGCCTGGAGGCAAGGGTGTGTGAGATCCAAGGTGCTCGCCTACATGTTTGATGCTTCGATTCTCTGTTCAACAAATGGAGATAGAAAGCTGCTGTTGCTGTGTGTGACCTGTGTGGAGTGTTCGAACTGATCGTGTTAAATGTAGTAGTTATTTAATAAATGCTATAATTTGCAATTCAGTTGTATTATTGAACTGATCGTCAGTGTTAAATGTACTAGTTTTTTTAATAAAGTTATGCTTTGCAGTTCTGTTGTATTATTGAACTGATCGTCATTGTCGTCGGTGTTAAATGTCAGTGTAGTTGTTATTTAGGGTGTGTTTGGTTTTGCTTTTGAAACCTGCTTCTGCTGTGAAAAAATAGAAGCTGAATTAAATGGGTTTACCGAACTTACTTTTCTCATGAAAAACATTTTTCTAGTATAAATATGAAAGCAGTTTGGACCCTGTTTTTATATTTTTTAGTACAAATTGAATAGGATGAATTCAAATTATCTTAATTGATCTAACATCATTATGACTTGTATTACATTGCACAATTTTATTTGTGATAGAAACTTTAGAGACAAGGAGTTTAAGATGTGTGACGCAAATAAGGAGTACATGCCTAAAGCATCAAGGAAAACAACACAAACGCAAGGGGGCGATGAGGTGGAAGGAGAGAACAAGGTTACCATGAACACCATTCGTGACAAAATTGCTATGACATTGGTTAGTGCAAGAGCTACATGAGATAGTTATGTGGTTATCGGTTACTTTATGAGATGAACTATAAACTTTTAACTTTTCCACGACACTTATAAAGAATAGTCAGCTCTAGCTTCTTCACAACAGTTTCAATCTAACGACTTTTAACTTTTCCACGGCAGACAACTTACAGTGGCTTTTTCATAACAAGCAGCTCACGACAGTTTTTTTCACATCTCAGAGCAGAACCAAACACACCCTTAATAAATGTTATACTTTAGCCTTTAAAAATAAAGGTTTAATTATTTCAAAACTGTAATATTCTCTAGCTCCCCTTGTTCTTTTTCGTGAAAGCATAAGTTTCTTCACACTATAGCCTCCTTCTAGACAGCTTATATATATGGCAGCTCTAAAAAAGCCATAAGATGTATAGAAGGCAAATGTATGGTTCAAATAAGACATAAGATCATGTTGGGTCCTCACTACCACAAAACTTGTTCTAAGTAGTGGTTCTTCAGTGGTTGTGTCTCAGCCGATCGTGAAAATGTATCACTGTCATTTTGTAAACACAGGGATATTAAGTTTTTTAATTTCACAAAAATCACTTTCGATTCGTAGACACTATTTGTGGTGGTTCATAATATATGAAATGCCACAAAAAATGGACTATTAGTTTTGACTAATCAATAGCATTTCAAAACCCCATTAATGATGATTTTGACTCGCCGCTAATGGTGGTTTCTGCAGTAGTGCCTATTGGTAGAAAAATGCTCATGTTTTTACTTTATTTTGATTTTTACCTCACTTAATATAAAAAATTATCCCAAATAATAGTATTATCAATTAAATACAAACAAAATAAGTTCAAAGGGTAATTCAATATTTTTACTATAGTACATAGAAAATAAGCTCAAATTGCATAAGTCATTTAGAACATAGTTTTTTAATTACATCAACTAATTTAGATGGTTAAACATAAACCGACTTATTAACAAGCCAAATCCATATAAAGGGGCTATCATGGGTACATGCATGTACCCAGTTAACTAAATACTTTCTCCATCCCATAATATAGCAATCTAAGATCGGATGAGATATTTCATACTTCATAGTATAATGAATCTAGATAATGTCAGTGTCTAAATTCGTTATACTATAAAATGTCTCATCTGATTCTAAATTGCTATAATATGGGATGGATGGAGTACATTTTATCATAGTAAAAAAATTTAGAAAAGAATAAATTATCCAGATTTGTTGTACTATGAAATGTCCCGTCCAATCTTAGGTTGCTATATTATGGGACGAAAAGAGAGTATATTTTATCAAAGTAAATTTTTTCAATATAATCATATATGAATTATCTAAAAAGGATAAAAATCCTTATTGCTACTTAATTGAATTCACTGATAGTTTCTTTATTTGCCGTTCAAAAGAGTCTATTACCTTTGTATGCTACACCACGTCGCCACGTCCTGAGTCTTCTATTAAGTGATATGCAAAAATACAGAAATGTTGCTCTTCTTCCTTTTGCTTCTTCAACCTCATACATACTCTGCTAGCCAGCAAATTAAATGACCAATTGACCATGCATGGCCACATGATATCGTTGCCGCGAGGAACCCAAACAATGCAAGGAGCAGCGCCAAAGCTTGCAGGCTGCCCCCCAATCCACGACAATTGCCACGTCAGCAGGAAGGTTGACCACAATTACAAATCAAGATCAAGGGCACGCAAAGCGCCTACGACGCTGCTACGCACATATGGATACGTCGTCGGCCGGATTAAAATGAGACAACAACTTGAGCACCAACAGTCATTGATCACGTCAGCTCGATCGATTGACCAAAGTCTGCATCGCCGAACACTACTAGAGTAGTGGCTTTTATCCACCCCTTTTATACCAATTCTAATTCTAGCTGGTACTAAAAGTCCCCTACGTACGATGATAAAAAAACTGAGAGAAGATTAAGGGTAGGTAAAATCGGTACTAATAAACAGTTTTAGTATTGTGTTGGGAGACTGTCTGGTACTTTACTTAGTATTGGTCACGATTCTCAACCGGTACTAAAAACTTAGGCTTTAATAGTAGGTGGTGATACCAACCGGTACTAATAAATATGGCACCGGAGGTCTCCTAACTCGGTAATGAAAACTTTGTCTTTAATACTAGGTGGGGATAGCAACTCATATTAATAATAACATGGCATCAGAGAGACTCCCAACCTGATACTAAAACTTTTTATTAGTGTTGGGTGTTTTCCCGATACGGCACTATCATGATGAACAATATAAATTGGCTCCTCGCTAGCACCGCCAGCTAGCTTATGTTGCAAGAAGAGGTGGAATTTCAATTCTTTACGGTGTTCTTGAGCTTGCGGGTGCTTGAAGGTTTGTAGCTCCATTCTTTACAGTAAGATAAACTTGGTACTTTGATTTGTAAAATGTGATACTTTGATCCCATAGCTTGTGATGTACCGGTGATCGAACAATGGTTTTGTATTTATAATCATAATTAATAATGGTATTCACATATTATGCAGATAAATATAACATAATGCTATTAATAAATATTTATTCTCCAAGCCAGCATATAAAACAACGTATGAATATATGAGTCATATATAGTACATACAACAAGAATGAATGAAAACTAAATACAACCAATACTAATTCTAATTAAATAAAAAAAACAATGAAACATAAAAAAACAAGACCTTTAGTTCTAGACAGGGAGCTTAGCAGGTACTAAAAGACCAAATTTAGTACCAGGTGGGGAGCCTAGTTGGTACTAAGGTCCCGTTTGGAGCTGTAGATTTTCATATATAATCAGCTAGTCTGAGTATCTAGCTGGTTGGTTAGAGTAGTTGGCTGGTTGGTAAATAAAAATCTGCATAATCTGAAGAAGTTGGGGTTGGCTAGCTTCTCAGCTACTAAGCTTGACGAGACTAGCTGCTTCTACATATTTTGAAAATCTGAGCTACCCGAGGTACTGTTTAGGGGAGCTTATAGATACTAGAAGTATCTAGCAAGCCAAAAGCTCCCCCAAACAGGGCCTAAAGCTTGGTCTTTTGTGCCACATGGTGGGTTTCCTATTCGTTACTAAAGGGTGACTATCACAAAAAAGCATTTTAGTAATGGGTAATAACGTACATTAGTGACAGACATATCCCCGTCACTCTTATCACATCAATGATGTAACATCTTTAGTGACGAGTGTTTACCCATCACTAAAGGGTCAACCTTTAGTAACATGTGCCACTATTAACCCATCACTAAAAGGGGCCTATTGACTCACCTGCTATTACTTTGTAGTGATGGGTCAGTAATGTCACTTGTCACTAAAGGGTCCTTTAGTGATGGTTAATTATTGTTACCCGTCACTAATATTATGATTATTTTGAAAAAAATAATAGTTTTTAGGCTACATCTTGAATTAAAGCCAGGATTTAGCAGCCAACATATCCAACATCCAAAGCATATCACAAACAATTCATCACAGAATAAATACAGGAAGATTCATAACCAAATTAATATCACACATTAACTTCTAACTCATTATCTCGAAGAAACTACATGGCTAAAACAAAGTTCCATAAGAGCCTCATTCCCTAAATTTCATGAGAGATTGAATAGTGTCTTGTAGCGATTCTTTTTGTCTACCTGCCATGAATTGCTTAAGGCTATACATGTTTAATTTTGTAACCTCTTTTATTATAACCTTGTACTCCTCCCTAAATAAAAACCGGTCAGTATAATATCCACAATGGTTATCTATTCTAAAAGAAAGATAGAAAGGAAACATTATTCCCCAGTTTTACACCATATACATGACAACCTCAATTGCACCATTGTTGATGTTGAAATTGAAGGAGCATACTATACCAACTTCTAACACGTTATCTCGAAGAAATTGACCAAAACTAGTAGTTAGATAGCATCATCCATCCATGGATTTATGCACCACAATCAGAACTGCCTTAGACTCTGTTGCCGCCACTTGAATCTCGATGGTCTATTGGTGTAGGTGAGGTGTGATGTACATCTCATAGAACTGCCTTGAATAGTACTATAACAATAAAATTTAAACAAAAGATAGTTATACAATGCGATCTGTATAGATGATATAGGTAACCACCGACATGTGCAAATAACTTACTACCGACTTTTGTTGATGATCACATTATTTATTATGCAGACAAATAACAAAATCTGGATATGCCTTCCTTGCTGGAGTTACATCTGTTGGATTGCTAAAATTATAGATGTGCTTCAGTTGCTCTATCTGGTCAGTGTCGATCTCCCTGGCTATCCGCTTCCCCTCTCTCTCCACAATATTGCTCGGACCTTCTCCTGACATTATAATGAAATCATGTTAAGCACATAAACAAAATATGCATATCTAGTAAGTAATGTTAGTTCTATATATATACCACTATCGTTGTTCTCTACTTTTATGTCCGTTGGGATCTTCTCATCACCAAACTTGGTGTAAAAATTAGTCGTAACTATCAATGGGGCATGTTCCATTGTTATTACCACAATCCCTTTGCTTATGTGAGGCCATCTCTTTGACAAATCTATTATAAAAATCTTAAGGGTGTCACCAGCACGAATTTTATTTATATCGCCAAATCTTTTTGGTAAAATTAAAACAATAAGATAACATCGTATAAGTTTGTTAGATTTATTACCACACAAACAATATATACAATGTACAATGTATAAACCTGGTGACGCTTCTCATTGACTAGATGATTGATCTTTACGAGGCAATTGTTAGGAACATAAGTTGTTACCGTAGTGTTCCGCATACTTGTCGTGTTCTATATTTGAAACGATGAAAAAGTGGATAAAATCATATGAATGTAACTGCATGCATGTATGTTGAATATGATTGCTCTCGGATATCGGTCTACCAACTTAATGACCTCCTTGCCACTCAGCTATAATTTAATTAATAGGTGTGCGTGACAACTAATTCATTAAGCAATATTCCTACACATTAATAATAGTAAGAATGTAATGAAACTATGAAAGACACGTAATGAAATAATATTGTGTGAATAAAATGTAGAAACAATAATATTAGCATGCATATCCTCATATTAGAACATAATGAACCTAAATTGTCACACACATTCTCATATTTCACAAATAGCATCATCTTCATCGAGCAAATCTTTTCATAAAATATATATCCACATTCCATCACATTTACACATATTCATCACATTTTGACATATTTAACACATTGTTGATAGCAAAAAATGGCATTAATGGCCGAAATTGTCAAAATATCAATATTGGTAATTTGGGCCAAAAGTACACATGTCCGGGGTCAAGCCGAATCCCTAAAGGACCAAAGGTCCATTGGGCTGGGGGCTCCGAAAGCCTCTGGCCAGCCCACGGCCTTCAGTCAGGAAGCCTTCGGAGGCTCATGCCACCGAAGCTTCGGCCCGAAGAGCAGGCCTCGACGGGCCTGGCCGAAGCCCACTTCGGCAGAGATAGAGTTGTATACAATTCCAGCTAAGTTTTTATCTCTATCCGGCTAGATTAATAGCAGAATTCGGTCCTCAGGCCGAATTGGTACTTCGAACTCTCTTTGTTGCAGGTTCCCACGTGCGGAGCTACTTCATCGGAGGTGCCCGGAGCTGAGAGATCGGTTTCGGAGGTCATCAGGACACCCTTCAGCGAGAGTACAGGCTTCGACGACAGGCTTCGCCAGCACACTTCATCACAACAGGCTTCGCGACACTCGTACCTCGCTCTGGACGAAGTCGCTCGCGCGCGGCATTTGGGTTATTATTTCGTACTTTGCTGTATTAGAGACTTTGCGCCTAACTCCGCCGTTCGGAGGTGATTGTCACGTCCGGATCCGTTTCAAGTTCATCTTCGACCGGACCAGTCTGAACGCCGAAGGCACCCTTCGGCGAGACACTTCGCACTGGATGCCGAAGGTATACTTCGGCGACCCCTTCGCACCAGACTTCGAAGCAGACAGGCTCCGACCGGTTTGCTGATTTTATTCTGTTTAAATTTCTTTTGGCTAATTGGATTATTTTGTGTGATCTGATTGCCTGGCGACTCCACCCCCCTTATCATGACTAAGGGTAGTCGAAACGCGACGTCGGTGCTGCATCACGCTTAGGCCTGTCCCTAAGTATATGCGTGCTTTTGGATCGTCGAACTAACCCAAGTGCGGGGGCACGTTCTCGTGTCAACACACTTTTTGGCGACTCCGCTGGGGAGAAACTATGCCAACATGACGAGTACATCTACATCGGCCACTGGTACACCTACATCGACTACTACGTCTACACTGCAGATATAGACAACCGCAACATCTTAACACCCACTCTTGAAGATATTCCCGCGGAAGACCGAGCAGAGATCGAGGCAAAACTGAAAGCACTCCAGGACTTGATGCTGGGGGGCTACGTTAAGACACGCGTAGGCTTCATCAAGCGTGACATTGTCACCCCTGACCTTGCTCAGGTCCAGGTAACACCTGTATCGCCTCGTTTATCTTCTTTATAAATTGAGCAAAAGATAGCCGCATCAGTAGATCAAGCCATTAGCGCTTCGCTAGCCAACCGTTTAGATTCGACAGTCAGCTCCCAAATAGAGGCAACTCTTAGGAGGTTCGGCATTACTGAGGCAGTACCCCCGGTTCCTATTGCTAGTGCACCTCCGACAAACCACGTGTACGACAGAACTAACGACAACACTGGCACAACCATGTCTCCGGCCTCAACACTTATGGCCGAGACTAATCATTACACTTACGGTCAGACTAGCGCTGCGTGCCATGCACCACCACCTATGTCGGTGCCAACGCTGCCCGCACCACATGCGCAGGCACCCGGACACGAACATGTCATGCAGATCGCACGCAGGGAAGAGACCCATGGCCGACATGCCGATATACCACCGCGTGTCACGCCCCCGCATGAGAGGCGCGCGCAAGCAACATGCCAAGATGATATGGGTTGCGTTTTGAGATTAAAGAGAGGTTAGATAACCAAAACTTTTTAGAAGTTAGCCAAGTTTTACAGCAGGCTTTGGTCCAGGAAGGCCGAACCAAAGATAAGAAGTTTATTAAGACATTTAACAAGCCTAGGGTTGAAATCCACATCATGGAACGCTCTGACGGGGAGGAGTCGGAAGAGGAGGATTCGGCCGACATGTACACGGCCGAATGGGTTTGGAACGCTAAGAACAAACCCGTCACTTACTCCAAGTTACGGCCGTCTCCCACAAAGAATCGATCTGGTGAGGTCAAGTACTCATTTGATATGACTAAGTGTGATAAAATATTTGATTTTCTCTTAAAAAGCCAGCTTCTCAGGTTACCTAAGGGTCAATTCATTCCACCTGCCGATGAGTTAAAGAAGCATCTGTACTGTAAGTGGCATGATTCACATTCACATAATACTAACGACTGCAATGTTTTTCGATGGCAGATCCAATCGGCCATATAAGAAGGACGATTGAAGATAGACCATAATCCGAAGATGAAGCTGAACAAAGATCCTTTTCCCGTTAACGCTGTCGACCTCGGCGAGAAGAATGTGTTGATTCGGCCAGAACAGGCTGAGTCGGTTAAGGGGAAGGACGTAATTGTTGGAGAGTCATGCACCCGCACGCTCATACCGAAGAACCCCGAGGTAGGAGTGTGGAAACGGAACATTAATACCCCCTTCGGCTAAAGCTCGCAAGAGGCTGAAGGTAACGTACAATATGTTGTTAAACAAGCATTAGAGAAAAGCCAAGGAAGTAGGTCCCCACACTAAGAGGCTGAGGCAGCCGAAGGGTCCAAGACTCTCAAAAGGTAGCTTTGGACCGAAGCAGCCGAACCCTCCGCACGGTGGCTTCGGGCCACGGTGGCCTGACACTCTGCACGGTGGCTTCGAGCCACAATGGCCGAACCCCCCGTATGGTAACTTCGGCCCACAATGGTCGAACCCGCATCATTTTGGGCTTCTCCGATAGGAGGCTTTGGCCTGCACTGGCCGAACGTACCTCTGGCTAGCCAGGACCCTTCGCTGGTATGGTTCGAGAAACCATCGACTTTGTCGAACCCCTTTCCGGGTAGTGGGTTCGGCCCTTAGTGGGTGAGGCCACTAGAGCCGCCGATGCCTCCGCCGTATGACTGGGTGGGAACCCCGTGGGCTCCGTACGTATCCGGGTCGGGGTACCCTCCACAGCCTAACACTATGCCTTGTCTTCCTTCAGAGTATTATGGATGGCAGGAACAAACAGACGCAGCGGAGGGGGCATCGTCCACAGACTGTCCGTGGTGCCTCCGAATCAGACAATGCAGAGCGGAGCCAAAGGGTGCGGGCACGCAGAGGCCGAAGTCAGGGAGTCCGAAGCCATCACCATCGGAGTTGGGTCTCAGGAAGTCCCAATCCCGAAGACCTTGTCACCGAAGTCTGACGGAGGTAAGTCCCACACTTCGGCCGGGCTTTACGCTGAAGCCTGGTCCGATCGGCCGAACAAGGCCGGTCCATCTGTCGGGGTTTGCAGCGAAGACCCCTCCGAGACAGGGTGCACAAGGCCGAAGGGCGCAGTACCACTTCGGCCAGAGTTGATAGAAGCGGAACAGTAGCACCCGGCACCAAGACGTAGCCATCTTGGGCACCTCCAGGCATGTCCAAATCACAGAAGAGACGCCTACAATGACTACGAGCATAGGAGATGCGCGAGAAGGAAGCTGAGGATGAGTGCGACGCCATCTTCAAAGAAATCCGCCCTTG
This sequence comes from Zizania palustris, assembly GCA_019279435.1. Classification (NCBI taxonomy): domain Eukaryota; kingdom Viridiplantae; phylum Streptophyta; class Magnoliopsida; order Poales; family Poaceae; genus Zizania; species Zizania palustris. The sequence goes on from JAAALK010000290.1 coordinate 15,470,067, forward strand.
GCCAGCTACAAGACAGGTATGGAGGGAAAAGCCGGTTGAGATAACCAACCCGGCTCCTAGTCCGAGCGACGACGACGATGACATGCTCGACGACGATTACTCGCCCATCTCTGAAGGACCCGTACCCCAGGTGATGGACATCAACATCGTCATGCTGCCCGCCGAGTTCGCCCCGCCGCAGGATGAGGCCGAGGTCGCTCAATTGAGCCTCGGTCCACGCAGCGCCATCTTCGAGAAGCCTGAGGACTCGGCTCACCATCTGAAAACTCTCTACGTCAAAGGTCACATCGATGGAAAGACGATTTCCCGAATGCTCGTCGACAGTGGCGCCACTGTTAACTTAATGCCTTACTCGCTGTTGAAGAAACTTGGCAGGGTGCGAGCGTGGCGACGGCGGCGAGGGCCCTACGCCCTAGTTCTCGACAAAAACGGAAAGAGAAGGGGGAGGGGGTCACGACCGTACCGAAGTTGACGGAGAAAGGTGACCGGCGGCGATCCGGCGATGAGAGGAGGCGGCGAGGCTCTCGGGTTCGACGGTGGCGCGACAATCTGGTGGCGGGGAACCCGAACGTAGGCGAGGCCAAGGGAGCGGTGGCGACGACGGTCCCAGCGATGTTGACGGCGAGGGTGGAGACGGCCCGAGGCATTGGCGAAGGCTCGCCGGAGTTAAATCAGAGAGGAAAAAAGGGTTTGGCGTCGTTTTGCGTCGGATGAGGGTGGCTTGGGCTGAGAACGGGGTGGTTGGTGGTGGTGAGGTCGCGGGGTTTAAATAGGGGCTTCACTGGCGTCGGAAAGGAAGGAACCCGACGGTTTCCTCCTTCCTCCGATGAGCTTTCCAAATGTGCGAGGGCTGCCATTTTTGTCGATAGTGCGTGGGGTTTGGAGGGAAGGTGATCGCCGCAGAGAGGGCAACCAAGATCCAGGGCTTGATTCGGCGAATGGTGACGGCCGGCGGTAAAACGGCAAGGGGGGGCGCCGACTAAAAATGGAAGGGGATCCCCTCTTCCTTCAGGGAAGAAGGATATGCCAGGTGGGCTCCACCTGTCATAGTCCGAGAGCGAGGGGGCGGGCTGGCTAGCGGGCCAGGCCTGGCAGCGAGAGAGAGGGAGCGCGAGAGGCTGCCAAGTGGGCATGGTAGGGGCGTGGCGTGCGGGAGAGAGAGAGGGCGCCGACATGCGGGCCCGGGATGTAAGCGACTAAGCGCGCGCGAGAGAGGGGCTGACGGGTGGGGCCGGTCCGGCGTGGTGCGCGGAAGAGGGGAAGGGAGCGTGCCGACAGGGAGGGCCCACCCATCAGTGGGTGGGGCTGGACTGGGCCGGGCCGAAACGGCTTTTAGGGGGAAAACAGGGTTGCGGCCCAATAACATTTAAAATTGTTTTTCTAATTAAAATAATTCCATAAATTCATATATTTATTAGAGCTTGAAGCACTATTGCTAAAATTTTGTAAATATTCTCAAAAATAGTTTTTGGCCTCTAGATCCCACCATAAATTTTCCAGGTTCAGATTTGAAATATTTCCCCTTGTTTTGCTTTAATAGTGTTCTTTTAGCCTTTTCTTTAATTAAATAAATCCTTTTATTCCAGAAAATTTATTTTTCTCATTTTTATTTTACTTTTAATTCTGGGGTTGTTACAATCCTATCCCCCTTACAAAGAATCTCGTCCTCGAGATTCAAAGCGAACTTCGGGGAAAATAGGGGACGAGGTTCTACGGGTGCTCCGGATTAGGAGAAGGGGTTACATCAGAAATAGGCAAAATGTTCTCCGTGACTGGGTCGGTTGGGGTCACATTGGGGATGTCTTTGGTCATACCTTGGTTTTCTTGGGCGGAGATGTGATGCACTTGGGCACGTCCCATCGGGTTTGGAACGGAGGATGATGCCGGCTTGGGGTAGGGACACATGTTGGAGAAGTGGCCTTCTTGGCGACAGTTGAAGCACACGATTGGTTTGCCATGTTTGTCTCTCTTGTACCCGGTAGCTTGTACTGGAGCTCTTCCGGTTGGTGGTGCTTGGGGGGATGCCTGAGCTTGGCCCTCTAAGGGTGGTTCGTGGCTCGGTAATGGTTGGGGCTTGAGGCGGAATCACCGGGCATGGTTTCTGCATCATCCCTTGCTGCTGGCGGTAGGCGATCATCCTTCGTTTCTTCAGGTCCACCTTGTTTTGTTTGGTTTCTTGGATGATGGCTTTGTTCACCAATTTCTGAAAATTGGCGAAGTCCCCGGAGTCCAACTGAAGGGAGAGCTCGTCCTTCAGTCCCCGAAGAAACTTATCTTGGCAGGCAGCGTCCGTGTGCACTTCTTCTGGTGCATAACGGGCCAACCGGTTGAATTCATCCAGGTACTCCGTGACGGTCCTGCTCCCTTGATGCAGGTCCTCGAATTCCTGCTGCTTCTTGGCTACCACGCCATCTGGAATGTGGGTGGCCCGGAAAGCTGTGGTGAACTCAGCCCATGAAATTTCGTGGCCCTCAGGCTGAGTTTCACGGAAATTGTCCCACCACTCCGCGGCGGGTCCTTGGAGCTGGTGAGCGACAAATGCCACCCGCTCCTACTCAGAATAGGGAAGAAGGTCTAGCTTCTTGCCGATGGTCCTCAGCCAGTCTCCTGCCTCCATTGGATTGGTGGTGCTGGAGAAAGTTAGGGGCCGGACACGCAGAAACTCTGAGAGTTGAGAGACTGGTGCCGGAGCATGGACTGCGGGGTGGAGGGGAGGCTCGGGTTGATGATGATGGAGACGGAACAATTGTGCCTGCTGCTCTTGCATTCGGTTTTGTTGTTGTTGCATCTGAGTAAGCAGCGTGGCAATCAGCTGGTTTTGGTTTGCCATCACCTCCGCTAGTGTGGGGTGATTGGCAACGGGGGCCTGCCGTTGGCCAGTTGCTCCCCACTGAGGCAAGTTGCCCGAGGTGTTTCCGTTGCGCGGGGCTTCAGATCCTTGGTCGTTGGCCATCCTGAAGTTGAAGGGTTCAGAAAGAAGGTGCCAAAATTTAAGGGGAACTGATATTTTGATTTTATTGCTCAAAATGAATATTAGACCTAGATGCTTACATGTTTTATTCTCTTAGTAAATTTCACACTCATGCCTTATATTCTGACATGAGTGACACTACATTCCAAGCAACAAAAGAAAACAATCAATCGTAAAACTATGTCTAGGGCAGCTCGGGGGATGACTCGATCACAGGTTCGATGGAGGTGGTCAGTGTAGGGGTGGTGGATCTGGAGGGTCCGGCGGGTGGTGCACTGCGAGAAATCCTCTTGGGCTTCACTGTGGGAAACCGAAGCAATTTCCGCTTGCGAGGCGGAAGAGGGGCGACCTCCTCGAGATCCTTCTTTACCTCCTTAAGCTGATGGCGGAGCTGTGCGGTGACGATGGAGCCCTGGCGTAGAAGCTCGTTCTGACGCCTCAACTCCTCCACCTCGGTGATCAGGCGATGGTTCTGTTGAACCAGGCGACGAAGGTCGGCGTTCTCGCGGTTTAGGTTCTCCGACGAGTGGCGGTAGTAGTCGATGGTGTCGTGCTGGCTATCTAGGTCGAGGACGGCTTTCGTGTGAAGATTGTCCATAGCCTCCAGGAGCCTCATGGTGCGGGTGATGGCGGAGTTGTTCTGAGTGAGAGAGCTGATGTAGATGCTGCGGTGACTCCCCGGTGTACGCATGGCCATGAAGCGGTAGACGGTGTCGCGGAGCTGGCGGTTGTACACCAATCGAAGCTCGGCGAGGGCCTGAAGAGCGGCGCGCTAGCTGGCCACCACAAAGGAAGGTCCTCTAACTCCATGGGTGTAGAAGGGAATCTGCGTGGGGGAGGGGCGGATGATGATCGTGACCTCGCAGTAGCTCTCGTTCGCATCGGGAAAAATCCCGTGGAACGCGGGCTCATGGATGAACCCGAGGAAGTCGGCTAGCCTGCGAAGCTCGCGGACGAATCCAGCCTCATCGCGGAGAGTTCCACTCATGGTATGGACCGACATCTACAAAAGAGAGAGAATTTTTGTGAAAACCATGGAAGATGAGAGGATAAGTAATTTTGTAAGAAAATATGGTTAATATAAGTCCTAGGGTCAGGTCTGTTTGGCTTCCTAAAGTCAAGTCGGCTCTGATACTATCTTGTCACGCCCCGATTTAATAAAACCGGGGATTTATTGAAATTCCATAGAAAATCAATAAACCAAGACGTTCATCATGCAACCACATACAAATACGAGCAATCATTCACGGTTCGTAGACCGTAATAGTACAAAAGTGAATAAAGATGAAGAGAAACTAATAAAACAAAAGGGTCCTAGATGAACGCCTCCTTCCAGTCTCGTGCCTTGACTGGGTCGCTACTCCAGACCTTCGCCCTCCTCGTGGTAGACTGCCTCTGGTGGTGTAAGTCAACGGGGGTGAGTACAATCGTACTCAGCAAGCCACCGAATGCAATTATAATGCAAGGTAATAACAAGGAAGGTAGTGGCTTACTTTTGCGGAAAAGCACAATTTGTTAAGCAATTAATGTAATCAAGTTATTATTGCAGAAAAGTAAACATGAGTCATCCATCATCTTTCATCATCTTCTACCTCGAGGGGTACAGTCAGCCCACCCTCGCTCAACAGTCCTTACATGCCATGAATAACTCAAACATTCACATAAAAGTAAACTAACTACGAGAGGTCACACAACCCGCCCTTGACCGTGGGCTCGACTTTTTGAAAAGATTTATTACTCTGATCAGAGGTGTACTACTGTACCCACAAGGCACTCATTTCCCGCACACCGCAGTGTGTTAAATGCTCATGTCACGAGAAGCTCGTGCCAAAACCTTCAGCATGGAACGCACCAATTCGATAACACCCTCTTATAGGTTTCGTAAGGTTTCCCAGTCACTTCGGGCCACGCCTTACCCCCCCTTGAGCCACGTCGGTACAAGTCACCCGCAGGCTTGCCCCTCGTACCCCTCCACTATGGTGTTCCAAGTTGGTACGATCCATACCTCCAGTTAGGACTTACCCACTAGACTTGTGGTTAGTACGGAAGTGCTTTGCAACGGATCCCACAGACCGGTCCTTATAGTGCCCCGGGTGTGACCAACCAATGCCCGAGCTTGCACCCAGAACCCACCATACTTATAACATAGCCAACTTCAACAGAATCCAGAGACAAGAATAACGGGGTAAATACATATAGTAGAATCCATATATCTACGACTCATTTTTTTATCCTATAGCAGTTGTGTCGGTACATTGGACACTAGCTAATATAATATAGTAGAGTGAAAAGGAGGTCAAGCTCAATAAGCATGGCTTGGGTTTACACACAAGGATGGGGATCTAATAAATATAATGTAGGGCTTGATATCAGACTAATGCAATATTTAATTCCTATGGGTTATAGCGGTAATTATGAAAAACTAGGATCGAAGATGATCAAAATGGGGGTTGTGACTTGCCTTGATCCACAAACGGTGAAGGTGGAACCTCGGGGTAAGACTCCGGGTCCTCGACGGCGTAGAAGTCTTCTCGATACGGAAAAGTAAACACAACATGCAATAAACATTCCAAAAATCAATCATACAAGCATACATGTTTTTGTTTGGGTTAAGTAAAGGAGATAGGTGTTTAAGTTCTATGAGTCTATTACTTAAATATTAAGATTAAGTTTTAGAGAAGTTCCTGAATTTTATAACTTGATATAATTATTTTTCCTAAGGGGGTTTTTATTTTCCCTCTTTAGAGATGAAGTAAAAAGGTATAAAATAGCCTTAATGTTTTTATGGAATTAAAATAGTGAAATTAAGTTATTTAGGTCTTCTGAGGTTATTGTATAAGTTTTTAGGATATTTTCATAAAGTGTGGACCTTTTATTATATGAATTAATTAAATATCCTAAAAGGGCTTTTGCAATATTATTTAATAGAATAAAGTGGTTAAAGAGAACATGCTATTTTTATTGCTTTAAAACAGTGGAAATAAAGTCATTAAGTCCTCTGAATTTAATATATAAATTATTAAAGGTTTTTCTGAATTATTTAAATGAAATATTAATTAAATCCTAAAGGGGACTTTTCTTTATATTTTAATAAGAATATTTTGTGCCATATAAACATATTGTTTTTATTGCATGAAAGTGTAGAGGATAAAAAGACAAATTTTCCAGAATTAAAATGGTCAAATTTGGAGTTAATTTGAGCAAGATATGAATTTTTGAAGTTTAAACTATTTTCTAAATTTTAATTAAACCAGAAAACAGGCGTGGGTCCACGGTGAGCTAGGCCCATCATGGACCCGCGCACTGTGCGCGTGGACCGGTCAGATCTGGTCCGTTGGATCCAGATCCAACGGTCGGTGGCGGGGCCGGGCACTTAAGTGGCGATCGACGGCCAGTATTGCGCGATACCGGTCAACAGCGGTCAAACGCATCTGGGCGCTTGATCTCAGGATTTAATCCTAGCCGTTCGCTGTAGATCGTGTGGCAGGGGTTTCGTCCGGCACGGCACGCGGCGAAGGGGGTAAGTACCCTTCTTCTCCGGCGACGGTGGCGCACGGGTGCGAGCGTGGCGACGGCGGCGAGGGCCCTACACCCTAGTTCTCGACAAAAACAGAAAGAGGAGGGGGAGGAGGTCACGACCGTACTGAAGTTGACGGAGAAAGGTGACCGGCGGTGATCCGGCGATGAGAGGAGGCGGCGAGGCTCTCGGGTTCAACGGTGGCGCGACAATCTGGTGGCGGGGAACCCGAACGGAGGCGAGGCCGAGGGAGCGGTGGCGACGACGGTCCCGGCGATGTTGACAGCGAGGGTGGAGACGACCCGAGGCGTTGGCGAAGGCTCGCCGGAGTTAAATCAGAGAGGAAAAAAGGGTTTGGCATCGTTTTGCGTCGGATGAGGGTGGCTTGGGCTAAGAATGGGGTGGTTGGTGGCGGTGAGGTCACGGGGTTTAAATAGGGGCTTCGCTGGCGTCGGAAAGGAAGGAACCTGACGGTTTCCTCCTTCCTCCGGTGAGCTTTCCAAATGTGCGAGGGCTTCCATTTTTGTCGATAGTGCGTGGGGTTTGGAGGGAAGGTGATCGCCGCAGAGAGGGCAACCAAGATCCGGGGCTTGATTCGGCGAATGGCAACGGCCGGCGGTAAAACGGCAAGGGGGGCGCCGGCTAAAAATGGAAGGGGATCCCCCTTCCTTCGGGGAAGAAGGATATGACAGGTGGGCTCCACCTGTCATAGTCCGAGAGCGAGGGGGCGGGCTGGCTAGCGGGCCAGGCCTAGCAGTGAGAGAGATGGAGCGCGAGAGGTTGCCAAGTGGGCCTGGTAGGGGCGTGGCGTGCGGGAGAGAGAGGGCGCCGACATGCAGGCCCGGGATGTAAGCGGTTGAGCGCACGCGAGAGAGGGCTGACGGGTGAGGCCGGTCCAGCGTGGCGCGCGGAAGAGGGAAGGGAGCGTGCTGACAGGGAGGGCCCACCCGTCAGTGGGTGGGTCTAGACTGGGCCAGGCCGAAAGGGCTTTTAGGGGGGAAAGAGGGTTGTGGTCCAATAACATTTAAAATTGTTTTTTTGATTAAAATAATTCCATATATTCATATATTTATTAGAGCTTGAATCACTTTTGCTAAAATTTTGTAAAAATTCTCAAAAATAGTTTTTGGCCTCTAGATCCTACCATAAATTTTTTAGGTTCAGATTTGAAATATTTCCCCCTGTTTTGCTTTAATAGGGTTTTTTAGCCTTTTCTTTAATTAAATAAATCCTTTTATTCCAGAAAATTTATTTTTCTCGTTTTTATTTTACTTTTAATTCTGGGGTTGTTACAAGTTGTCTCCTGCCTCATTGCTTAGTCCTATTATCAAGCCATGGTCGTTTTGAGGTTGGGGTTTAGACTTCATCGGCCAGATTCACCCTCCTTCCTCAAAAGGGCATCAGTTCGTGTTGATGGTGACGGATTACTTCACTAAGTGGACTGAGGTCGTGCCTCTCAAGAACATGACTCACAATGAGGTACGAGATTTTATCTTGAAGCACATCATACATAGGTTTGGCATTCCTCAAACTCTTACTACGGATCAATGTAGTTCATTTGTTTATAGAGAAGTGAGGGACTTCGCCGAATATTATGGTATTAAGTTGATAAACTCTTCACCTTACTATGCTCAGGCCAATGGTCCGGCCAAGTCTAGTAATAAAACCATGATTAAGCTCATTAAGAAGAAAATTGAAGAGTTTCCTAAAAGGTGGCACGAAGTGCTTTCCGAGGCGCTATGGGCTTGTAGAATTGCAAAGCACGGTGCTATCAAAGTCAGTCCATATGAATTGGTATATGGACAAGAAGCCGTTCTGCCTGTAGAGGTAGATCTTGGCTCCTTAAGAGTGTTAAAGCAAGATGTCTTATCGGTCAGCGAGTATGAAACTCTTCTGAAGGATAACCTAGAGGAAGTGACCGATAAGAGACTAAGGGCTTTAGAAGCCATAGAAGTAGACAAGAAGAGAGTAGCTAAAGCCTACAATAAGAAGGTTAGACCAAAATCGTTTTAAGTAGGAGATTTGGTGTGGAAGACGATTTTACCCTTAGGCACGAAAAGTCCCAAATTTGGTAAATGGTCACCTAGTTGGGAAGATCCTTTTAAGATAGCCGAAATCACTCCCGGCAATGCATACGTGTTGGAATCTCTGCAGGGAGAGCGGTTTCGAAGAGCTTTGAATGGTAGGTACTTGAAAAGGTATTTCCCAAGTGTGTGGCAAACAACATAAAGGGTGTCGAAAAGCTGATATGGACGATATCGTATTCATCACGTTGTGCTTTTAGTTCACTCAGTTCACTAAAAGGCAGGGGGGCATGTGTTGATAGCAAAAAATGGCATTAATGGCCAAAATTGTCAAAATATCAATTTTGGTAATTTGGGCCAAAAGTACACATGTCCGGGGTCACGCCGAAGCCCTAAAGGACCGAAGGTCCATTGGGCTGGGGGCTCTGAAAGCCTCTGGCCAGCCCACGGCCTTCGGTCAGGAAGCCTTCGGAGGCCCATGCCACCGAAGCTTCGGCCCGAGGAGCAGGCCTCGACGGGCCTGGCCGAAGCCCACTTCGGCAGAGATAGAGTTGTATACAATTCCAGCTAAGTTTTTATCTCTATCCGGCCAGATTAATAGCAGATTAGATCAGAGATTAAGCCCTATAAATAGAGAGGCGAGGCCAGCGTAGAGGCCCCCTCAAACACAAATCAACACAAAGACCTAGCTTTGATCGCATTTATTGACCTTTACTTTTCTATACCTCTTCGTGGAACATTGACTTTTGCCAAACATCCTCAAGTACGCAAGTAAGACAATGATGATTTTCTCCCAATCCATATCTCATATGGAGTTTGATCATTATTCTTGTTAGGGACTTTGTTTAGGACGTGACTCACAGTCAACAAAGCCTCCCCCACCATGCCTTTTATAAACCGACAGTAGCTAACATAACGTTAACCAAGTCAGTTAGCGTGTAGTTTTTCCTCTCGGCAATCCTATTTGACTCCGGCGAATAGGGCGACATCCTCTCATGAATAATACCGTGTTCCACATAGAATTCATCAAATATTTTGGGAAAATATTCACCACCCCGATCATAACTTATACATTTGATCTTTATCTCTAGTTGTTTTACAACTTCAGCTTTATAGATTTTAAAGTAGTCTAATGCATCATCCTTAGTTCGCAATAGATATACATCCTAGATGCATCTATTTGAAAGGTTTATGCGCTACTTGGTGGTAGAGGTACTGTGAATTATGGGATTCACTATTCTGGGTACCCTGCTATACTTTAAGGATATAGTAATTTGAGCTACATATCTAATGTTGATTAGCTTTATGCCATGACTAGGTATGTGTTTACCATTAGAGCTGGTGTAATATCATGGAGGTCTTGCAAACAGACCATTTTGATGTGGTCAACCATGGAAGCAGAACTTACTGTTTTAGATACAGCAAATGCAAAGGCAGAGTGGCTACGTGAGCTATTAATGGACTTTCCTGTGGTTGAAAAACCTATGCTGGCTATCCTTATGAACTGTGATAGTCAAGGTGAACAGTAGTGCTAAGGATAATGCAAAGTCATTAAGACACGTTAAAAGACTATTGAAGTCTGTTAGGAAGTTGAGAAACTCTAGAGTTATAAGTGTGACTTATATTCAAACAGACAAAAACCTGGTAGATCCCTTTACAAAAAGGCTAGCATGAAATGTGATAGAAAATACATCGAGGCAGATGGGGGTGAGACCCATATGAGTTGCCATAGTGGTAACCCAACCTATGTGATTGGCGATCCTGTGAATTAGGACCTCGGAAAAAAACAAGCTATTAGTTAACTGAGGAGAGTAATTATTATTTCCTAACCCTCTTTGAGATGTAATACTCTTAGAAACTGTAAGGCAGGTTGGATTTATGCCTAATATATTCTGTTGGCTTTAATTAGCGAAGATGCTATCTTACAGATCATTCTTGAAAGAATACACCTATATGAGCCTAACTGTCTAACGTCGCAGTCCACGAGACTTGAGTGATCTCTCGTAAGATCATTATGAGACCAGTGAGTACGACGCATATGCTCCACCCGAGGGCTAGGCTATTGGCAGCCAAGTACTAGTTAAGGTTTTGAGTGAAACTTGTTAGTAGAAAACTTGCAATTCAAGGCATAGTCTATAATTCAAGTTGTGAATGAGTGTAGCTTAATGTTCTAGGCGGGAGTTCAACTTAATAGTCCTCGCCGAAATGCTAGTATATAAAATAGTAGTGAGAATCAAACAAATCTCTAAATGGGTATTTGAGATCTAGTGGGGGATTGCTGGAATTTTGGGATAGACCCGTATTAATATTTCAGAAATTCCTAAATAAATCTCAAAGGCCCATACCAAGAAAGGAATACCGAGTGGCCGGATATTGGACTCAGCAATCGACATTGCCGAGTGCCGAATTCGAGCCAAAGACTCAGGAGTCGGGGGTCAGCTTGCTGAGCCTGACCACGTGTTCCCAGAATCTGACTCCCTGCCCTATGGGGACGCAGTCTTTCCTTTTCTTGTTCTGATTCTTTGGGAATGTTGCGAAATTTGCGAAATATGGTTATATGAAAACCGACTTGATTGAGATCGTGATCGTGACACGAGATCTAATTGCTCCCATATAAATACCCGTAGATCTGGCTGATTCATTACGATAAGAATTACAACAGAACCATGTTATGGTTTTGCTTGTCTCTTCTCTCTGCTGAGTTGTCGTCGTAGTCTACTCTATTCTGTCTTCCGGCGGGCACCGGAAATGGGAGAGCAGGTCTCTGAAACCAATCGTCCTTACGATCCTGCGCTGGGAAAGAGCAAATAAGGTTTTTGGAAGCGCTCTACGCGACCGCTCAAGTTCGTCAACACGGCACGTCCTCCATCTACGTCTACCATCGGTCGCTGTCGGGTGCTGCAATGCAACACCAACAGAAGCGTTTATGCCCCATCCGCGGATTCATCCTCAACTACCATACAGTACATGATTTACCTTTATGTACAGTTTATAATCATGCTTTGTGTAATCATGATTATTGTGTTCTTGCCGACTAGTACGATAGATCTGTTCGTGCTAGTTAGTATGATTGCCATGATTTATCTTATTCGGAAATTAATCGTGAAATTCCCTAATACTCTAACAGTCACAGCCATGCAAAATTTCTTAGATTTGAGTTTAATATATAAAATTGGAACAGAACCCGGGGAGAAAAATACCTGTCAAAATAATTAAAACCTGTGTTAGCTACTGAGTTAATTTAGTTAGTTGTTCTGTTACGTGCTTGGTTTATTCGGAGTATATTCATGCTAACTTGCTTGAACAGGACCCGTGGAAGGATGGAACATTCGAATGAAATTACGTCAAAACCACCGACACGGAAAGCGCTGGATCGAGTTTGGTCACCATGCAAAATTTACTAACTAGGTTGAGTTTAAGTACGTACACAAACAGGACGGTAAGTACGCATACCTGCAACATCGTATCGCAGCTGAATTTTTTTCAAATGGTATTTTTTTCCTTTGAAATTATAATTCTGGGAGTGTCTTTTCAAAAATCACAAAAATAACGCAGCTATGACACTTAACACTATTCACGTCGGCAAAATAATAGTTTGACGGGCTATTCGTCGGCTTGCCGGCGGCCTGCGTGTCCGGAAGATGGCGGGAAAAATGTTGGAATTTACATGTTTTATGGGCATGGCGGAATTACCTCCAGCTGCACCGTCTTAGCTCCATAGCTTAATCAAATAATACATGCGATTATGTTAACACAAAATAGTGTTTAAATTCTGGATACATTTCGATTGGCGCGCCACACTACGCGCCACGTCCACGTATGCATGCCAGAGCTAAAGTTACAGAGGTGTAATTAATATAAAAATATAGAGGCAGACTAATATATAGAACATGTCCTCTAGATCACGTAGTATACTGGTAGTAGAAACACGCATTTGATCGAAGCTTCCGTGACTACTCCATTGTAGTTTCTTATCACATCGATCGTAATTACTAATTAGCATATAGAGCTAACGTTAGTTACCTATATAAACAAGAAAGCAACACACAATACAGAAGCCAAAATAATTTGTCAGAGTTCAAAAGGCAACATACAGATACCTAGCAAACTTCACACAAACATCATATATACCAACAATTTGATTGAAGTTAGTTTTCTCACCAAGCAAGGTCGTCCCTGCACAAGGAACATGTCCAGCGGTACGGTTATAATAATCTTCCAAACTTAATTACCTATAGTATCCACTAATATTAATTTGTTCAAATCATGCATGGATGCATTATTTTTCATGCAGGAATTAGAGGCTCTGTGCCTCCCCAGGGTGGCTCTCCTGGAGCCCAAGTACTGTCGTCGGATCCTAATAATCAGGGAAGGACGACAAGCAATAAAGGTTAGTTTTATCCGTGATTTGATCGATAAACTGCCGCTTCTAAAAACTATGAATTATTTTTTTCATAGTTTACTTAATTAATTTAATTTGAATGCCAATATTTGTGTTTATATTTTCTTGTTTTGGCTGGCTGCTAAATCAGTTCCCCCTGCTGCATGCTTTGTTCCATATATATTTGCTTCTTCTTTCTCCATGTTATAGTACGTACTTGAATTATATATATTATAAAAATATGTTATTTATATTCCTTTCATTTGAAAAAGCCTTGACACATAAAAAGCTGACGCTATAATTTTCCCATAGTATGTGGTAACAAATAGACGGCTCTTAGTTTTATCAGGGATGATAAACCTTTCAGCTGGTTAATTATTAGTCTATAAAGGCATTGATCCGATAAACAGTTGCTTCTAAAAAAACCAAGGATTTTGTAACGACATGGTTTATTTTAAATTATAACTCTGAATGAAAACATTTTATTTTATTGATTTGATTTTCTTGTTCATGAGTTCCGATCATTTTGTGAATTAATTTGTTCTAATCACGTACGCGTGGATATGATGTATTATTTTTCATGCAGGAATTAGTAGCTCGGTTCCTCCCCTGGGTGGCTCTCCGCATGGAGCAAAAGGGTGGTCATCGAGTTCTAATCAGGCCGGAGGGACAAGCTATTCAGGTTAATTAGTTTTATCAGCGATTGATCGAAACTGTCGTTTCTAAAAAAAACTAGGAATTAATCGTCTTCGTGGTTTACTTTGAATGCCAATATTATTTTTGTTTCTTTTCTCTTGTTTTGCCTATATATATATAGCTGCCAAATTAGTTTCCCGCCGGCTGATTTTTCCATATATATATATATATATATATATATATATATATATATATATATATATATATATATGCTTAAGGCATCGATCTTATTTCTTCTTGCTATATATAGTACGTGAATTATATTAATTAAAAAGCTGTTATTTATATTCCTTTCAAATGAAAAAGATAAGCCTTGACACACAAAGGTTACGCTATGATTTATCACGGATTGATCCAAACTGCTGCTTTCTAAAAATCCTAGGACTTTATTACTGCATGCATTGTTTAATTTATTTTAAATTCTAACTTTGGGTGAATTAAACCATTTTATTTTATTGTTTTTCTTGTTTAGTTCTGACTCGTAAACTAAATTTTCCCTCCTCCTCATGATGCTTTCACTACCGGAATACAGGGATTTGCCGAGTGCCTAGGGCACTCGGCGAAGCCCATAATACACTCGGCAAAGCCTTCGCCGAGTGCCACACTCGGCGAACCCCACTCGGCACTAGCCTTGTCGGCGACGTGGGGGTTCGCCGACTGCATTTTATCGGGCACTCGGCGAAGTCTTTGCCGAGTGTAATATAGACTTCGCAGAGTGCCACGCGTAGCACTCGGCAAAGAGGCCGGCTAACGGTCGAGGGGGCGTTAACGCGGTTTGCCGAGTGCCCCACGTGGCACTCGGCGAAGGGGGTTTGCCGAGTGCCACGTGGGGCACTCGGCGAAGGGGGGTCGGGGAGGGGGGCACGTGGCAGTGGAAGGCTTCGCCAAGTGCCCCCGTGGCACTCGGCGGGCACTCGGCGAAGCCTTCCCATAATGCACAGAAAAGGCCAATTTTTGACATGGTATGATATAAATTGAGTTTTAGTAGTACAAAAAGTTTTAAGTTCAAACAGATATTTGAATATCGATTTGCTTCTAAACCTAACTCATTTCATCCCTAAACTCCTAAACCTTCTCGAAGATTGTCCAATTTCTAAAGGTCATACTTGAAAACTTTGTCGAAACATTATGAATTTTTTACCATATCATATATGTATGATATAATGACACCATGTCAAGTGTCATATTTTTTAGGCATCAATTACATTTTCTATAATTAAAAAACCATTAACCTGCATATTGCCGTTCGAGTGTCGTAAATTAGATTTTAAATATTTAGTTATATTTAGTTGTAAAAGATTAAAAATATAATCATGAACATAAATATGATTTTTCCATAATTTTTGAGTCATTATTTCATGTACATGCATTTCAAATTTGACCCACTTGGAAGTTAATCCTAGAAATACGATTAATTTATTAAAAATATCAAACACACTCATAAAAGTATGAAAATTTTCCATGGATTAACAGATGTTGAATTATGACTGTATAAAAAAATTCAGGTTCAAAACATTTTTAAAATGTGATATGGACTCAAAATATGTTTTCACATGAAATAATGGGTATTTCATCTTTACCGAGTGTTTTATTAAATACACTCGGCAAAGCAGCTAACTTGACACGTGGCGCACAGGTTTGCCGAGTGTCAGGTTTGACACTCGGCAAACCCCACGATTTGCCGAGTGTCAGTTAGTGACACTCGGCAAAGAACATTTTTTGCCCGTCCCGTTATCACGCCGTCATGGCTACCTGGTGAGCGATTTTTTACGAAATATTTGCCGAGTGTATTTTACGTGGCACTCGGCAAAGATGGGAGTATGCCGAGTGTAACGTGTTTGCCGAGTGTATTTGTTTGTACACTCGGCAAAGGTTCGTTTGCCGAGTGCCCGAGGGAATGCACTCGACAAACCTTAGGGCACTCGGCGAACGTTGTGTTTCCGGTAGTGTTTGTTCCATAGTTGTGTTTTTTTCGCATGCAAATTTACTCATGCCAACCCTTAATTGTTTCTTTTGAAACGTGCATGCATGCACAGTGTCTAAAGGTTTGAGTAGTACATCTCCTCCGATGAGCAACCAGCGCGCTGCCGGACAATAATGGTCAACGTGCTCGATCAGAGAGGAAGTCAAAACACCATTACAAAAGTAAGTCAACTAACCGGGCGTCCTATTCCAGCCACAAAAATACCGATTTTATCATAGTCAATCTAGTGCAAGCTGGTTTTTTAGTTACCGACAGGAAAAGGAGAAACAAAAAAAACAGTTTGCTCTGACTGTTATTATAGAGCCGATAGAGAAATAGGTCTCTGGATTGACGGGTTTAAAAAATGGACAGGAAAAATGAAAACTTACAGAAAATTACATTATTTTTTATGGTGTTTTAATTGCCAACAGAATACCAGTGAAAAAAATCGGTCTCCCTATTTTCGCGGGCTCATTTTCATTAAAAGTACACCTCAGAAATTTACCTCTCACGGAAATAAAAATAAAATTAAACCTAGCAGACTACCCTCTATTATTTTCCCCTTTTCCCTCCCACTACCTCCTTCACATTATTCAGTATGTACTCTATGTAGGCCTCCCCAAACGCCACACTCCAGTCTGCAAGACTAAGACAAAAAATAAAATAAAATAAAATAGTTCAGTGGCATATATAAAAACCGGTGAACTTTCAGTGGTATATATAAAATTTTCTCAAATTCCCTAATTAGGAAGGAATTTAATAGCAAATGAGAGGCCCTTTTATATGCATGGTAAGATCAAATAATCCCGCTCTCTTGGAGTACAGGATTTGTGAAAAACCGCCATCACGAAGGATGGTTTTTCCCCATCCTACCCCATCCAGCAAGCTAAGAAGATCCATAAAATTTTGTGTATAGACTGTTTAATTTCTGCCCACTAATAGAGCAGGAACGGCCTAAATGCAAATTACTAGGGGTCAATTTTTTAAAAGATGTCCTCCATGTGAATTGTTTGTGGCGTATCTATATATGAAACGTTGGAGCCCAATTCAACCGGCTCAACTGCCGATCAGAGTTGAATGAAGTTGTGTAGTTCTTGGATGGAAAACGGAAGGAAACACAACTTGAGTGACTGGATTAATTAATTATTTTCGAGGTTCTTAACTTAATTGGCGATTGAATTGAAAGTTAATCACAGCCATAGTAGTTCTCCAAGATTTGAGTTTAATATGTACAATATATATTGCAAGAGAAGAAACCAGAGAGGAAAATATATACCGGCCTGTCAAAATAATTAAAGCCTGCGGGCGTTAACTACTGAGTTAATTTAGTTGTTCATCAGTTACTTGAATTGCTTGGTTTATTGAGAGTATATTAATTATTCATGTTAATTTTGCGTGAACAGGATCCGTGGAAGTTTGAACATTCGAATGAAATTACATCTCTACTATTATAAAAACGGCTAGTTTTCCGTATCCTCCGTCCGCAAGTCACGTGCCTTCTCACTTCCCACAAAAAACCGATCAAAACTTATACCCTATAAAAACCGGTGCTTTGCATGCAACCGCGCACCCGCTGAGCGATGTGCGCCTGCAACCGCCCCGGACGTGCGCCCCTCCCTCCATGCAACGCGCGCATACATGTGCGTGCAGCAACTTGCGCTTGGCTGAGTGAGAAGAAAAGAGGAAAAAGAAAAAGAATAAAAAATAAAAATAAAAAATAAAAAATAAAAATAAGAAAAGAAAAGAAAATTGTATTTATATTTTAGTCTTTTAATTTATGTATTTTGCGCGGAAGTAAAAATTCTTAGATTTCTGAAAAATTATATAGAAACATGAATTTTGCACAAAAACTCTATTATAAAATAAAATTCTGTTGCAAAGCATAGACCTCAACCACCGACACGTACGGAAAGCGCTGGATCGAGTTGGTCACCATGCATGCAAAATTTCCTAGCTAGGTTGAGTTTAAGTACAGAAACTGGACGGTAAGTACGTACCTGCAAAATCTTATCGCGGCTGAATTTTTAAAAATAATATGTTTCTTTCAAATTATAATTCTAGTTGTGTCTTGGCAAAAATCGCAAAATAAACCTGCTGTTGACACTTAATAATTCACAGTATTGATAAAGTTTTTGCGTTGTTTACTTGGCCGGCCGCCTAGCTATAGCTAGCTAGGTCAGAAGATGGCGGGAAATGTGTTGGAATTTACATGCATGCTTGGGCATCGTCTCCATAGCTTAATCAAACATTACATGATATATATTATGTGAACGCAAGATCGATATATATGATAGTACTGTTTAATTTCTGGATACATTTCGGCCACACTACGAGCCATGTCCACGTATACTGCGCGTAGTAGTCCAGTAGCTAGACACAAGCATTTGAAGCTTCCGTGACTACTGCATTGTAGTTTCTCATCACATTGATCGTAATTAGCATAGGGCTAACACGTTATTAGTTGTCTATATAAGCAACACACAATACAGAAGCCAAAATAATTTGAAGTTTTTCTCACCAAGGTCCCTGCACAGGCAAGAAACATGTCCGGTACGGTTATGATCTTCCAAACTTAATTACCTGCAGATATATATCCTCTGATATTAATTTATTTGCTCAAATCATGCATGGATGTATTGTTCTTCACGCAGGAACTAGTAGCTCTGTCCCGGCTCCCAAGGGTACTTCTGGAGCAAAACGGAAGTCGGATTCGAACCAGGGAGCCACAAGCCATCCAGCAGGTTAGTTTTATCAGTGATTTGATCCAAACTGTCGCTTCTAAAAACAAGGAATTGTTATTTTTCATGATTTACTTTGAATGCCAGTATTTTTGTGTTTTTTCTTGTTTTGCCTTGCTGCTAAATTAAATTAGTTTTCGCCCTGCTAGCTGCTTTGTTCCATATTCCTGTCTTGTTTTTTCGCATGAAATTTAACTAATGACAACCCTTTCGATCTTTTGGTACTTAACGGACATGCATGCACAGTATCTAAAGGTTTGAGTACACCTCCTCCTCCGATCAACAACCAACATCAGCCCTACAATGGCAGACGTGTTCAGAGAGGAAGTCAACACACTATTGCAAAAATAAGTACGAGGTGCCGCATCAGTACATTTCACGAAAATTTCAATTCATTTTTTACCATGTTACATATTGTACGCATGCGTGTTGGGATTGAGAAACTCACTGACATGTCGAATTTTTTTGCTTACCAGGTAAAGGCGTGTAAATTCGTTATATATATAAGCCATGATGAAGAATATATATAAGTAGCTAGCGATTGTCAACGTTTTCGATCCATTTCTCAGTCGTATGTAGTATGTATACACATAGCAAAGAATAATGTAAATAGTGGTTATGGTCACATGCATGTGAAGGAAACATATATTCCTAATATGTAATTATTTGTTTATTTGTTTGTATATGCATTTTTAAAATGTGAAGTTGTAAATATACCTTTGAAACTAATATTGTACAGCACATATTATTTTAATTTCATATTTGTTAAATCTTCAAGCGTTAAATTATTGCTCACTAGCAATCGGGTCAACAGAAAGAAATATTATGTACATATTTTTGATGTATAGTTATTGCTGGAATTTTGGGATAGACTCATATAAACATTTCAGAAATTGCTAAATAAATCTCAAAGGCTCGAGTCAAGAAAAGGAATACCGAGTCGTCGGAACTCGGACTCATAATTGAAGTCGGTATTCCCGAGTGTCGAATTCAAGCCAAAGACTTGGCAATTGGGATTATGTTGGCGTGTTTTTTGGTCACACACTGATATATGTGCGGCTTGGGAGATTTGCTTGACTCTAGTGCAGGTTCTACGTCTTAAAAAAGGGTTCACGACGTGCCAATCAGTTTGACCCTATAACTGATAAAGGATCGGAAAAAAATAGACGTTAGTAGCATAGCCGATCGGCTGGCAAGCTGATGAATGTGGCAGGAAAGATAAAACCATGAACCAGCACGCCGATAGGCCGGATGGCCGATGGCCCAAGTTGACCCAATCGAGCGTGCGCGTCATCGACCAATAGGAAAGACAGAATATGCATGTAGACCGAAATGCACCCTTCGACGGTGAATATGATATGGAGATGAATTAAAGATAACCTATCAACTTGTACTCTGATAGAAATAAATAAAACATGTCAGATAACAGATCTATATCATGAAAATTATCACAATATAACAAGAGATGTCGGACCTAATTGATGAAGCCTCAAGCTACCAAACCAAGGTCACTTCAATCTAAGAGATCAAACCCTACTGATGCAACCTTAGACCTAGCCAAATACACTGAGAACAACCAGCGACCTTACTGTTTCACCGTTCTCCTCAAGAGATCGGATTGAACCGGTGCAGCCGTGAGGGTACTAACCTAGTTGGCATGGAAGTCGGGGTTGGCGAGACTAACCTCTTCACCGGAGATCAAACTAATGCAGCCCAGCTCCGAGAGCACGAGTCTCGCCGGATAACCTTGGGGCACAAGGGTGGCGATGCGCCGATTGTTTATTGAACAAGAGTTAACCAATCTAATCTAAGGGATACATATTTATAGTTCATAGACTTGCCATTCAAGTAAATTATCCAACCGATTCTGGATGAATATGTAACCATCTGTTGCTCTTATCTCCATCGGCTCTCCTTCCGATCACGCAGCTATTACGAACAAACTCCTTTAACTTTCTTTGACCGGATCTTCCTTGGTCTTCTGTTGACTACGCACCTTCCTTGGTGGGCCATGGGTTTTTCCAAATCTTGGCGTCAACAGATCGGGACTACCGAGTGCTTGATTCGAGTCAGGATTCAGGAGTCCGGGTCGGCTAGCCGAGCTCGACAATGTGTTCCCAAAACTCGACCCCTCGCCTTGCGGAGACGTGATTTTTCCTTTTCTTGTTTTGATTCTATGGGATCGTGGCAAAGTTTACGGGATATAGTTATATGGAAACCTACTTGATTGAGATCGTGATCATGACATGAGATCCGGTTACTCACATATAAATACTCATAGATGTGAATGAAATCACGATGATGAAATATACAACAGAAGTGAGCAACGGTTTTGTCTGTCTCATCTCTCTACTATGTTGTTGCCATAGTCTACTCTATTCCATTCGTCGGCGTGCACTGAGAACGAGAGAGCAGGTCTATTGATAGCAAAAAATGGCATTAATGGTCAAGATTGTCCAAAAGTCAAAATTAGTAATTTGGTCTGATAATATGTAATTTCTAGCACAGGCCAAAGCCCCAAAGTGCCAAAGGCCCATCCACATTGGGTTTCGGCTTCCCCTTCGACAGCCTGCTTTGAAGGTTGGCTTCAATCCGAAGGGCCCCTTCGGCGGCGTGCTTCATAGGCAGGCTTCGGCCTGATGGGCTTACTTTGTTAGGCTAGCCGAAGGCCCACTTCAGGTAGGCTTGGGAATGAATCTGTTAATAGATTTCGGGTTGATTTGATCCCTAATCAAATCTTATCTGTTTTAGGCCAAATCCTAATCAGGTTAGAGTTAGAGATATAACCAAGAACATCAAGACTAGCCCCTATAAATATAGGGGTGAGGCTGATTCAAAAATCATCTCCACAGATCAAATCAAAACCATAGTTTTGAATCGCATTACTTTCAATCTACCTTTCCTGCCCTAGTAGTAGCTCTAAAGTCCATCGTTGTGAGTTTGTGCTGTAAACTCTCTGCGCATCACGTCAAAACCATGGTAAGTCCTTGTTGATTCTCTCGTGAATCACCTGTTTAATCTACGTAACATATTGCTATCGTTTCTATCGTTTTTATTTGGCTACACTTGATAATTCGGTCTTTAAGCTGAATTTGCATTTGATTTTAGTGTTTTTGTAGAGTTTACACTTAGATATATTTTTCCAAGAGTTTTTTCTTCAATTCAACACCTGGAAAGCGATCTCCATCGCTAGGAGGTTTGTTCCGGAGGCTGTCGGACCTATCTCCGGTAGGTCTTTGGCTCGACAATACCATGTCGGATTCGTCATGCTGTTGTCGGTCTGAGTACCTTCACGTGATAGCTTCTTTGCATGGGATTTACTTCACATCTGGAGTGCTTCGTGCTAGAGTTAGGTCGAGTCATGCTCTTCACGTCAACCCTCGCCGCACCAAAGTCTTCACATTGGGTCTTGTCGCGTCGAAGTCCTCGCACTAGACCTCATCACGCTGAAGTATTCGTGCTGGAGCCCGTCTTCACATTGACTCCCGAAGCCCCAAGGACCCATCAGTCCGATCGGGGTTATACCCTCGGCCCGACCAGTTGAGAGGCTGAAGGCCCCTTCGGGATCCTTCGGCACACCGTTCGCACTAGACGCCGAAGGCCCTTCGGTGACCCCATTAGTTCAATAATTTTCTGCAATTTGGTTAGTTTAATAATTTTGCTTTGGGATTATTTGATTGTCTAGCGACTCCGTTATTCCCTTACCATTGTTTAAGGGTCGTCGGATCATGACGTCAGTGTTGTGTTACGCTTAGGGTTGTTCCTAAGTATCCGCATGCTTTTGGATCGTCGGATCGACGTCAGTGTGCTTGGCGCTTTGACCATCGGGTTTTAGTGTCAACAAGGTCTCCGAAATCTATCGGCCTTGCAATTCTGCACCGGGAGAGGGCGAATAAGGTTTTTGGGAAGTGATCCACGTGACTGATCAAGTTCTTCATCATGGCGCATCTTCCATCAATCATCGTAGGGTGTTGCGATCCGACACTAGCAAAAGGAGTATTGCTGCTCCGACTGTTGATTTGTCTTAGACAACCGTACAATATGTGATTTAATTTTCTACACGGTTATCAATCATGATTTTTGAAAACATGGTTATTGTGTTCATGCTAAATCTAGCAGATGCCATGAATTATCTTATTCAGAAAATAATCGTAAAAGTGCCTAATACTTCAACAATCCAAAAACCTTATTCTAGGCAATCTGCGATAAATTTAATGGTTGGATTTGTGGATGCACTAAGGCCAGAGAAATTTTCTAGTGTGTATTTTAAGAGATGGCAAGAAAAAGTCTGTCTCTGGCTTACTGCTATGAATATATGGGAAGTGAGACTTGGCAAAACTGAAGGTGAACTCTCTTCTGATGAGCAGAAGTTCGCAGAAGTAAATAATCTTTTCATGGGATGCATTCTAGGTGTGCTCTCTGATCATCTGTATGATGTTTACATCACTGTAACAGATGCGAAAGATTGTGGGATGCTCTGATTGCAAAATATGATGCATCAGATGCACGCAGTGAACTATACCTCATGAAGAGCTTTCACGACTATAGGATTGTGAACAACTGTTCTGTGGTAGAACAAGCTCATGAGGTTGTGTGCATTGTCAAGGAACTTGACCTCTTTAAGTGTCCTCTACCCGACAAGGTTGTGGTTGGGTGCATTATTGCAAAGTTACCTTCATCATGGAGGAACTTCACCACTACTCTAAACCATCAGAAAGAGGAGATATCAGTTGAAAACCTGATAGTGTCTCTTGATGTTGAAGAGAAAGCTCGCGAAAAGTACGCTTTTGAGAGAGGAGGAGAGGGTCAGTCCAGCGCCAACTTGGTGCATAAATCCCCACATAACAAGAGTAAAGGGAAATATAACCCTAACAAGGTTATGAGAACCACTACCTTTAAGAAGAAGAAGAAAAATATAGCCGAGTTGAATTACTTCACTTGTGGATAACTAGGACATTTCTCTAAGGACTGTCCAAATCGTGCAGACTGCAAAGGGCATAAGGCTAAAAATGTCGACATTGTGACCATAGGCAAAACTAATGATGGGTACGATAATCCATTTACTATGCTTTCAATTTCTCAAACCACCAACTAGTGGTTTGATACATGTGCTAATGTTGATTTGAGTGGTGACATTTATATGTTTTCCTATTATCACACCATCCGGGATTGTTCCATCTTAATGGGCAATGGGTCACATGCTTCTGTTCATAGTGTTGGCTCGATAGATCTGACGTTTACTTCGGGAAAGATCATGCAACTGAGGAACATGCAGCATGTCCCTACTATCAACAAGAATCTTGTTAGCGGTTTCGTTCTATTGAAGGATGGGTTAAGGAAGTCTTAGAGTCCAATAAATTAGTCTTGTCAAAACAAGGACAATTCATTGGTAAAGACTATGATTGTGGAGGTTTGTTCCGCTTTTCCCTTTCTGATTTTAACAAGCCAGTAAACCATATTTGTGGCAACATTAATGATGATGCGAGTATTTGGCATTCACTTTTATGTCACGTTAATTTTGGCTTGATGTCTCGTTTGTCCAGCATGCATTTAATTCCAAATTTCATCATTGCCAAAGGTTCTAAGTGTCATAGTTGTGTGCAATCAAAGCAACCTCGGAAGCCTCACAAGGCGGTTGAGGAGAGAAACTTGGTACCTCTAGAACTCATATATTCTGATGTTTGCTAGATGAATGGTGTGTTGACAAAGGGTGAAAAGAGATAGTTCTTGACTTTTATTAATGATGTATCTATATTTTGTTATGTATATCTGTTGAGAACTAAGAATGAAGGCATTAGACTACTTTAAAATCTATAATGCCGAAGTTGAAAATCAACTAGATAGAAAGATCAAACGTCTAATGTCTAATCGGGGTGGTGAATATTTTCCCAAAATATTTGATGAATTCTGTGAGGAACATGGTATTATTCATGAGAGGACGCCTCCCTACTCGCCCGAGTCGAATGGGATTGCTGAGAGAAAAAATTGCACGCTAACTGACTTGATTAATGCCATGTTAGCTACTACAGGTTTATCAAAGGCATGGTGGGGGAGGCTCTGCTGACTGCGAGTCACATATTGAATAGAGTTCCTAACAAGAATAAAGATCAAACTCCATATGAGATATAGTTTGAGAGAAAGCTCGGGAAAGGAGGCGAGGGTCAGTCCAGCACAAACTTGGTGCATAAATCCCCACATAACAAGAGCAAAGGGAAATATAAGCCTAATAAGGTTATGAGAACCACTACCTTCAAGAAGAAGAAGAAAAATATAGCCGAGTTGAATTGCTTCACTTGCGGTGAATTGGGACATTTCTCAAAGGACTGTCCAAATCTTGCGGACCGTAAAGGGCAAAATGCTAAGAATGTCAACATGGTGACCATCGACAATACTAATAATGGGTATGGTAATCAATTTACTATGCTTTTAGTATTTCAGACTACCGGTTGGTGGATTGATACGGGTGCCAATGTTCATGTGAGTGGTGACATCTCTATGTTTTCTTCTTATCAGACCGACTAGGATTCTTTCGTCTTAATAGGGAATGAGTCACATGCTTCTGTTCATGGTGTTGGAACAGTAGATCTGAAGTTTACTTCAGGAAAAATCGTACAACTGAGGAATGTGCAGCATGTCCCTACTATCAACAAGAATCTTGTTAGCGGTTCCATTCTATTGAAGGACGGGTTTAAGATAGTCTTAGAGTCTAATAAATTAGTCTTGTCAAAACATGGATAATTCATTGGTAAAGGCTACGATTGCGGAGGTCTATTCCACTTTTCCCTTTCTGATTTTAGTAATAAGTCAGTGAACTATATTTGTGGCAACATTAATGATGATGACAGTATTTGGCATTCACGTTTATGTCACATTAATTTTGGCTTGATGTCTTGTTTGTCCAGCGTGGGTTTAATTCTGAATTTTTCCATTGCCAAAGGTTCTTTGTGCAATCAAAGCAACCTCGGAAGCCTCACAAGGAGGATGAGGAGAGAAATTCGACACCTCTAGAACTAATACATTATGATCTCTACGGGATGAACGGTGTGTTGACAAAGGGTGAAAAGAGATATTTAATGACTTTTATTGATGATGTATCTAGATTTTGTTATCTATATCTGTTGCGAACTAAGAATGAGGCGTTAGACTACTTTAAAATCTATAAAGCCGAAGTTGAAAATCAACTAGAGAGAAAGATCAAATGTCTAAGGTCTGATCAGGGTGGTTAATATTTTCCCAAAATATTTGATGAATTCTGTGAGGACATGGTATTATTCATGAGAGGACGCCTTCCTATTTGCCTGAATCGAATGGGATTGCTGAGAGGAAAAACCGCACACTAACTGACTTGGTTAACGCCATATTAGATACTGCCGGTTTATCAAAGGCATGGTGGGGGAGGTTCTGTTGACTGCAAGTCATGTTCTGAATAGAGTTCTTAACAAAAATAAAGATCAAACTCCATATGAGATATGGATTGGAAGAAAACCGTCACTATATTACTTGCGTACTTGGGGATGTTTGGCGAAAGTCAATGTTCCAATCGTGAAGAAACATAAGTTACCTAAGACAGTGGATTGTGTCTTTCTAGACTATGCTTAGAGCAGTATGGTGTATAGATATTTGGTAGTAAAATATGAGGTGCCTGATATGCATGTTGATACCATTTTAGAATCATGTGATGTAATATTTTTTGAGAATGTGTTTCCTTTCAAAGATATGCATAACATTGCTAGATATTCCACTAAGATAATTCTTGAACCTGTTACATTGATTAATTTCGAGTCTTCTAAACAACATAATAATTTCAAGGAAATCCTTGATGAGGATGACAGTGAAGATCCCAGAAAGAGTAAGAGACAGATGGTTGTAAAATCCTTTGGTGACAATTTCACTATGTATCTTGTGGATGGCACTCCTACTACCATTATCGAGGCATATGCATATCTAAATGCAAATGATTAGAAAGAAGCTATCCATAATTAGATGGACTCGATTCTATCCAACGGTATGTGGGAACTGACTGATCGACCGTATGGTTGCAAAACCGAGGGTTGTAAGTGGGTGTTCAAGAATAAGATTAGGCCCGATGGTACTGTTGAGAAGTACAAAGCTCGGCTTGTGGCCAAAGGTTATATGCAAAAAGAAGGTGAAGACTTTTTTGATACTTATTCACCTATCGCTAAACTGACCACAATCAGAGCATTGCTTTCCCTGGCAGCCTCATATGTTCTTATCATTCATCAAATGGATATAAAGATAGCTTTCCTATATGGAGAGTTGGATGAGGAGATCTACATGGATCAACCTGATGGGTTTTTAGTGAAGGGTCAAGAGAGCAAGGTGTGCAAATTATTAAAGTCTTTGTATGGCCTGAAACAAGCACCTAAGCAATGGCATGAGAAGTTCCACAAAACTCTAACTTCTGTCATTAATGAGGATGATAGATGTATATACTATCGACATGGTGGGGGTGAAAGAGTTATATTATGTTTGTATGTCGATGATATACTGATCTTTGGCACAAATGTTGATGTGATCAATGATGTCAAGTCTTTTTTGTCAAAAAGTTTTGATATAAAAGATCTGGGAGAAGCTGATGTTATCCTAAACATCAAACTGAATAAGGACGAGAATGAGATTACACTTTCGCAATCTCATTATGTTGAGAAGGTCTTGAGCCGTTTCAGCTATAAAGACAACAAGCCTTCTCTAACACCTCTAGTATGACATTTCAAAAGAATAAGAAAATTGCTAAAGATCAACTGAGATACTCTCAAATAATTGACAAACTCTGAAGTTATAAGTGTGACTTATATTCAAACAGACAAAAACCTGGCAAATCCCTTTACAAAAGGGCTATCACAGATGGGTGTGAGACCCATATGAGTTGCCATAGTGGTAACCCAACCAATCTAATCAGAGATCTCGTGACTAAGGACCTACGAAAAACAAGCTATTGGTTAATTGAGGAGAGTATTATTTCCTAACCCTCTCTAAGATGTAATACTCTCAAATATTGTAAGGCATATTAGCTTTATGCTTTAATGTATTCTATTGGCTTTAATTAGCAAAGATGCTATCCTACAGAACATTTTTGAAAGAATACATCTATATGAGTCTGACTGTCTAACATCGCAGTCCACGAGACTTTGATGATCTCTAGTAAGCTCATTATGAGACCAGGGAGTACGATGCATATGCTCCACCCGAGGGGTAGGCTACTGGCAACCAAGTACTAGTTAAGACTTTGAGTGAAACTTATTCGCAGAAAACTTGCAATTCAAGGCATAGTCCATTATTCAAGTTGTGAATGGGTGCAGTTTGAAGCTCTAGATGGGAGTTCAACTTAACAGTCCTCGCTGAAACGCTAGTATATCAAATAGTAGTGAGAATTAGACAAATATCTAAATGGGGATTTGAGATCTGGTGGGGCATTACTGGAATTTTGGGATAGACCCATATGAATATTTCAGAAATTCCTAAATAAATCTCAAAGGCTCATACCAAGAAAAGTATTACCGAGTGGTCGGAAGTCGGACTCGACAGTCGGCACTGTCGAGTGCCGAATCTGAGCCAAAGACTCGGAAGTTGGGTCGGCCCACTGAGCCGGACCATGTGTTCCTGAAATCCGACTTCTTGCCTAGTGGGGACGTAGTCCTTCCTTTTCTTGTTCTAATTCTTTAGGGATCGTGACGAAGTTTACGCGATATAATTATATGGAAACCGACTTGATTGAAATCGTGATCGTGACACGAGATTTGTTTCCTACCATATAAATACCGGTAGATCTGGCCAAATCACAATGATGAAATATACAACAAAACCATGTTAGGGTTTTGTTGTCTCTTCAATCTGTTGTGCTCCCGTCGTAGTCTACTCCATCACGTCCGCCGACGTGCACCGGAAATGGGAGAGTAGGTCTCTGAAATCTGTCGTCCTCATGATCCTGCACCGGGAGAGGGTGAATAAGGTTTTTTGGGAAGCGCTCCACGCAACTGCTCAAGTTTGTAAAACACAGTGTGTCTTTTGTCTATGTCTACTGTCGATCGCTGTCGGGTGCTATGATCCTACACCATAAGGAGTACGTAGTTCTGCACTGATTATGGATTCTTCTTCGGCAACCGTACAATACATGGTTTACTTTTCTGTACGGTTATTAATCATGCTTTGTGAATACATGGTTATTGAGTTCATGCTAATTTTAGCGGATGCCATGAATTATCCTATTCGGAAATTAGTCGTGAAATTGCCTAATACTCCAACACTATCTATATATAAAAAGTTGGAGCCCAATTCAACCGGCTCAACTGCCGATCAGAGTTGAATGAAGTTGTGTAGTTCTTGGATGGAAAATGGAAGGAAACCAGGGCTGGCCCTGAGGCAGTGCCGACAGTGCGACCGCACCGGGCCTCCGAAAATAGGGGGCCTCCAAAATTTAGTATGCTAATAAACCTCACAAGTATTAATAAAGCCCAGTTGCAAATTAGTCATAAGTCACGAACAGCAGGCCTGTTAGAAGAAATTGTTTTAAATAATTTAGAGATATTTCTCTTTTGTATTTAAACTTATTAGTGTGAGATTTGTTAATGGAACTAAATTTTTCAATATTATTTTGTAATGGGGGCCTCCATTTTTTGTTCCGCACTAGGCCACAAAAATATCAGGGCCGTCCTTGAAGGAAACACAACTTGAGCGACTGGATTAATTAATTATTTACGAGGTTCTTAACTTAATTGGCGGTTAAATTGAAAGTTAATCACATCCATAGTAGTTCAATAATGTCGGTGTTCGTCACCATGCAAAATTTCCAAGATTTGAGTTTAATATGTATAATATATTGCAAGAGAAGAAACCAGAGAGGAAAATATATATATACCGGCCTGTCAAAATAATTAAAGCCTGCGTTAACTACTGAGTTAATTTAGTAGTTCATCAGTTACTTGCTTGGTTTATTGAGAGTATATTATTCTTGTTAATTTTGCGTGAACAGGATCCGTGGAAGTTTGAACATTCGAATGAAATTACATCAAATTAAACCACCGACACGTACGGAAAGCGTTGGATCGAGTTGGTCACCATGCATGCAAAATTTCCTAGCTAGGTTGAGTTTAAGTACGGAAACTGGACGGTAAGTACGTACCTGCAAAATCTTATCGCGGCCGAATTTTTTAAAATAATATATTCCTTTCAAATTATAATTCTATTTATGTTTTTGCAAAAATCACAAAAATAAACCTGCTGTTGACACTTAATTCACAGTATTGATAAAGTTTTTTTTTTGCGTTGTTTAATTACTTGGCCGGCCGCCTAGCTATAGCTAGCTAGGTCAGAAGATGGCGGGAAATGTGTTGGAATTTACATGTTTGGGCATCGTCTCCATATAGCTTACTGTGAGCTCTACTACTTGCCTTCCTGCGTGAAGGGAATGGCTACGCTTACTTTGAGCGCGCATAATCTCGGTGTTGGTCACCATGAAATTTTCCGAAGTTTGAGTTTAATATGTAAGTATACAAATATACAATTGCAAGAGAAACCGGAAAGGAAAATATATACCTGTCAAAATAATTAAAGCCTGAGTTAACTACTGAGTTAATTTAGTAGTTCGATCACTTACGTGCCTGGTTTATTCAGAGTATATTCATGTCAATTTGCTGGAACATGATCCGTGGAAGGTTTGAACATTCGAATGAAATTACGTCAAAACCACCGGAACGGAAAGCGCATGCAGCTGGATCGAGTTGTGTGGTCTCACCATGCAAAAATTTCTAGTTAGCTTGAGTTTAAGTACAGAAACTGGATGGTAAGTACGTACATACGAATTAAAACCGTAGGGCGGCCTGCATTAAATGTTTACATATATGCATGCATGGTCGGAAGATGGCAAGAAAAGTGTTGGAATTTACATGTTTATTTTATGGGCTTGCAGAATTACCGGTCTCCAGCTACACCGTCTACATAGATTAATCAAACATTACATGATATTATATATGTCAACGCAAGATTGTGTTTAATTTATGTATGCAAGAGCTAAAGTTACAGAGGTGAAATTAATAAAAAAATATAGAGGCAAAACTAATTAAACATGGCCTCTAGATAACGTACTGGACACAAGCATTTGAAGCTTCCATGACTACTCCATTGTAGTTTCTCATCACATTGATCGTAATTAGCATAGGGCTAAGATTACTTGTCTATATAATAAGCTAGCAACACATTACAGAAGCCAAAATAATTTGTCAGAGCTCAAAACTCAACATAGCTAGCTCTCGCAAACTCCACACAAACATCATATATACCAGCAATTTGATTGAAGTTTTTCTCACCAAGGCGGTCTCTGCACAATTAAGAAACATGTCCAGCGGCGGTACGGTTCTAATCTTTCAAACTTAATTACCTGCAGATATAGACTAATATTAATTTGCTCAATCATGCATGGATGCATGTACTATTTTTTATGCAGGAATTAGTAGCTCTGTGCCTACCCAGGGTGGCTCTTCTGGAGCACAAGTGTGGTCGGATCCTAATACAGGCCATCCGGGTTAGTTTTATCAGTTATTTGATCGAAACTGTCGCTTCTAAGAAAGCTAGGAATTATTTTTCATGGTTTATACTTTGAATAGCAGTATTTTTGTTTCTTTTTTTTATTTTTTCCTGGCTGCTAAATTAGTTTATTTCCCCCGGCCCCTGCATGCATGCTGTACATAGCTTTGTATCATATTTGCTTCTTCTTTCTCCATGTTATATATAGTACTTGAATTATATTAACAAGCTGTTATTTATATTCCTTTCTATTGAAAAAGCTAGCCTTGACACATAAAATCTTACGCTATAATTTTCCCATAATATATCAGGGATTATATTAATCCAAACAGTTGATCGTATATAAAAAAGCCTAGGATTTTATTATATTACTGCATGCATGGTTTATTTTAAATTATAGCTTTGAGTGAAAACATTTTATTTTATTGTTTTTCTTGTTTAGTTCTGACTTGTGAACTAATTATTTTTCCCCTGCTGCTTTGTTCCATATTTGTGTCTTCTTTTTTCGCATGAAAATTATGATGACAACCCTTTCTTTTGGAACGTGCATGCACAGTATCTAAAGGTTTGAGTACATCTCCTCCTCCGATGAACAACCAGCAGCAAGAGGAAGTCAATTGGTCGTCCTATTCCAGCCACACAAAGACTGAATTTTATGAAAAGTTAATCTAGCTAGTACGAGCTAGGTGCCGCGGTAAACTTCACAAAAATTTCCATTCATTTTTACCATGCATGTTACATATATATATATATTGTGCGCATGCGTTTTGGGCTAGCTTGATCGAGAAACTCACTGACATGTCCTTTTATGCTTAATTACCAGGTAATAAGGCGTGCAAATTCGTTATGAATATAAGCCATATATATGCATGCATGATATGATGAAGAATATACGCAGCGATTGTCAACGTTGCAAAGAATAATGTAAATAGTGGTCATATGCATGGTCACATGCATGCATGTATGATATGCATGCATTCGAAGGAAAAATATATTCCTAATATGTAATTATTTGTTTGTTTGTTCAAATTTGTTTGCATATCGGTCCATTTTTTAAAAAGTGGAGTAGTTGTAAATATATCTTTGAAACTAAATTGTACAGCACGTATTGTTCATATACATTGAATCTTCAAGCTAAGCGTTAAACTACTGTGTCTCCGGTGGGACACGTGATCGTACGTGTCAACAGAAAGGAACATCTTGTACATATTTTCGACCTATAGAAATAGGTAAAATGATATGTTTTTTCTGCAACACGTAATGAGAACTAATTAAAGGATATATGATCTGTCCAAATGGTGCGGATACTACCTCTTTTTTAAATGACGTTGTTAATTTTTATCATAATAACTATTTGTTTTATTCAAAAATGTTGTGGAAATGTGAAAAAATAAGTTATGATTGAAGTACCTTTAATAATAAAACAAACTATAATAAATAAATGATATTTTAAAAAGATTTTTGAATAAGACGAATGTTCAAATAATGTTGTGATAAAAGTCAATGACCTCATTTAAAAAAAATGGAGGTAGTAATTAAGTTCATCTGAACTATTCCTTGCTAAGTAATCTAAACAGCCATTGTGCATTTGTAATTCTTATCCAGAATGAAACTCCTTCAAATTATATTATTAGCACTGAGACAACTAAAATCCTCCAGGTTCTAGTTTAGATCAAAAGTAAAGGCCCTAAATTCTATACACTGTGGGTTTGAGTTTGTAATTTATACCGGTTTATGTTGACCAATTACCAGGCTTCCAAGCTGGAAT
The DNA here is from genome assembly GCA_019279435.1 of Zizania palustris. NCBI lineage: Eukaryota > Viridiplantae > Streptophyta > Magnoliopsida > Poales > Poaceae > Zizania > Zizania palustris. Next base: position 15,502,665 of record JAAALK010000290.1, read on the forward strand.
TGTTTCACGGCCAATGCTATATATGCTTAACATGTTGATCATGAATTGTTGATTTACTGTAGATTATATATGCATCCTAACTCACCATGATGATTTCGAAAAGATGTGATCAATGCGTACTTATTAATGGATGAGCAAGTATAATTCTTCAGTTTTGTTATTTATCAGTCGTATTGTCATGCTTGAATCCATTTTTTATCGTGCATTTGAAAACAGTATCATAATAATATATATGAAGTATATCGTCTCAAGTCTTTTTTACTACTATATGTATTTTTTTACTGATAAAAACAATCAATTTACTTTATATTTCAACACTCCCTCTCACCACGTCAACTCAGACATTTTGCTCCAATATTACCATATTAATTAAGTTACATGTACCGATAAATTCAAACCATAAACTTAAGCAGATAAGAAAAATCGGGTAATTCATTTAATATTTCACAGGTAGTTCCTAGAATGTTGTGTTATTAACATTTGGATTAAGAGTGGTAGTTAAATTAATGGAAATGCTGTATTATTTTGTACAATAAACTAAAAAATTTACAATTAATCTATACTATAATTACTATTGATTTCTTACATGTGTGTATATCCCAGAACCCACTGTAAAATTAAACTAAACCCAAAAAAAACAAGTCAAACTAATCTCTTTTCCTCGCAAATATGTTGACATGATAACTCGCAACATGCCAAGACAATTTATTTTGTCATCTGCCGAGCTCGAGAGTGTCCTCGCCGGCGGTGGCCACCGGCAGCTGATCGGCGAGGACGAGCGCATCGTACACCGGCAGAAGCACGAGGATTGCCAGCGAAGCCGCCGCAGCTATTCCCGCGGCGAGGAATCCGACGAGACCGACAGTCGGCGACGTGTGCCGCGGCGTGTCCCACACGGAGGTGAGCGCGAGCGCCACCACCTGCATCGGCAGCGGCACGACGAGGAGCGCAACGAGCGTGTAGGCCCTCGTGCGCAGCCGCCGGTTGATGGCGACGGCGGCCACGCTCCAGCACGCGGACGCGAGTAGCGGAACGTAGACCGCGGCAAGCGCGAGGAGCAGCGTGGCGGCGTACGCCGGGTACGCGCAGTGCGCGGCGCCGTCCGCGGCGTGCGCGAGCTGGCCAGGGTACGCCACGACGTCGGCCGGCGTGACGAGGACGGCCACGTGCCCGCTGAGGAAGGGCATGCAGGCGAACGGCACGGCAATCGCGGCCGCCGGCAGCCGCACGCCGCCGATCGACGCGCGCAGCAGCAGTAGCACGGTCGCGAGGAAGCACGGCTCAGCGATGCCGTGGGCGACGAGTGGGTAGGCGAGGCACGGCATGACGTGGCGGCCGGGAGAAATGACCCGGCGGAAGAACGGGAGGCGGAGCATCTCGGCGGCGGCCAGGAGCCCGGCGAAGAACGCGAGCAGCAGACGGGCACCCCGCATCGACGGGCCGAGGTCGAACATGCGCCGTAGCCGCCCCTGGCGCGCCCGCGCGTCGAAGGAAACAAGCACGAACGACGCCGCGACGGCGAGCGCCACGACGAAGACGGCGAGCCCCGCGACGGCAAAGTCGACGCCGCTCGCGTCTGGTGCAGGCGACAGCTTTCCCGACCTGAGCGCCTCGTCAACCGCGACGCTCGCCTGCATTGCTGCTTCCCGTCTCCCTCAGCTCCTGCTACAGCGGCGGCGTAATCCGGCGGCAACGACAAGGCGGCGCACTCGATCTCGCTGCTGCTGCTGCTGCTGCTGCAACACATATCAAACCGGCTCACCGCGTAGGCAGGCGCTTGCAACCAACGTCAAAGCGACGGCGAGCAAATGGAGAAGCTAACCCTAAAGAGGCAGCGTCTCCCATGGCTTGTGCTCTGTCTCGCCTAATCACTCACATCCTCACGACATTAACGAGAAGCAGATGGCTAATTAATTAGTAATTAGCGCATAGCAAAGCCAGGGGAACACCTGATTAATTAGGCAACTATTCAGAGAGATGTTGCACGGTTCACTTCACGAGTTTGCTTAATTAGGCGCTTGACAGTCAGTCATGACAGCGGATTAGTCCTTGTTTAAGCGATAATGCGGGTTTGGTAATACCGTCCAAAAATAACTAGGTCTAGCTTTAGATGTCCAATGGTGCACGATCGTAGGCGTTAGTTAATTAGATTTCAAGGCTGGAACGGTTTATGCATGCCAAAAATAGGAGCACTGCAGTTCATCTATGTAATTTGTTGCAACTATAATTTAATTTCAAATCAAATTAAAGTTGGCCAAAATATGTTATCATGCTATCAACATCTTAAAACAATAAGTTTTAATATATCGGTCACATTGATCCCCATTAATAACATCTAACAGTACAACACTACATGAGTTACAGCTATGGAGCATGTCGTGTAACCAATCTCTCCTTTTGAAAGCTAGACTTTATGTCTAAAGGTATTCCTGCGGACAAGGCCAAAATCTATAGATGGCTAGAGATGAAATCTTACCCTGCTGTGCACCATTTGAGCTTTGTCAAAGTGATGGTCAGAGCACCAGAGGCTAGTGACCTGAATAACGCATGGAACATTGTTGGATCTCTGATCCCTTGCTCGACTCAAAGATGCTGTGTGGAAGTACATATTCTCCATCTGCAAATGCTGCAACATCACCTGCATCACTGCCCCTTTGCCTCTTGCATGCACGCTCATGCTTTGGACTGAGGGTTGGAGAACCAGGGCAGCAGCTGGAGCCAGGTGTTAGAGGTTCACCACGGGAGTGAGGATCATCATGGGGCTCTACTTGATTTCCATTGTTCTTGCTGGGCGGTACAGTCTGAACTGGAGTTGACGGGTTGGTTCTCTCGGAGTCAGGCAATTGTTCGCCTGATGTGGCTCTGGAAGCTCCTGCACCAATGACACGCTGCTGCTCTTCGATTATCTTCTGGAGATACTTGCCCTGTGCCTCAATTCGCAGCTGCAGCTGCCTTTGCACCTGCAGGAGAAGTTTGCTAGTTCAGATTACAAAAGAAAGTTACACATGATTTCTTCAGTAGAACAACTGTTGTATCATCACTCCGCAAGAATATCCTAGTGTTTGGTTAACCAAACCAAGTAAGTTATACTCTGATGTTACAATGGCAAAAGATATTTTTGGCTGCCTTCGCAGTATGATTTATGTTCACCGTATTGACTTTCCTACCTGACTGATTGCCTTCATAACCTACCAACATAATTGCCTGGAACATGCTTGCAACATCTCGAAAGTCGGAAGTCTCAATTCTTTTTGTATATTTAGATAATGGAAGTAAAACTCATATCCTCTACACCAACTAAGGACGCACACAGCCATTTTAAATTGTGGACAACAGAATTTAAACCCTAATGAATGGAGCCAAGCATCCACAACTCTACCATCACACCAATGGTGCTTCCCCACCAAAGTCTCAGTAAGTGCGTAGTTCTGTGCATTAAAACATCTTCTGACGTGAGGCTGAGGCAGTTGCATGAATTATGTAGGGTTGAGAATGGTAAGACAGGCTGGCATCACCAAACATAGTATGTCAATGAGATTGTACCAGGAGGCAATCTGATATGGACAGGATCGGTCTGATTTAAACCTTTATCAGTTTTAATACTTAATTCCACCATAATAAACTATCATACTGATAATTACTAGTTTACAGCTGTGCCCTTAGCTAACAATGTGACAAATCTACATTAGAGAGAGAATGATCACACCATTAAGGCAGAGAAGGCAGGCGACGAGGACGGGCAGGCCAACGCCCAATGGTGCAAGAAGACCACTCCCGCGACGGCGAAGATGAGGCCCTATAGCGAAGGGGAGCCTACGGAGAAGACCACCCCCACGACGGCAGGGATGGGGCTGCAACCGGTGCACTGCCACGGTGGCGAACGACAAGCGACCGTGCGTAGGCGCACGGTCCAGATCTCGCCGGGGACGAAAAGTGATGACAAGCTCTAGCGGCGACGAAGACGGGCCGCACGACGGACAACGGGCCACGACGCGCGGCTGACGGAAGTGACGGGAAGGTCCAGATCTGGCGAGTGGCTAGTGACGAAAAGTGACGAGGACGGCAGAGGAGACGCCGCTACGGGCGGCCAGCGGCGAACGGAGACGAGCTAGACAGTCACGATGGGTGGCAGACTGCGGAGGAGCCGCTCGGGCGGCGGACAACAGAAGCCCAACCGCGACGAGCGACGACAGCGGAACAAGCCGCGACGGGCGACAGTGAGCGAGCCGCGACAAGCAGTGAGGACGAGCGGCGGGGACGAGCGCCTCTACGACGGACGGGCGAAGCGCGAAGAAGAGGCCCCTGCGATGAATCTCGCGACGACGGAAACGAGCGGCAGAACGAACATGCTGCGACAGGATACGGGGATTAGGGATCCCTAACCCTAATTGTTAGGGATCAGACAGGATTAGGGATCCCTAACCCTAGCTCTGATACCATGTGACAAATCTACATTAGAGAGAGAATGATCACACCATTAAGGTGGATGTACATATATAGCCATGAGATGGGCTTAGATGGTATATGAGCCTAATAGCCTTAACACCTTAACAAACAACTCTAAGATTCATAATTTTCTGCCCTAGAATAGAAAGTACTTAAGCAAAGCTCCAAATGGAAACAATTTTATACAACTATCGATAATGTGTAGTTAGCTAACAAATCAGTGTTATGAATTATAACATAAGAGTATCTTGCCACATTTAGGCACACATTGTGGTTGTTATGCGGTGTTGCACTATGCTTGTTTTTTATGTTCTATAGAAAATTAAACTTGCAAAGGCTATAGTTTGTTTTACTGATCAAATTAAGTTAAACAAACTGTCATGCCCCCCCCCCAAAAAAAAAATCCATATTTTTGGAACACAATAACATAATGTTTGTGTCGATAGAATATACAACAAATGAAGAGAACAGGGTTGCTTGCCTACCTTAATTGGCATGGTACACATAGTTGATATAGGTTCATAAGAGAGTAATACCCTAGGTCAATGCAAGATGATGTATTGCGCCAACTGAAAAGTATAACATTACAAGCCGGATCGCTATATTGTCGATCTAGATGTCGATGTTTGGCTCGATGAGATTAAGTACATGCGAGGGGCTAGGGTTTACAATAACTGAGTCGGTTAAGGTATCCGTAAATTATAGTAGATAACTTACCTATCATGTAAGATTCAATAATCTATAGAATTATATCTCCTACCGAATCTTTAAACCACTGCCTTATGGATATGCTGTGGTAAACAACAATACGGATATCTATAAATGGAATATGCTAATCTTGTATACACGAGTTTCGTTCCCCCCAACAGTTTGCAACATAGATTAAAAGAAAAGCAGTTTGCCCAACATAGAATTGTCCAAAAGTATTTGGCACAAATGAGATTATCATAAGCAATGACAATGTACCCAAAACCAAATCCATTAAATTTAACTTGCCTTTTACATTTCAAGCATAATGTGATATTATTTATTGTATACTTCCCAAAGTTTATATCATAATCTAGCTGATGATACAGTACACATCACTTGACATGAAACATCAATATATGTGAGTTTCATATCATAAAAGGTACTTCATATAAGTGCAGCTGCAGCAGCTTACCTCTAATTGTTCATGTAGCCGCTTCTGGACCTCCATCTGAAGCTTCAGGGCTTCAGATATCTGCATTCCACTGCAATAAAAGTGCAAAATATAAATATTCTTCATAATACTGTTAGGAATAGCACTTGTATTAATCTGAGGACAGAAGGTCCAAATATATAGATGTACATGAGAGGGAAATATGCAAAGAAACCCCTAAAGGAATACAATAATAGAAAGACTAATATCCATCTAACACCCCCCCCCTCAAACTTATGGTGGATCAACAACACTGAGTTTGGAGAGATAAAACTGATGATGGGCGCGAGTCTGAGCCTTCGTGAAGAAATCTGCCAACTGAAGCTCAGAAGGCACGTACTGAAGCGTGACAACACCATCCTGAACCTGTGACCGTGTAAAGTGAGCATCAACACCAATATGCTTAGTAAGCTCATGCTTTACCGGATCACGAGCAATACTGATAGCCCCTGTACTGTCAGACAAAAGAGGAGTCGGCGTAGAAACAGAAACACCAAAGTCCTCAAGCAACCATCGTAGCCAAGTAACCTCCGTTGTCACAAGAGCCATAGCACGCAACTCAGCCTCTGCACTCGAACGAGAAACTGCTATCTGCTTCTTAGTCTTCCAAGCAATGAGGGAACTACCAAGAAAAACACAATAGGCAGAAAGAGAACGACGATCAGAAGGATCACTAGCCCAAGTAGCATCACAATAAGCTTGGAGTTGTAAAGAGCTAGAGCGTGGAAAGAACAACCGACGAGAGATAGTCCCACGAAGATAACGCAGGACACGAAGAAGATGACTATAGTGGATTTGAGTGGGAGTAGAAACAAACTGACTCAGAATATGAACGGAGTATGAAATGTCAGGTCTAGTGACACCAAGATAAACGAGACTCCCTACAATGTGACGATAACGAGTAGGATCCTCAAGAGGCTCACCATCAGTGTGTGTAAGGTGAACATTAAGTTCCATGGGAGTCTCAGCAGTTCGGTGATCAGTAAGAGAGGCTCGATCGAGAAGGTCGTGAATATACTTCTCTTGAGACAAAAAGAAACCCTCAGAAGTGGAGGCGATTTCAATCCCAAGGAAATACCTTAGAGCACCAAGATCAGACATAAGAAACTAATCACTAAGACGAGCCTTAACAAAGGCAATGTACTCAGGATCATCACCGGTGATGATCATGTCATCCACATAAAGGAGGATGGTCCTACCACGAGGTGACACATGAACAAAAAGTGCTGGATCATGAGTGCTGGCTGAAAAACCAGCAGCTGTGACTACAGAAGCAAATCGCTGAAACCAAGCTCGAGGAGCTTGCTTAAGACCATAAAGGGAGCGACGAAGGTGGCAAACCATACCCTCAGGGACAGAATACCCAAGTGGTGGGCGCATGTAAACATCCTCGCGCAACTCACCATTAAGAAAGGCATTCTTCACATCAAGTTGAGAGATGGACCACTCCCGAACAGAAGCCACAGCAAGAAGAGTGTGGATAGTGGTCATATGAGCAACAGGAGCAAAAGTCTCATCATAATCACGACCTTGCTCCTGCTGAAAACCTCGAGTAACAAGACGAGCTTTATAGCGCTCAAGAGAACCATCAGAACGAGTCTTAACCTTATAGACCCACTTACAAGTGATAGGACGAACACGTGGGGGACATGGTACAAGATCCCACGTGCCAGTCCGCTCAAGAGCAGCGATCTCCTCGGCCATCGCATGCTGCCATTCCGGATGAAGAATAGCATCATGATAAGAAGCTGGCTCAGAAAGAGCAGTAGCAATGAATGCCGAAGGAGAGTAACAATCAGGCGGCCTACGAAGGCGATGACTACGTCTGATAAGTTGCTCCGGAGAGGAATCCGTCGGAGAGGACTCAACAGGAGTAGAAGATGACCCATCCTCAATGAAAGAAGAGGATGGCACATCAGAGGAGGGCTCATCTGAGGGAGCTGGAGCATCTGACAGATGTGCCTTACGACGACTGTAGAATTATGTCACAGGAGGCTTTACCGTGTAGTCGGGAACCACGGGAGGAGACTCAGAGGAAGACACAGAGGATGACAAAGTCGAACGAGTAATGGGCAAAGAAGCAGGAGGAGCATCAGGAAAAAGAAGAAAAGACAAGGGGTCAACCAAGGAGGCAGGAGAAACATCAGTAGTGGGACGTGGATAGAAAGGACGGGACTCATCAAAGACAACATCCCGCGATGTCCGCATCCGACGAGCGATCGGATCCCAACAACGATAACCCTTGTGCTCTATGCTATAGCCTAAGAAGACACACTCGACAGACTGAGCAGTCAACTTAGTACGCTCACGAGGTGCAAGAAGCACATAACACACACAGCCAAAAAGACGAAGGCTGGAGTAATCGGGGGTCTTACCACAAAGGCGCTCAAATGGAATACCACCCTGAAGAGCCGAGGAAGGCTGGATGTTAATCAAATAAGTGGCAGTAGAAACCGCCTCAGCCCAAAAGTGAGGTGGAACAGAGGAGGCAATCATAAGAGCACGAGCAGTCTCAAGTAGATGACGATGCTTGCGCTCAGCAACTCCGTTCTGAGCGTGAGCACCAGGACAAGAAAACTGAGCAAGTGTACCCTGCTCAGCAAACACCTGGTGAATAGCATCCGATAAATACTCCCCAGCAGAATCCGCACGAAAAACACGAATAGATGTGTCAAACTGAGTACGAATCATAGCAGAAAAATTCTTATAGATGGATAAAACCTCACTACGATGTTTCATAAAGTAAATCCATGTGTGTCGAGAAAAGTCATCAATAAAAATGATATAAAATTTATGACCACCCTTTGAAACAAAAGGCGCAGGACCCCAAACATCAGAATGAACAAGATCAAAAGGTCGCTGAGACACGGACTCACTAGAAGGATAGGGAAGCTGGACCTGCTTTCCCAACCGACAACCCTGACAATGATCTAAAGACTCTCGACCTGAAACCGACCCTAAAAGACCTCGACGAAGTAATGTAGACAACCGAGAGCCACAAAGGTGTGCGAGACGATGATGCCACTGAGTAAACGAAGACGTGGACGAAGCAGCAGAGGCGACACTGACGAGACTGGCAGGCGCAGCGGAAGGAAGACGAAGCCAGTCAAGCTCCCAAAGACGATGTGAATCACGCCGACGGGGGCCAGTACCAATCAGGTGACCAGTGCGACGATCCTGAATATAGCAAGCATCAGAATCAAGGATAATTCAGAATCAAGGATAATACGACAATCATTGTCAGTGATCTGCCCAGCAGACATAAGCTGCATGGTCAGATCAGGAACAATTGAAACATCAGGTACAAAAAACGTGTCAGAAGAAAGAGTGCCATGTCCATTAACAGGGAGAGGAGATCCATCAGCAGTATGAATAATGCAATGACGGTAAGAAGGGTGTAAAGAAGAGAGGTGGGTGGAATGAGGAGTCATATGAAAAGTAGCACCCGAATCAAGATACCAAGGATAAGTACCTGGAGAAGAAGCAGATGAAGGTCCTAGAGTGGAAGACTGAGAAGCAGTAGCAGAACCCGTAAGTGCAGGGGACTGAGTCACAGAACCAACAGCTCCTGACGATGTAGAGGCTGCAAGGCGCCGAAGTAGCATGAGCATCTCCTGTGTCTCTGAACCAGCAGAACTCCTCTCAGATCCTCCAGAACTAGAACCACTAGTACCCTGTGAAGAACGGCGAGCTTGAGCCTTCTGAGCTTTCTTCTTCCTGTAGCAAAAGGCCTCCACGTGTCCATCACGACCACAGTGATCACAATGAAGACCAGTACTCGCACGAGCAGCAGACGGAGCAACCGAAGGAGACGCCAGTGGCACCGAAGCAGTAGGACGAGCACTCGAAGAATGAGCAGCCAAAACTGAAGAAACCCACAAAAGGCCAGCATCCTGAAGACGTGTCTCCTCATTACGAACCTCGGCAAGAGCATCCATCAATGAAACACAAGGGTGACGAGCAAGCAGCTGAGCACGAAGAGGCTCAAACTCATCACGAAGCCGAGTCAAGAAGTCGTACGTGCGACGAAGCTCAAGAGCAACCTTCTGATCCTTGCATGACTGACAGGTGGCAGGTGACAACTGAGGACCAAGAGTATCAATCTGACGCCAAATAACAGAAAGTTGATCGAAGAAAGCATCAATAGTATCATCTCCTTGGCGAAGAAGGTGCTCCTGTCGAATAGCAGCAAGAAAAGCAGACTGTCCTGTGGGCTCATAACGACTGCGAAGAAAAGTCCACATCTGATGAGACCGCTCAAGCTCCACAATGTCCGCAGAAAAACGATCCTCCATACTAGCCACAAGAATCGAACCTGCCCGAGCATCCTCATCAAGCCAAGTCCTGTAAGCACGAAACTGAGACTCATATGAAGCCAGACGATCATCATAATCTGCAAGCAGACTCTCCTTCTCAGTAGCAGTAGTCTTCTCCGAGATCACCAGCTGAGTGGGAGCTAAAGGAGCCAGAGGGCAGGGCAGCTCACCCGTGAGAAACTCCCAAAGACGAAGTCCACGCATGTGCAACCGCATGCGAGGAACCCAGTCACGATAGTTGGTGCCATTAAAAAGCACTGGACACCGCAACACTGGGACGGGGCCTGAAGGAGTAGAGGAAGCCATTTTTTTAGAAAAGCAGAGGGTCTGCTGTCACGCCGTCACCCGCAAGGAAAAACACCCACCCGCAGCAGTCGCTCCCGCGAAGGAAAGGAGGCCCGCAGCGAAGGAAAGCCGGAGCCGCAGCGGCGCAATCGGCGCCGCAGCGCAAGGAGGCAGATCCGGCGACCCCGTAGCAGCCACCGACGAGCCGCAGCGCAAGGAGGCAGATCCGGCGCCGGCGACCCCGTAGCAGCCACGAGGCCAACCGGCGACCCGCAGAGCAGCCGCGAGGCCCGCAGCCGCCGACGGGGGCCAGCAGCACAACCCGACCCGCAGCGGCCGACGACGACGACCGGCGACGGTGACCCGCAGAGCAGCCGCGAGGCCCGCAGCCGCCGACGGAGCACAGCCCGACCCGAGGCGCGAAGAGGGCCGACGACGACAACGACCCGCGCCGACGACGACAACGTCCCGCCGCCCCCGCAAGGGATACTCATGTCCGCGCGAGAAAACCGACGACGACGGCCAGCGCACCGACGACGACGACGATGGCAGACGATGGCAGACGACGGCAGAGGAGGAAGAGTGTAGAAGCCCCAATGATCCGTCAATCAAAAGATGGATCAAAAAAAGGGCTGCATGTAGATCAATTAGGGGAGGAGATTAGAAAACCTAACCCTAATTTTTCTGGCTGTGATACCATGTTAGGAATAGCACTTGTATTAATCTGAGGACAGAAGGTCCAAATATATAGATGTACATGAGAGGGAAATATGCAAAGAAACCCCTAAAGGAATACAATAATAGAAAGACTAATATCCATCTAACAAATACATGATACATGGGCCCTGGGGTATCCAGAAGCAAAGTGAAGGATAATCAACAATGCTTGGTAGCAATTCTGCAAAATGGATGAGTGGAACTAAAAGGCTGTAAGATTCAATGAAGTACGGTGAGCTGAACATCAGGATTTCAGGACATGCCAATGGTTAGAACAAGTCAAATGGCTTACATGCGATAGTATGTTTATTTTATTTTACAAGTAATTCACCTGAGGAAGCTGGATGCTGTTAAGTAATAATCTTAATAAACCATGCGTATTAGTATTAAGAATAATAACTTTCAAATTTCGAGTTATAGCAATTTAATAAAAAGTAGTCACACTAATTCCTTAACTTTATTGCTGTTACAGTTGGCAAAGGTACACAGAAATTGGGTAATAACTAACAATGTGTCATTCTTGCAAAATAGGATTGTGACAATGCTGTCATGTCCTGAGGTTCTACAGGACATGCAGCAATGGCAGCAGCACAAGCTGGTAAGCTTCATAGCTAGTAAGCATAGTTGCAGTACTACTGCAGTGCAGCAACAGCTGCAGCCCAAAGGAGGCTCACACTAACAACCTTATCTCCAACATGTTCATAAGTGTTCACCTAAACGCGTCAAAACGATGGTCCTGTCTAAATGGTAAATGGCCGGTTCACTTACAGTGTATGCTATAGTCATTGAATTAAATGCTAAATGCATTTAAATGGTCAGTGTGGTCAAAAACACAGTTTAAATGATGAAATTAAACAGCAAATAAACACGTCTAAACAGTTATGTCAGTGAAAAACATTTGGGCGCTGGCATGGCCACTTGAGAGAACTGCACGCAAGCAAGGAAATTATTGGACCATGAGTGCCGTGAAAAATAATTGGGCGTCTGGGCTGGGAAAGGATAAAGTTCTCTGTGGGACTAGCAGTCTCTCACTGGCTCATTTCTCTCTACTACTCGGTCCTCAACACCTGAAAGGCTCAAATATCAAGGTCGAGGCTGCTGCCACCAGCCACAGAGCCACTGCTAGCGCCCATTACGGTGTGTGCGTACCGGTACCCACCACTCTCCTTGCGGCTTTGCCCTGGTGTGTCACTGCCAGTCCTCATGGCTGTGCCACGCATGCATGCCTCATTGCCTCCATTGGCCCAGCTCTCCGTGTGTTTGTGGCACATCTGCCCAGTGGCAAGCTGCAGGCTCCACGCTCCATGTGACACATCTACTTACTGATATTTGCCATATTATTTCGTCGGCAATTCAAATTGTTATGATAAGGTATGCCACAAATCTCACATTATCACTTGGAAAATGTCTAGCATATAGCTATTTTGTTGCATATTTTTACTGCTGCAATACGTAATGTTTAAAACAATTAATTTGTATAGATGGTTGTTTATGTTAGAGGTATACTATATAGTATAGGGGCTTATTTGTAAAGCTTCCCTTCTCTTGTACTATTGCCCATTGGCCCTTCTCTTGTACATATTGCCCTTTGGAATAGATGTTGGACACTTCCTAACATGGTATAGAGCTAGGGTTTCTTTCCCTCTCCTCCTTGATCCAGCCGCCGGCGACACCTCATCGTGCCTACGCCCGCGCCGCCGCGCGTCCACCCGCGCGTGCTCACGCCGCCGCGTGCCTACCTGCGCGTGCTCGCGCCGCCGCGCGCTTGCACGCGTGTGTATGCGCTGCCCTGCACCTAAGCCCCGCCGCCTGCCTACCACGCAACCCCACGGCCTTGGGCTTCCATCTGCCTGCTCTTGTTACTCCTGTGGTTGCCTGTTGGGGCTGCCCGGAAAAAAAAAGAGAAGGCAAGGGTTTCTTCCATGGCTGCTCTTCGTCCTTCCGTTCCTGAACCGCTCCCAAATGTCACTTTTGATGGCACCAACTTTCAGGAGCAGTCCACGATACTTCGTGCGTGCTTGACAGTCAGCGGCTATGGGGACATCTCACTGGTCACTCTCCTCACCCTCCTATCCCGGTTCGTCCTGCTGAGCCTACTACCAGGATAGATGGTGCTCCGTGTAATGGGGATGAATATTTTGGAGGTAACTAGGCCTTATGCTTTGCCAAGAGCTTGAGAGATTGAGGGAGACTAGAATTGTTTCTTCATTGTTCATTGCTTGATTCCAAAAGACAGAGCTACATGGGTATATATAGACCCCAGCCCTAACTAACTTCAATCTAATCTCTTAGCTAACAAAATCCAATCTAATCTCTTAACTAACAAAATCCAATCTAATCTCTTAACTAACAAAATCCAATCTAATCTCTTAACTAACAAAATCCCCTTAACTAAATTAATCTCTTAATCAACCTTATCCCTTCCTAACCGCCCCTGCCGGAGCCTGCTGGTTGCCCATGACATCTCCCCCGCCCTTGGAGACCCAGCTCGCCCTCGAGCTGGATAGGTACTGGTTGAGGAAGGAGCCGACAACGTCCTGGATCCCATGGGAAGAGACGAGCAGCCATCTGGTCGCCCTGGTGATTGCTGTGGCCTGAGCCCCTTGAACCAGGGAAGGATGCCCACGCTGAAAGCTCTTGCGGCAAGGCAGCGACCTGTCCTTGCAAGTCACTGGCGGGTGCGGTGAGGGAGTTGATGAGCTTGGCCAAATCAGTCATGGTGGGTGTTGTCCGTGGCGAAGAATTGGAGACAGCAGAAGGGGTGGTCGGCACGATGTAAGGGGCGGTCGGCAAGACGAAGAGGGTTGCCGGCAGCGGCGGTCGGTGGAGATGGATAGCGGGAGCGAGTAGGGTAGGTTGGATTGTTGCACGTAGCTTCCTTGTGGCGTGCCTCGCCAATAATCCTTGCGCTGCCGCCTGTAGCCGCACCGCAGCAAGGCGTTCATGGCCGGACTTCTCCAGAGATTGCATCCGCCGGCGTGCTAGGAGACCACGTGTTGCTGCCTGTAGGCATGTTGCTGCCAGGCATTCACGTGCCGCCCTTGCCTCGAACAGCGCCAGGATGTGCTGCAGTGTTGTGGACGCCTGCTGGAGCCCCTCAACAAGGGCGCTTAAGGCATTGTTAGCAGCAGAAGCCATGGAAAATGGATCGAAACCAAAGCTATCTGATACCAGATGTAATGGGGATGAATATTTTGGAGGTAACTAGGCCTTATGCTTTGCCAAGAGCTTGAGAGATTGAGGGAGACTAGAATTGTTTCTTCATTGTTCATTGCTTGATTCCAAAAGACAGAGCTACATGGGTATATATAGACCCCAGCCCTAACTAACTTCAATCTAGTCTCTTAGCTAACAAAATCCAATCTAATCTCTTAACTAACAAAATCCAATCTAATCTCTTAACTAACAAAATCCAATCTAATCTCTTAACTAACAAAATCCCCTTAACTAAATTAATCTCTTAATCAACCTTATCCCTTCCTAACCGCCCCTGCCGGAGCCTGCTGGTTGCCCATGACACTCCGCCTTCTGATGATGCCTAGGCAGCCTATACTGCGGCAGTGAGCAGTACATGTTTGACCTTAGCGACTATGAAGATTAGATTGTTGTGGAGGCTCATGCTGCTCAGATCTGTTGGCATGCTTTTTGGTCACACACTGAAACACACGCGGCCTAGGAGATTTGCTTGACTCCAGTGTAGGTCCTACGTCTTAGAAAAGGGTTCAGGGCGTGTCAATCAGTTTGACCCTGCAACCGATAAGGGATCAAAAAAGATAAACATTGGTAGTATAGTCAATCGGCTGGCAAGCCGATGACTGTGGCGTAAAGGATAAAACCATGAAGCAGCACGCGATCGGCTAGACGACCGATAGAACAGATTAGCCCAATCGAACGAGCGCGTCATCGGTCGATGGAGAAAACAGAATATGCACATAGACCGATGGGCACCCTTCGATGGTGAACATGATACGGAGATGAATTAAAGATAACCTATCATCTTGTACTCTGATAGAAATAAATAAAGCATGCTAGATAATAAATCTATATCATGTAAATCATCACAATAACTAGATCGGACCTAACCGAGATAGTAGCTAGTCACGATGATTTGAACAATATATCAACAAACCAGGCAAACTTTATTTAGATGAACAGTATACGGCATGAAAAAGATACAGCAGCAAGAGATGTCAGACTTAACCGATGAAGCCTCAAGCTATCAAACCTAGATCACCTCAATCTAAGAGATCAAACCTAACTGATGCAGCCTTAGACCTAGCCAAATACACTGAGAACAACCGGCGACCTTGTTGTTTCATCGGTTTCCTCAAGAGATCGAACTGAATCGATGCAGCCGTGAGGATACTAACCTAGTTGGCACGGAAGTCGGGGGTGGCGGGACTCACTTCTTCGCTGGAGATCAAACTGATGCAGTCCAGCTCCGAGAGCTTGAGTCCTACCGGATAACCTTGGGGCACAAGGGTGGCGATGCGCTGATTATAGATTGAATGAGAGTTAAACTAATCCTAACCTAAGGCATCGACGGAGGAGTCCTGCTGTCGAATGGAGCTGGCAAGCTCCAAGGTGGAGATGTAGAGAGCGTGGCTGCTCGGCTGGTAGAGACTCGTCGCACGCTCCCACATCGCCTGAGTGGAAGGCAAGGAGGCAAGGTCCATAGCAAACTCGATCTTCATACTGCCAAGGAGGATCTGAGCAGCACAAGCCTCCACAGCACTCCAATCCTCATAGTCGTTAAGATCAACCATGTACTGCTCACTAGCCGCAGTATAGGCCGCCTGGTCCTCATCAGAAGGCGGAGCACCATCTGCCCCAGTAGTAGGATCAGCAAGACGAACCGGGACAAGAGGGCGAGGAGAGTGGCCAGTGAGTTGTCCCAACAACCGCTGACTGTCAAGGCACATGCGAAGCATCGTGGACCACTCCCAAAAGTTGGTGCCATGGTTGTCACGGCGCCCCAACGAACCCAGTCGCCAGCGAACCGACTGGACGCCTAGGCGCCTAGGCGGGCGCCTAGGCGTCGCCTAGGCGAGCAAAAATTGGCATAGCATACAGGATAACAGGATTCACGCACGGCCCAGAAAATCTGGCCCAACTCCCCGCACCCTACACGCACGGCCCAGAAGATTCACACACTAGCCGCTATAAAAGGGCTCGCAACATACACGCACCCTGGCCACCCCCCGCCTCCGCCTCCTCCTCCTCCGGTTTCCTCCCCTCTCGTCGGCTCCTGCTGCTGCCTGCTTGCTGCTGCCTGCGGCGAGGGAGCAGGGGAGGGGGAAGCAGAGCCCGCGGCCGGCGGCGGCGCAACTCGCAAGGGGAGGGGAAGCAGTGGCGGCCGGGCGGCCGGCGGCGCAAGGAGAAGCAGATCCGGCGGCCGGCGGCGCAAGGGACAGCAGATCCAGCGGCCGGCGGCGCAAGGGACAGTAGATCTGGCGGCCGACGGCGCAAGGGACAGCAGATCCGGTGGCCGGCGGCGCAAGGGACAGAGGCGGCGGCGCAACTCGCAAGGGACAGACACAACTTGCCCTAGGCGCCCGCCCAGACACGCCTGGTGACCGCCTAGTCGCCATGGGCGACGCCTAGAAGCTCCAGGCGGGCGCCTAACTCCACCAGGCGAGGCGATTGACCATGGCGTCCGGCGGTGACCGCCTGGATGCCTAGGCGTCGCCTAGTCGGCGCCGCCGTGACAACCATGGTTGGTGCCATCAAAAGTGACATTCGGGAGCGGTACAGCAATGGGAGGACGAATAGCAGCCATGGTGAGAAACCCTTGCCTCTGTTTTTTTGCAATCTGGATCAGAAGGCAATAGGGGGTCGGTGAGGAGTCCAGGCGGCGGCGGACTCGGCGCCGCAGGGCGGCGTGGGAGGCGGTGGGGCTCGGGTGCGGGTCCACACTGGAGGACGGGCCGGCACGAGCAGCTGCGAGCACGCACGGGCATGACATGCAGCGGTGCGAGCACATGCGGGCCCGGCGCGCGGCGGCTCGAGCACACGCAGGCAGATGGGCAGCGGCACGAGGACACGCCGGTGCGGGCACAGGCAAGGCGCCGGCGCTGGATCTAGAAGAATGGAGAGGGAAGGAAACCCTAGCTCTATACCATGTTAGGAAAAGTCCAGATTACATTCCAAAGGGCCCAAAGGGCAATATGTACAAGAGAAGGGCCCAAACGGCAATAGTACAAGAGAAGGGAAGCTTTACAAATAAACCCCTATACTATACGGTATATCTCTAACAGACACCTCGTCGGTAGCCTTGTCTATCTTGCATCACTCGTCCGGACATTTCTTATGTCATTCACATCCTGAGTCAATTCATATCCACTCCCACTAGTGTCCACTACAGTAATCTCCTTCGCGTCCTTCGATACCATCATGGCACTATCGACCGACATTTGTTTTTCTCTAGTTCCAGCTCCCTTCAGCTCCATGCTTACTCTAATGCTACTTGGGGTTCTGATCCTTTAGACTTCAAGTCCCGCTCTGCTTATTGTGTCTTCCTCGGTTCCTCCTTGATTGCTTGGAAGACCAAGAAGCAGACTGTTGTTTCTCACTCTAGTGCTGAGGCTAAGCTGCGTGCTTTGGCCTGTGTGACTGCTGAGGTGACTTGGCTACGGTGGCTCCTGGCTGAGTTTGGTGTTGCTCTCTCCTCCTCTACGCCTGTGTGATGTGACAGTACTGGTGCTATCAGTATTGCTTAGGACCCGGTGAAGCATGAGCTCACCAAACACGTTGGAATTGATTGCTTCTATGTTAGGTCGGTTGTCCAGAACAAGATAATTGCTCTTCAGTATGTGCCCTCGGAGATTCAGGCCCTGTTTGTTTGAGATTTAGCTTTCCAAGCTTTCCAGAAAGCTAGCTTTTGGCTTTTGCAACTTAGAAGGGTGGCTTTCCGAAAGCTAGCTTTTAGAAAGCTAATACCGTTTGACAACCTAGCTTTTGAAATTGTGGGATGGAGTGATTGTTATGTGGGGTCCACAAAATGTCACCGCGAGAACGGGGCGCCGGCTGCGCCGAGCGGGGCAGGGAGGCTGGGCGGTGCCGACGCCGGAAGGGGCGGTGGGGTCGGGCAATGGCTACGCTGAGCGGAGCAGCAGAGAAGGGCAGGGCGACGTCGGACGGGGCGGCGGGGAAGGGTGGGGCGACGCCGGACGAGGCGGCGGGGCCGGCCTAGGCTACGCCAGGGGACAACAGGGAAGGGCGGGGCGACGCCGAACGACCAAAGGACAGCCGGACAGGGAGACAATACAGAGGGAGATGGAAAGTTGCAAAAAGCTCACATTTCACTGCTTCTAGTCTTTCCATGTAATCATAGCTTTTGTGGCTTTTGGCTTTCGGAAAGCTCAGCCTAGAAGCTGGTTGTTTGTTTGAGCTTTCGACTTTCCAGGGTGGAAAGCTACTGGAAAACCCAAACAAACAGGGCCTCAGCTTGCTGACTTGCTTACCAAGGCCCATACTCGAGCTCAGCATTGTTTTCTTCTTTCCAAGCTCAATGTCGTTGATCCACCTTGAGCTTGAGGGGGATGTTAGAGGTATACTGTATAGTATAGGGGCTTATTTGTAAAGCTTCCCTTCTCTTGTACTATTGCTCTTTGGGCCCTTCTCTTGTACATATTGCCCTTTGGGCCCTTTGGAATAGATGCTGGACATTTCATAACAGTTTAAACCGTTTAGATGCTTGACTGTGAGTGACCGTCTAAGGAGTGCTTATCCTCAGAATAACACTGTTCATTAACTATTTAGTGTAGTTTCTTACTGTTTCTATGATATCTCTAGTTTGGTCTAGGTTTTACTTTATCTCTAGTCCAATTTATTAGAGCCAATCTCTAAATAAAGAGAGCTGGAAGCTTTCATTTTAATTAAGCAAGAACAAAGAATATAGAGGTTTCCTCATCCATGCCATCTGGCCTCTATCTTTATGGTATTTGCCCCAATGAATTGAGGATCATTACAAATAAGTTGCTTGATAGTTCCTTTATTCCTTTGGTCCTTTTATGTCATGCCATCATGCATTTTGATGATGTTGTAAATTGTAAATTGAGCATGGTTGTCACGGCGCCCCGGCGAACCCAGTCGCCAGCGAACCGACTGGACGCCTAGGCGCCTAGGCGTCGCCTAGGCGACCAAAAATTGGCATAGCATACAGGATAACAGGATTCACGCATGGCCCAGAAGATCAGGCCCAACTCCCCGCACCCTACACGCACGGCCCAGAAGATTCACGCACTGGCCGTTATAAAAGGGCTCGCAACATACACGAACCCTGGCCACCCCCCGCCTCCGCCTCCGCCTCCGCCTCCTCCTCCTCCTCCTCCGGTTTCCTCCCCTCTCGTCGGCAGACTGCCTGCTGCTGCCTGCTTGCTGCTGCTGCGGCGGCGAGGGAGCAAGGGAGGGGGAAGCAGAGCCCGCGGCAGGCGGCGCAAGGGGCAGAGGCAGGCGGCGGCGCAACTCGCAAGGGGAGGGGAAGCAGTGGCGGCCGAGCGGCCGGCGGCGCAAGGAGAAGCAGATCCGAAAGTCCAATCTGGGCCTGGGCCACGCCTTAGACACTACAACTTGCCCCTAGGCGCCCGCCCAGACACGCCTAGCGACCGCCTAGTCGCCATGGGCGACACCTAGAAGCTCCAGGCGGGCGCCTAACTCCACCAGGCAAGGCGATTGACCATGGCGTCCAGCGGTGACCGCCTGGACGCCTAGTCGGCGCCTAGGCGTTGCCTAGGCGACGCCGTGACAACCATGAAATTGAGTTTTAACCATCTAAACAGAACAAATGAAAAATCATTGGACTTGAGCTCCTTTTTCTTTAACTACTAGTGTGAGACCCATGTCTCTCAAAAGTAGACACCAATAGATTAGAGTCATTTAAACTTACGATGAACCTTCAAGTGCAGCAAGCATATTCCCTGGATCTTTATCTTCAGCTTTGCTGTCTACATGAGAGATATGGATTAAATGAGATGAAAAATAATAGAAATATGTTCTTCCTTAACATATAAAGATTACAAATGCCCCTTACCATCAGCTGAAGGGTCTGGAACATACTTTGCAAGCCGGTATTTCTAGATAAATAAAGGCAAATAGCAAATAGTTAGGAAGAAATACCATAGATCATCAAACTGATAAAGGGTTATTTATACGGCAAGAATTTTACCTGTAGGTGACTTTTCACATGGTATATTGTAAGTCCTGGCACACCCATAATCCTCATAACTCCCTTAGGAGTAGCTCCTGTCACAATCAAGGAATTACATTGTTAGCAGATGTACCTACCTACATTGTGCTGAAATAGTATTACACACAAATAGCAAACTTCACTGTATTTAGTTCCCAAATATAATTTCAACAGAAATATAGGCCTTAAGAAAGCACATCTACATAAGCTCAGAAGAAAACAATGTAGTAGGAGATTAACTGCCCAAGCATTTATTTGCAATGTTCTAAAGAACTCATTTTGGGTAGTCTGACGAAATGTCATTTAATACTCAATTGTAGAAAGTTCTCTCCCTTGATGTTGACCTTATGGAAACATACTACTACTGATGAAAAAATACATGTGTGCATGAGGAAGGAATTTTCCTTTTTCAAGACATCTGTAGACCAATGTGATGCTTGCAGCATATATGGGAATCAATGCTTCATGAGGATGCAGATACTGTGTTGTGCCATTTGAAGAGCACATTAGTGCACTATCTGATATTCTGATTAATGGCAAATGGAGATCATGTGAGTCACATCTAGTATATGCACATGGCATGACAAACATTTCTTTCAAAGGCATATGATCTTTGTTAGTGTAGAAATATATATTTTTCAATGCAATATCCCCAGACTATAAGGGGTTTCCTATATATTTTTCACATGCACATGTGTATATATTCTGACCTATAGCCTCTATGGAATACAAATTCCTGTTCCTAACAGTGACTTCTATTAGATTGCCAAGACATGTTGAAAGACTGATTGACAGCTCCAAAGTAAATGCTTTCCCAATCCCTTATATGCCAAATGCCACCCATCGTCTAAATGACTTTTGGGCAACCCACCTTGTCAGTGAGAAGACAAGGTATTTAACAAATATCCAGTGGTGTACCAAGAATAAAATCAATAAAATTAGTACATGCAGAGGGAGGATTGAGAAACATACATTTCATTTAGTATATTTACCATGTTCAAATGGATTACTGTGTTTGCATTTTTGAAATAAATCATATTAAGCATTATGATTGTCCATAGATGCATGCAAACTATATGTAAAGGTTGAATCACAAAAGTCTATCAATTTTCCTACTCACTATTTCCACCATAGCATCGCCATATCGTCGTGGCAGAAATCTGCAATTCGCCACACACCGCCATATCGCCCGAGTGTCTGTGGCAGGCGCCACAGGTGTGTGGCACCACTGTGGCATGGCGTGGCGCCTGCGGCAGATGTGGCGCCCGCGGCAGATGTGGTGCCCGCCATACGAAGGCGCGACGAGGGCATGGTGATGGCGCGGCGGGGGCGCGGCGAGGGTGCGACGGGGCGTGGCGGGGGCACGGCGAGGGCTCGACGGGGCGTGGTGAGGGTGCGACGGGGTGTGGCGAGGGCTCGACGGGGCCGCGGCAAGGGCGTGGCGATTGTCAGATCTGGCGGCAGCCAGTGCACCAGTGTAGAAGATGGGGAAGAGAAGAGGAAGGAGAGGAGGGGAAGTGTGGCGGCTAGAGAGGGGGTTGAGAGAGAGGGGGGTAGTGGGGAGAAGTTAGGGTTTTGAAATGGGCTTTCAATGGGTTGTGTGGTAAAATTTATATAAATAGATTATTTACTGAACTTTAAATATATTATTAGACATAATTTTAAATATGTTTTTGCAATTTTATTTATATTTTTTATATTATAATGTATCTAAAGTGACAATATTGTAACTTGATATTGTATTGCTATGTTTATCATACCATATTAATATTTTTATTTACAATTTAGTATTTTAGTACTTATATATTGATATATTTTTCTAAATCCTATAAGTTGTTTTTCTATATTGTTCACCACGCCGATGTGTCTATGGCGACGCCGCGCCGCGCGCCATAAGCGCCGTAAAGTTGTGAAGGTGCTAGGTCGCCACGCTTCGCCGCGTCACCGTAACAACTATGATTTCCACATAACATGCGCATACAATGTCTGGTCAGAAGACTAATATTTCACAGAGCAAATTCTCAAGGAAGATAATCATTATTAAAAAAGTCAGTGTAATCAGGTATCTCTCAATTCATAAATCAAATGGTGGAACAAATGTAAGTTTTTCATGGTCTTGGGGAAACATAGATCAATATCCCTTATATTCCAAGAAAATTGATTATTTGCCACTCCCAAAAGTGGGCTTCGCAAAATTTCCATTCTCAAGAATGACTTCATAAAATTACCACTCTCAACATTGCTTATTTGTTTTCAAAACCATTTTTTGGCACTGGAAACGACACTTCTGCCCTTGTTGTGTTGTGTTAAAAGACCTATGATCACGCAGTGTGCCCAACTCATGCACCCTCCGTGTATCCACTAGCACCGCTGTCGGCCTGCTGCCGGCTTCGTGGCCCCGCGCCCCACTGCCAGCCCCATGGCACTGCTACCTCTGTCCCGCCCTCCTTCAAAAAGCTAGGTAGGGATAAGGTAGAGAAGGAGTTAAAGCTTGAAGGTGTGGATTCTTTCAAGAAGAGCTTTGACAGCCTGGCTTGTGAGCTTGCACGAGAAGGGCAACGCCCTCAAGGCCGTAAACGTGTAGGTGCAAAAATTGTTGGAGGCAGTGATGTTTTCACTGTATTGCCAGCCTTCTAGGTCATTGACAATTCGCGAAAACAAAGGTGAAAAGGAAGTGAAAACACAGCATGGGCAGAAGTGTCATTTCTAAAGCCAAAAAATAGAAAAAGAATTTTAGAAATGCTGAAAAGGAGAAAATGGCAGTGAAAACAAAAATACAATGATGGGAGTGGCAAACTGGCGATTTTACGAAGTCATTTTTGAGAGTGGCAATTTTACGAAGCCCACTCTTGAAAGTGGCAAATAACCAATTTTCTCCTTATATTCCATCCATCGTTGTTCAGATCTTGAATATTACAATTGTGCTATTACCATTTTTGTCAAGATTTTGTGCCTATAGTTTTTGTACAGTCCAATAAACGCAGACTATAAAAACAAAAATAATCACTGCAGTTGCAAACATGCAAAGTATAACACCATTTCTAGCTCTATATAGTAGACAAGATATAAAAGGACAAAAAAATATAAAAACAAGTTGAAGCATGATGAACATACTATCAGGCCCACCAAGCTGAGCAACAGCCTCCACAAAGCGGTCATGCAACTCATTTGTCCAGCGTAACCGTTGTCTTGCTGCCGTATTAGGGTTATTGTTCCCTCCATTACTAGGGACCATAGCATTGCTCCCTAGCTCCATTTGCTTGTGAGCAGCAGGACTGCCATGAACCTGACCACTGCTAGAAACAGGATTTGGCTGATACATTACATTTGCTCATCACCTGAAAATACATCACATAATTTACCCAGGAATTACAATATTTAAAGATATAGTATGTCACATCATAGTTAAACAAAAGAAAAACTGAAAATATTAGAAATTTACAATTACAGAAATTGCTCTTTTACGAAGCTGAAGGCCATTGTCTGCAAACATTTTCACGACACTCTACTCTAACATAAGTACATAGGTGCAAAATATCACAAAAATTATTGTGTACCTGCTAATAATTTTATTTCTCCCCATGACCAGATAAATGTGTAAGGAACACAAAAAAAAAGTTACAGATTTTGTTTATTGCTTTGAACCCTAAAGGTCTGTTCGCGAATTGAAACTGAAACCCACAGGTTAGAGTTACGACTTACGAGTGGGACAGATACCAGATCTTGACTGCACACATAAGAGATCAGTTTCTCCAGCCAATGAAAGATAGATAGGTAATTCATTGGAGCAGTCTAAAAAACCACTGAAATAAAGGGAGGGTTCTATGAGGAATTTGGAGTCATAGCCTCGTAGGATCATTTATTGGTAAATAAGTGAAAAATTGTGGTGGAAGGTGTCGGCAATGCAAGTGTGGTGTTCATAGATGAATTATTACATAATTAACAATATACATGTGGAGAAGACCTATGGAAGATTTGACATCCATATGACCATATCCATGTGAATGCAACAGCAACATGTTATACATTACCCTTGCTATGGATTAGGTAGCAGTAGTAATGGCTGAGAAGGACTTTGAACCAGCAATGCTACATGAGTAACTAGCAATGATGCCAATGGAAATTGCAGTAGGAGCATCTCACATAGTCGCATGCAGTGTATGAAAATTTTAACAGAAATTTTGCAACTGTCCTGTCGATTGGCAGGTAAAGGCCATGGCACCAAAAACCGCCTCCTGAAAAAATCATCTATGCCTAAGTTCTATGTTGATAACTTCACATCGCTTAAGGACAGGGAGGACATTTTTAGGCAGGTACAGTACAACATCACCAAAACCATCAAAACAACTCCTGCTAGAACATAGATTATGCAAGGACTAAATTCTCCATCAATTTACGAAGCAAGAGCAGTACAGCACGGATACTCATCCTCAGACCACAAGAAGATACTACACAATCAACCAAAAAACTTAAAACGAGCCCATTTCTTGAGATTGGCACACATAGGTGGCTACTACAAGGAACAGGGACAAGCTTCCCATAGAGCAAGCCCAACTTAGGCTCCAGTAACACCGACCGACCTACCGACCATGTGCCGGAGCCCGGAGCTCCTAGGACAGATTGGTACCGGGAACCACCCAATACATCCAACGAATCGGCCTAAGGACACGACGGACGGCTGGACGAGCGGATCGTCCTCCGAGAGAGAGAGAGAGAGAGAGAGAGAGAGAGAGAGAGAGAGAGAGAGAGAGAGATGGAGCTTTAAGAGAGGGAGAGGAGGCTACAGACCAGGGCAACTCCCAGACGAGGGGAGCGGTAGGAGGAGGCGGCGGAGGAAGCTCGGGCTCGCAGGACGCCTAACAGGGGAGGGGCGACCGGGCGGAGGCGGAGCAGCGGAGCAGCGGAGGAACAGGAGAGAGAGAGAGAGACTCGAGTGATCCTCTGTTTTTTTTTCGTTTCCGTCTCTTTTGCGGCCGCGCTGGATTGGCTCGGCCCGAACGGTCGACGAGAGGAAGAAGAGGAGTAGAAGTTAGGTGGGCCCACCGCGGTAACACGGCCCTCACATGGTTGGGCTAGAGAAAGAAACGGTAACTCCTAGAGAGAGAAAACCTGCAAATTTTATTTTGGCATGCCGTCTCAAAATGGCATTAAAATGTTGCCACTTTGTTCCACACTCCGCCCAAAAATAGGAGTTCGAATAAGATTTGAAAGTTTCACACCGTATCTAAACATTAGTATTTAAAATTAGAGATAAATATGTACAAATATTTTTGTAAATAAAAAATACCTTAGAGTTTGATACATAATTCCTGATAGTAGAAAATCAACATGACTAGTAGTCGTTGGTTCTATATAGTTCGCCCCTCGACTATCACCCTAAAGATATGTTTTTATGATTTCTTATACTCTTAAATTATTTAGCGTACATTCAATCTATAAATCCACTAACACACAAGACATAAGATTATATCCTCTATAAGTCTTGAATAAATATAAATCTTTTGGCTCACTTCGTCTAGACGATCCTAGAGTTTATATTATAATGCTTCCTTAATCAATCTTAGATAATAAATATTGTGTTACATACTTATGCAAAGCGTCCTGTAATTCGACCTTTTTTTAATAAGAAAATGCAAGCACAGCGTTAGTTCTTTAATTTGGTTTTATATCAAATAAATAACGGCATGATGAAATTGGAGTTTGACCCTGGAATTTCGTATAGATTTCGAAACATGTCATCGTTTTGTCTCTCACAACTTTTATGTAGTCTCAGGAATTTTTGCACCGATGAAAATCAAATTCCCTGCATTTACATTGTTTTTTTGGCAATATATATATATATATATATGCCATAAATAAGAAGAGATGTGAGAACTTGATGGACAGGACAGAGAAGCTAGAATCCTTTCTCTCTCTACTGACGACAGCTGCCCACGGGTCTCTGCAATAGGTGCAGTTACAGTGATCTTTTTCATATTGCACCTTTGCTTTGCTGGATATTGGTATGTGACCACCTATTTTTCTCTCAAAGTACAACTATAAAAGTAAATTTGTAAAATATATCAACTTTTATTATTGTACACATATAAAATATATATATATATACAAATGTTATTCTACACCACGGGTGTAGAATAGCTATTCTACTGAGAAATCTACTACTGAGGAAAAAATAGTACTCCATTGCTATTCTTCTGAGAAAATTTACTACTGAAAGTGGTCGGTGTAAAATAGCGCTCCCGTGTATATATATATATGCTATCCTACACCACAGGTGTAGAATAGCTATTCTACTGAGAAATCTACTACTGAGGAAAAAATAGTACTCCATTGCTATTCTACTGAAAAAATTTACTACTGAAAGTGGTCGGTGTAAAATAGCGCTCCCGTGTATATATATATATGCTATCCTACACCACGTGTATAGAATAGCTATTCAACTGAGAAATCTACTATTGAGAAAAAAATAGTACTCAATTACTATTCTACTGAAAAAAATTACTACTGAAAGTAGTACTCCCGTTGTCGGTGTAGAATAACTATTCTACACACATGGTGTAAAATAGTGCTTCCTTGTGTGTATATATATATATTATAATATCTTTTTATGGCCGGTGAGTGTAGAAACCAGATCAAGTAATTTGTAGTAAAGTCCAAGGTTATGAGCATTTTAGAGAAAAAAAATCAAGTAATTTGTAGTAAAGTCCAAGGATATAAGCATTTTAGAGAAAAATTATTTCTTAGAAATACAAAATTGCTATATTTAAAATAATAAAGTATAAAATTATTATATTTTTTATATAGAGGTAGTAATACATACTCCTTTTTCCATGAGAATTAATTAGTGTATAGAAGGAATCAACCGTGGTAAGTGTAGTGCGGACTGTAAGATGTATAGTTTCTTTCTTGGTTTATATCAGGTATTTGTTTTAGCTTCTAACAGATATAGTTATTTATAAAATCCAAAACTAAAACAAACAATTCAATTCAGATTTTGAACTAAGATTATCAGAATTAGTATTAGTAGATACAAAATTTAGAAATGAATTAAAATTCAAAAACGGGAAAACGTCAGTTTCTCTAGATTTTCACCAGAGATATCCGGACCATCCAGCTATTTAGACTAGCTAGCTAGCTATTAAGAATCTTTAGATACTACTAGTAAGGTGTTCGTGCGTTGCAATGGATTCATAATTTTAATGACAATATATTTAGAGCATGATATATTTATTGCTCACATGTTTAGTAATATATATATTGCGATGATAAGAAAAAAGCGAATCTAACTGTCTATACGCAAAATTCATAGTTTTGTGTGATTTTTTAGAAATTCAAGAACTTTTACGTAAAATTCTTAGTTATGATTTTTCAAAAATGTAAAGTACATTTTTATTTTTATTTTTCTTTCTTTTTTCTCTTTTCCAGTTTTCTTTTTCATCCGTGCTGATTTCTTCCGTACGTGCTGCATGCAGCCGTGCATGCGCACTAGGCGGTTGCGGCGGGCTTCTGCGTGGAGGCGGCACGCGAGCGCTGTGGGGAGGTGCGGACGAGTGGACCATTTAACCACTTTATAATAGTTAATAAAAGTTAAATAAATAGATCATTAATTTCAAAGCTTGTAGACTATAGAGGTTAACAATGCAATACTTAGAATTACTTATAAGCCACATAGGATTTTTGTGCTACAAGGCAGAAATCTAGTATCTATCGTTCATTCAACTATAACATCTTATCTTTACATGCATGACAAAATTAAATGTTTTTTTGTTGATATTGTCATTCAATCCTAATTTACACCACCGGGCAGTGGATGACCAGCTGGAGTATGAGCATGTATTTATTTGAGATGAGTTTTTGGTTCAGCGAATATGAGCTACGTACGTACGGCAATAGTATAACTGAACGTACATTATATTGCTGAACATGTACGATGCAATACTAGGGAATGGTATGGTTCTACAATTTCTACATTGAAAAGGCACACGGGACAAAAGTAGGGTGTACCCTCTGCCAGTCACAACGATCTTGATCGGATGACGCTGAAGAGACCCCTTCGCAATAGCAGGGTTCACTGCGCAACAGGCTTTGAAAGTGCGAAGGAGGGCTTCGCACCGTCCGATTAAGATCGGACGGCTGCAATGCACGATTGCCCACTGTAGTCAGGGAGCTGATTGCAGAGGAGTCATTCCTATGGATCATTGAATCATTCCCCTCCGTTTGATTCTGACGGGTTACCCGTGTCCTCGACTCTAGGGATATGTTTGTATGTATCTGATACTTGTAACTTATTTATCAAAAAAATGTTTTATTAGATATAAGGAATAATTATTGCTAGAAATAATAAAAGTCATATTTGCCAAGCAAGGGGGTGTTTGGATCGGGGGCTAAAATTTTAGCCCCTGTCACATCCAATGTTTAAATACTATTTTGGAGTATTAAATATAAACTATTTACAAAATGCATTCATAATCGAAGGATTATTCACGAGACGAATCTAATGAGCCTAATTACACCATGATTTGACAATGTGATGCTAAAGTAAACATTTGCTAATCATGGATTAATTAGGCTTAAAAAATTTGTCTCGCCATTTAGTCTCCGATTCTGCAATTATTTTTATAATTACTTCACGTTTAGTCCTTTAAATTAATGTTGAAACATTCGATGTGACACGGGCTAAAATTTAGCCTCTGGATCCAAACACCCCCTAAGTTAATACTGATATAAAAAGTAGGGTACATATCTCTTACAAGCTCCTACATACCTCCAGATACAAGATATTTTCGTTAATAGACTAAAATGTAAAAAGCCTAAAAACCTAATACCCTATTCTCTCAATTCCTCTCTGCCCTATTCATTCAGTTCATCTCATCTTGGCGTAGTTCCAAGCGCACTGAACTAAAGTTTTGATGAGATCTGATACCATGATACTCGCATCCGTCGCTACAAGAAAACAGAAAGTTTTCGTCGGCTAAAATATCTTCCGTCGGTTTTTGAAAAAACCGACGGAAGTTAAATAACTTCCGCCGGCCTCAAGTGGCCGACGAAAGTTAGGCTGCATTTTTTCGCGGCCAATCAGATCCCCTAACGATCGGTTTTAATGTGTTTTTATCTAGTTGACATGTAGGTACGAATATATCATCCATTGTAGAAGGTTTCGTACCTATTTATTACCATCTCTACTAGTGCTAGGCCATGATTCGTCTAACAAACAATGCAAATTGTTTGGTCGTATGTTTATGAAACAAATACAAAGTCCACTAGGAGCCTACATAAATATAATACATGATGAATGTTTATGTATGACACATAATGTTGTCACCCTGTACCCATGATGGCTCATGATCACTACAACAAAACAGAATATTTTCGTCGGCCAAGTTAACTTCCGTCGGCTTTTGGGCAAGCCGACGGAAGTTAAATAACTTCCGTCGGCCTCCACGAGCCGACGGAAGTTAACTTAACTTCCGTCGGCTTCTGACAGTGGCCGACGGAAGTTAGCGAGGGTTTTTTCCGCGGCCGTCCGGATCCCCCTAACTTCCGTCGGCCAGCACTAAAGCCGACGGAAGTTAGCTAACTTCCGTCGGCTTTAATGCTGGCCGACGGAAGTTAGGTCGCCCTTTTCCCAACCCCGCGCGCGTACAGGGAGACCTAACTCCCTGTACGCGCCCACGCCGCCGCCGCCTCCCGCTCCCAGCAGCCCGCCGCCGCCTCCCGCCCTCGCCGCCTCCCGCCGCCGCCCGCCCTCGCCGCCTCGGGCGCCGCCGCGCCGCGCCGCGCCGCTGCCCGCCCGGCCGCCGCCGCCCGCCCGCGGCCGCCCGCCCGCCTCGGCCGCCGCCCGCCCGCCCGCCGCCCGGCCGGCCGCCTCCCGGCCGCCTCGACCGCCGGCCACCGCCTCCTCCCGGCCATCGCCGCCGTCCCGCCCATCGCCAACGTCGTCGACGCCGCCGTCGACGCCGCCAAGGTGCGCCGCTTTAATTAATTTTACTTTCATTTAAAGATGTTAATTTGCAAAAAGTATTAAATTATCTACATATTTATAGTTTACATAGACTCAAGTATTAAATTATCTTTGTTTATGGCGTTAACCATATAGTTTAATTTTATGTATGCAATAGTAGTACTATTTAATGTATTAGGATGAATAGATGAGAATTTTAATGTAATAATAGTGTTATTTAATGTATTAGGGTAGATTTTAGTAAAAGCAAGCGGTGACAGTAAAAGCAAGCGGCACAGAGGGATGACCCAGAGGGTGTGGGGCAGGGGGATGACCCAGAGGGTGCGGGGCAGGGGGATCTCCCGGAGGGTGCGGTTCAGGAGGAAGGTGCTGAGGCTGCCGGCGGGTCCTCGGTAACTTTTAGGATGAGTCACTTGGTCGCTCCACCAGTAGTCTCTTCCGGTGGAGCCAAGATCGAGATTACGCCTGTTGGTGACGGGTAAGTGTAATACTCTTCTGTTGTTTTGCTTTTGTTTTCAAAAAATTTCTTTCACTAAACTAATTAACTTTATTTATTATGTATTTCTAGATCTTGGATTGACTCTCGGTTCGACGGCACTTCGAGGGTCAGACAGGTTAACCAGATATTGGGTAACCTGTGCCGTCTGCACTACCCAGGGATGCTGACAATGCCGACCGGTGAGCGGGTTCTATGCCAGACATGGGACCAGTACCGGTTCGCTCCTGACGGGCGCCACGGAACTGCTCAGGGGGCGGTGTCTCATGACTTCTGGGTATGCAAGTGTTTTTTTCAATTTTCTTTTAGAATTTTCGAGTTACAACACTGTACTAATCATTATTTTTGCAGTTACGCTTTTGCTTGCCAGAAGTCGGCAATCACCATAACCATGCGCTTGTAGTCTTCAACAACAATGCGCATAAGGTGGTGAAGGACGCCATTTCGTATGCCCGCATTCAAGCGAACAATGCTTACTACAAGGAGAAGCTAGGGCAACGAATGAGCAAGGCGACGGGCTCATCGTCAGTCTATTTGACTGAAGAAGAATACCGTTCGGTAAACAATTCTAATTTTTTACCTCTTCGATTGTTGAGATTTGTTGTCATATAATACAAATAGCATCTCTGTTCAGGTGAGGATTCCGTGGTTGGCAAACCGCGAGGACGCCTATTTTGAATTCTGCAAGATTTGGTCTTCAGCCGCATTTAAGAAGACTTCCGAGCAGAAAAGACAATGCCGCGGGACGGATCCGAAGCACAGATATGGTGCCGACGGACATATTCGCCACGCTAAACGCTTGGTAAGACCGATCTGTCACTCTCTAGCTATAGATACATTGTAATGCGACTAACTCATTTCTAATGCACAGGAAGCTAAATCTGGCAACGTGCCAAGTGACATAGAGGTGTATACCTCTGGTCACAAAGGAAGCGATCCGGCACAGCCAGATGTCTTGTGTAGCCAGACAGCCACGGACCATTTGGTGAGATGTTATTAAGAGTTCACGTAATTTCATTTTTCTGCGTCTAGCTAATCGGACATGTTTTTTGCAGGCGCAGTATGGTGAACACATGGTTCGACTCCATGGAGAGAACTATGATTGGCGGAGAGAACCTGTGGACCAAATGGCCGTGTACTCCAGCGGAGGTGGCAAAAGCCATGGACGGTGAGACAATGTTTTTATTAATGTTTTGTGTATGGTATTGTGATGGTAACTAACCCCTGTTAATGTTGCAGGTACTCCATGTTCAATGGAGTTATTGACTCGAGAGCGGTGAGAGCTCAGAAGTCAGCTCAGTCGTCGCAGAGCTCCGTCGGAGTTGGCTCCAGCCGTCGTCGCTCAGAAGAAACCCCGGAGATGGTTCGGATGAGGGAGGACATGAGGCGGCGCGACGAGCACTACAAGAAACAACAAGAGTACTATACCGCCTGCTTAGCACAACAGCAGGCGATGATCCAAGTAAGCTTACTTTAGAGTGTTGCAGTTCAAAAGTATTCAGAAATAGGTTTAGAACTAACTGATTACATTACAACATGTGTAGCAACTAGCCCAGCAAAACAGTGGATTTGACATGTCCATTTTCCAACCACTACCTCCCCCGCCACCACCACTATCTCCTACATCACCTGAGGTACCTCCTAAACACTTAAGTTAGCGTTTAGAAGGGTAGTTGAGTTCGTTTCTAATTTTGTCTATTTCTTCAGTGTTTCCGTACGCCTGGTCAAGATGGAGCCTCCGGGGCAAATGTGGACGAAGCGGGAGGCAGCGGCGGCGCCCATGACCCAAATGTGGGCGATCAGTGAGTATATGGACAAAATGACTTTGTATGTGGCTCTCGCTGTGTTTTGTGAATTTGTATGTGAGTTTGGATGTTATATGTGAATTCAGATGTTTACTGTGACTTTGGATATGAATTCAGTTATATTATGTGATTTTGGATGTGATGTGTGAAGTGTGGATGTGATTTTGGATGTGAGATGTGGTTTTGGATGTTATATGTGAAGTTTGAATGTGATTTTGGATGTGAAATGTGATTTTGGATGTGTATGATG
Source organism: Zizania palustris (assembly GCA_019279435.1). Taxonomy (NCBI): domain Eukaryota; kingdom Viridiplantae; phylum Streptophyta; class Magnoliopsida; order Poales; family Poaceae; genus Zizania; species Zizania palustris. Next base: position 15,535,308 of record JAAALK010000290.1, read on the forward strand.
AATGTATGTGAAATTGTGGTTGGATGTGAGTGTGAGTAGGGGAACCAGGAAAAAATAAAAAAAAAATACCAGGTAACTTCCGTCGGCTTTGACCATAGCCGACGGAAGTTAGCTGGTTTCGGCCACGTGGGCAGAAAGGCTAACTTCCGTCGGCTATGGTCAAAGCCGACGGAAGTTAGCTGCCCCTAACTTCCGTCGGCCAGCCTGGCCGACGGAAGTTAAAGCCCCCCTGGTGACGTGGCAGAGTTCGGGGCTAACTTCCGTCGGCCACGTGAAGCCGACGGAAGTTAGCTAACTTCCGTCGGCGGCCGACGGAAGTTAGCTAACTTCCGTCGCCGCGCTTCCGTCGGCCAAAGGCCGACGGAAGATAGCGTTTTGCCGACGGAAGTTGGCTTCTTCCGTCGGGAAAGGGCTAACTTCCGTCGGCTTTGGCCGACGGAAGTTGCCTGTTTTGTTGTAGTGGATGCATGCTGCATGAAGTGCAGAATTAAAGTGAATTATTATGGAGTCATATCAACGGAGAGCTCGTGCAACTATATATCTAAAGCGACAATATGAAAGTGATCTAGACTAAAATAACCCATAACAAAACAAGATAATATAATTATTTCAATGATGTGGCGTGATAGAATCGTGTGTGTGTGTGTTTGACTTTACTGAGCGTGAGTTCAAATTATGAAACTAGTTGCACTCGCATGATGCAGATGGTGTAGTTTGTATGTGTCTTTTTATGATTGGAATACAAAGTGAATTACGGCTATACGATAGGGCAACATTTGGAATTAGCTACGTACGAAGACTACAGCATATATTCCTCTGATCGAAAATATTATTAATGTATCACATGTTTACCAAAATTCGGCCAAACTTTTAGATATTTAGTTATTAAACGCATAAAAATAATATAAACATATCTGTCTTGAAATATACTATTATAATCTCATAGTTTTTTAAGTATAAAAATTTCTTCTAATATCAAATTATAGACAAAGTTACACCTTAATGGCGTGCAAAAGCCAAACATATGTAGTCTATTTTTTCAATACTTGACAACATTTTTGACATCTAACGACTACTAATTTCTGAAACAACCCAAAGAAATCCAGCAAATCCGTGTCACTCTTGTTCATGTTACACCTTAATGACGTGCAATAATGTTGTTATATATATCAGATAGTAGAAAATATTAAAGCAATGGTGGATAAGTTTGAATGTCATGAATACATGAAAAAGGGTCCAAATAAAATCAAAATCAACAAAATGAGTTCCAAAGTGAAAATACAGGTACGGCGAAAAGGGTTTCAAGGTGAAACTTTGGTAAAAAAAGTCCAATAATATGAAATCCATTCTTTAAATTTTATGTTGTAATTTTAGGATTAATTCAAAGTTTCTTTTGTATTTCATTAATGCCTTGCTCTCCTTAATTCCATGCTTGCTAATTAAGGAGGTAAGTAAAAATTACCTAAAAATATTCTTAAACATTAATTTCAAAGTTCAACTTTTTAGAAAAAAAATAGAACAAGTGAGCACATAACATCCCCGGGTGAACTTTAATTTTTCTGACTGTAATGACAATTTAACGCCGGTATCTTGTCCAAAGTCACGGGGTACCAAAATTTTTGCCGAATGTATTATTTCAGTCACTATATAAATTATAAATACTCAACGAATAAATTATTTGTTGAGTGCCCTACAAAAATACACTCGATAAAAATGGATACTAACAGATGTCGCAATGGTGTGTTTGGGCAGACAAAATAAATTTTACAGGTTTGCCGAGTGTTTTAAAAACACTCGGCAAACTCAAAAGAGCTATTATTTTGTGTGAAAGAATGTTTTGAGTTTATGTGATATTTGTAAATCGGTTTGAGCTTGAAATTTTTAATACACTTAAAATACAACATATATTATTACATATAATTTTTTTGCATTTTTCTAGGTCAGTTTGCTATCTTTAATTTATTAAGTATGTTTGTAGGATTTAAATTGAGATAGGTGAAATTTGAAATATGAGTGCATAAAATAATGAACTAAAATTTATAGAAAAATCATATTCATGTTTTTGAGAAAAAAATTATGAATTACACACTAAATTGAAAGAAAAATTGAAAAATTTGGGTTGCACCACTACCATAAAAATATACATTAGTGACAGGTCATAGCGTACAATAGTGTGAGACATGTCCTCCGTCACCCTTATCGCGTTAGTAAAACCCTAACATTAGTGACGGGTAAACACCCATCACTAAAAGGTCCCTCTAGGTCCATGTCGCGTCTGACATGTCCTATTTTAGTGATAGTTAACCAATGTCATCCGTCACTAAAGGTCATCTTTAATAACAGAGAGTACTTTACATCCGTCACTATTGTGAACTTTTAGTGACAAGTTACCATGTTCACCTGTCACTAATGTTATGGTCATATTTTAAAAAATAATTATTTTTAGGCTGCATCCTAAATCAAAGCCAGGATTTGGTAGCCAACTTTTTAAATTGTAAACAACACAAAATTCATCATAGAAAATACAACACATAATTCATCACAGAATATCGGCATCACAAATTGTATTGCACAAACAAAACATCCATAAAAAATTGTATTCCATATATTTCACCAAATGTTTGCAAGTGTTACATGACAAATTCAAATATTAATTCTCACCGTTATAATGGAAAGTGTCATTCTTTGTGAAGACTTGTTGCACAAGGAATACCGCTAGTCATAAACAGATCTCCAAAAACTCATTCTCGCTAAGAATGCTTTCAGGTAGGTTGAATTCATGTAAATTGAGTTTCTGACATCAGTAAATGTTTACATTAGTGAAAAGTAAATTAAACACAAGAACAAAACACATGATAATATCTTACGTCAGGTGATTTAAGATCCACTATCTTCAGGGCCAACGTCATATGGTGTGCAATATAAAAACCACATTGGTTTCTAGGAGGTCGACTGTAGCAGTGCTTTGAAAATACACTATTAGTTTGGATGACACATTAAATTTAAAAGGGTAAATATTTAGAGACTTACATGCATTGCAGTTTTATGAATCAATTGTAGGTGTTTTGTTGCTTTTGGTTTATTGAGGCAACCAACGAATTCTCCAAGCATAGACAATTCAAGAATGTCTTTCTATAAATATGACCAGTTGTCCGATCATATTTATAATCTAATACTCCCGAACGGAAGACTATGTAATCGGTTGCACAACTCTAACTTGTTTTTCAAAATTTGTTAGAATAGGTAATAAACAAGATACTCTTGAAAAATAAATATAACAAATATCATTAATTTATAAAATTAAATGCAAATAATGTAATGATCACAATGTTATAATGAACGAACGTACACATAACATCAAATTTAATAACCATACGAATATAATCTAATGTAAGCTGAACATGATTGCTCTTAGATGCCAGGCTGCCAACTTAATGACCTCCTCATCACTAGGCTACAATTTAATTCATAGGTGTGTGTGACAACTAATTCATTAAGCAATATTAACTAAGCAATAATAACATTAAGAATGTAATGAAACTATGAAAGGGACTTAATGAAACAACATTGCATGAATACAATGTAGAACCAATAATATTAGAAAATAATGAAAGCATTATTGCATGAACAAAATTGTGAAAACAACAAAATTAAACTAAATTGTCACACACATCCTCATATTGCACAAATAGCATTATCTTCATTGAGAAAAAATGAATATTGTAATATCCATTGCCATCATAGAGCACAAAGGAGGAGGATGATGTAACCGAGGTGGCGCGCGACAAGTAGGTTTTTCCACACACGATGAAATAGACGGAGGAGCGGAGGCCATGCACGACGGAACAGACGGTGATACATAGGACACGTGGGACGTAATGGACGACCACGCACAATGAAAAGTACGCCCGAGACAGAATGGAGAATGGTGGGGACGACGAGGAGCACGAAGGCAGTGACGACGGTATTGGCTAGGGTTAGGGTTGCAAAAATTGAAAGCATGCTGATTCACTTCGAGGCCCAACTATTTATAAACGGGAGTCATCAATGACGGGTGGTAACTACCCCCGTCACTGATGATCTAAGAGAGCACAACACTTGTGCAATCACATATAAAAGTGATCGCACAAGTGTATGTGATGCTGGTATTATTAATGCGACCACATAACTATTGTACTTCTGATAAATGAAGCCATGGCATAGTTTGTGTGGAATTAAGTCTGGTCCGACGCTTCCACACGCCGGTGAATACATTGAGCTAGGAAACATCCACCACAAACCCCCATAGCAAAGAAAGAAGCAAGAAGAGTAAGAACAAAAATTGAGTGTTCTAAAGTCGAAATGCAAGTAGCCATGGTATTTAAAGGGGCTAATAGCAATTAATGTGCGAGCTACATACCTCCACTAACTACCTATAGTAATGATATCAAAGTAGTATTTTTGCCAAATGATATTTAGTGACGGGTAGTAGTGGTTCCCCATCACTAATGATCATTAGTGACGGGTAATAGTTGTTGCCCATCACTATTGAGTAGTAGTTTCAGATTTAGTAATTTCATATTTCAACTTATGACACATATTGCATATATATATATATATATATATATATTACATAACCAAATCAGTAGTAATTTTAGATTTCAAGTTATGGCATAGATTGCATACATGTATATTACATAACCCAAATTAGTATAACTTATACAAATCACCCACATATCTCAGTATTTCAACACATGTACAACACTTTCATGTATATATACAATTTAAACTTTACACCTTATGTTTTCTCATTTTCTTAACGTACAATCCTTCGGATGGTCGAAGCACAGGTATAGAGTTTGCTCGTCTGATTTAACCTGTAGCATAATTGAGGTGGCGAAAGGTGGTATCTCATCAAACTGATTGTACTCGTCCTCATCATCCACATTTTAAACATCCACAATCTGTCTCTTTCTAGCTAGGACAACATGAAATTTCTTATTTGTCATATTAGACACATAGAATACTTGAGCAACTTGTTTAGCGAGCATGAAAGGTTCATCTTTATAGCCGACGTGAGTTAGATTTACACTTGGGAATTCGTACTTATCGACTGTAATGCCTTTTGTACAAATGACCCAACGACATCGAAACAGATATACCTTGAACCCTAGGTAGTCAAGTTCCCAAATCTCTTCTATCTGGTCATAATATGTGCTCTTTACATTATTGTTGTCATAGGCATATATACGAACACTACTGTTTTGGTTTGTAAACTTCTTGTCATTCTTACAGTCATAGCATGGACACCACATTACAGTATTTTCACTAGCTTCCATGTCATCTCAAGCACTACTCATGAAAAACTTCACTCCATTGAAGCACTCATTGCAAGTACGATAATCAAGATATATCTAGCTCCATGTTGTTGCAATCTATAAATAATAAAACAATCATCATATCATATATGGGCACTAATAGGCAAGGATATGTCCTAAATCCCATCCGGGGATGTACGGCCTGCATGGAGATGAATCACATGGCCCCGTACGATTTCAGAGAGAATTTCAGCAGCATCTTCCCGCTGTTCTCCAAATACATGTCTGAACTTTGCTTTGAGAGGGTTGTGTATCCGGAGAACAATAGGGAGACACCACCAAAACTCTCTCTAGAATCGTACATGACCAACATGTGTGGACAATTCAAGAGCGCATTCCTATAAATATGAATAGTTGTCCGGTCATATTTATAATCCAACACTCCCAAACGGGAGATGACGTAATCAATTGTGAAACGACTCTAATTATTTCACATATTGTATCATACAAAAATACGATTTTAGATTAAAATATATTTGATAAGTAAAAATATATACCTTGGGTCGAACAAGTTGATGCTAGCTGCGGCGTGGACCAGTCCACCGGAGCACGTAACAGTGTGGGTCATCATCAGTGCGGCGAGCAAGCGCACTGTCGGTCGGTAGTTATGGTGAAGATGACATGTAACATCCCAAGATTTAAAAATAAATAAAATAAAGGAAATATATTTTTCAGAGAATTTCAGGAATTATTTAATTAAAGAAAACCCTAACAGAGCCCTATTGAAGCCAAACAGGGAGAAATATTCAAAGTTTCAACTTGAAAATTTTATGATAGAATCTAGAGGCCAAGATATAATTTTAGGAATTTTTACAAATTTTTAACAACAGTGATTCAACTCTTAAATAAATAAATGAATTACTGGATTTATTTTAAATCAGAAAACAATTTTAAATCCTAATGGGCCTCAACCCTCAATTCGCCTCCAGCCCAGCCCAACCCAGCTGCGCGTCACTGACAGGTGGGACCGACCTATCGGCGCCGCCTCCCTCCTCTCTCTCCCGCCCACGCCCGCCTCGGCCCCACATGTCAGCCACCCACGCCCGTCCCTATCTCTCTGGTCAACGGGGCCCGCCTGTCGGCCCTTCCTTTTTCGTTCGCCCGATGACAGGTGGGAGCCACCTGTCAGGACCGTCTTCCCCGATGGAAAGGGATCTCCCCCTTTCCATCGCCGGTGACGCCCCTGCCAAATCCGCCTCTGCCAGCCGCCATTCACCGATTTCGGCCCACGCCGAAGCCTACCAAGCACCGGTGATCGCCTTCCCCGATTACCCCACGCGTTTTCGACTTAGATGGCAAGCACACACGCGCATGGAAACTCGCCGGAGGGGAAAAAGGAAACCCCTAAGGTCCCTTCCGTTTGGACGCCGGCGACCCCTATTTATACCCCTACGATTACCGCAGCCGAGGCCTCACACCCTCATCGCTAGCCACACATTCCCGAGCCCCTACCGCTCCTCTTCGGGTTTTTCCTCTGCATCACCTCTGGCCGCCGCTCGCCGCCGACACAAGCCACCCCTGTCCACGCCGCTGCCACCATCGAGACCATCGTCGACCACCCGTCCTCGGTCACGCCTTTGTTGGCCATGAGGACCACCAAATCGCCGTCGCCGTCGAGAACCCGAGGAACCTTCGCCGTCTACCCTCGTCGCCGGTCGCCGTCAGTCGACCGCCATCGCCATCTCTGGTACCATCACACTCCCCTCACTCCCCTCTTTCCATTTCAACCGAGATCTAGCCCCCTAGGCCCTCGCCGTCGCCGTCACCGCCGCACCCGAGCCCACCGGAGCCGAGAACGAAGGGGGTACATGCCTCCTTAACTCGTGTTGTGTCGAACGCGCTCTCAGCCGTCCGATCCGCGATGGAGGGCTTAGAGTATAACCCACACGGGTGTAATCTGGGCCATCCATGCGGTCAAACCGGTACGGAGCCCTCACAGCCATTGATCACTACTTAAACCACCGGATCAATCTCATGCGTTCACGTTATACCCTTTAGCACGTTTTAATCACAGCCGTCCAAAATCATTTAACCCTCCCGCCTCGCATCTGGCCGCTGGATCCAGATCCAACGGTCCAGATCGATCGGGTCCACGCGCACAGTCACGGGTTCACGGTGAACCTGGTTCACCGTGGACCAGAGACTGTTTTCAGTTTAAATAAAATTCAGAAAAATGATTTAAACTTCCAAAATTCATAACTTGCGCATTTTAACTCCAAATTTCACCATTCAAATTTTGTTAAACTCAGCATTTTATTCTCAGCATGTTTAAGCCATAAAACAGTATGTTATTTTGGAACAAAATATTATTATTTAATAAATGAATAAAAATCCCTTAGGGATAAAATTGTTAATTCATAAAATAAATTGGGAAAAACCTTCAAATCTAATCTTTAATGTTTTTTCAACATAACTTCAGAATAATAAAGCTTTATTTCACATATTAAAACCCATAATACTTGTATGCTTATATTTTGTGATATTTTGTTTGTTTATTAAATATTATGTTTACTTTTTCCGTATCGAGAAGACTACGAGTTCGTCGAGGAGTCGGAGTTTTACCCCGAGGTTCCACCTTCACCATTTGCTGAACAAGGCAAGTCACAACCCCCATTTTTATCATCATTGAGCCCATGTGTTAATAAATTATCGCTATAACTCAAAGGATAATATTGTATTAGTCAAATATCAAGCCCTACACTATATTTATTAGATCCCTGTCCTTGTGTGCAAACCCAAGCCATGCTTATTGAGCCTTAACTCCTTGTCACTCTACAAATATTATATTAGCTAGTGTCCAATGTACCGACACAACTACTATAGGATAAAAAGAATGAGTCGTAGATAGATGGATTCTACTATATGTATTTCCCCGTTATTCTCGTCTCTGGACTCTGTTGGAGTTGGCTATGTTATAAGTATGGTGGGTTCCAGGTGCAAGCTAGGGCATTGGTTGGTCGCACCTGGGGCACTATAAGGACCGGTCTGCGGGATCCGTTGCAAAGCACTTCCGTACGAACCACAAGTCTAATGGGTAAGTCCTAACTGAAAGTATGGAACAATCCGACTCGATGCACCATAGTGGAGGGGGCAAGGGGGGTATGGTGTTGGCTCGACGCGTCGGGGCACCATATGAAACCCATAAGAGGGTGATGTCGGGTCGAGGAGGACCATATGGAAGGTTTTGGCACGAGTTCCCGTGGTATGGGTCATCTCGTTACACTTTGGTGTATGTGATGAGTGCGTGCCTTGTGGGTACAGTGGTACACCTCTGATCAGAGTATTTAATCTTTTCGAAAAGCCGAGCCCACGGTCAAGGGCGGGTTGTGTGACTTCTCGCAGTTAGTTTACAATTCTTTGAATGGTTGAGTTATTCATGGCATGTAAGGACTATTGAGCGAGGGTGGGCTGACTGTACCCCTCGAGTTAGAAGATGATGATGCATACACATGTTTACATTTCAGTACTAATAAATTGATCACATTTAATTGCTTTACAAATTATGCTCTTCTGCAAAATTAGCCGTTATCTCCCTTGTTATTACTTTGCATTATATTTGCATCCGGTGGCTTGCTGAGTACGTTTGTACTCACCCCTGTTGACTTACACCACCAGAGCCCGTCTACTACGAGGAGCATGAAGGTCTGGAGTAGCGACCCAGTCAAGGCGAGACTAGAAGGAGGCGTTCATCTAGGACCTTTGTTTTATTAGTTTCTGTTCACCTTTATTCACTTTTGTACTAATACGGTCTACGAACCGTCAATGATTGCTCGTATTGTATGTGGTAGCATGATGAACGTCTTGGTTTATTGATTTTCTATGGAATTTCAATAAAGGTCCGAATTTATTAAATCTGGGCGTGACATGACAACAGTTGGGATTTGGGATCAATAAGTGCATCGTAGCTCAATGCCTGTCCATATATACTTATCATCAATGATGGTTATCCATACAAGGACATCACTAAAAGTGGTCTTAGAGTTTTGAACGACACGGGTATAACAACACTCTTTAGTGACGGGTAATACTACTAACGATCACTAACATGGTGCCCCATATTTAGTGACATGGTCTCAACATAGACCGACACTGTAGGGTCATGGGGGCAACCTTTAGTGATGGGTCACTGTATGACCCATCACTAATTGGGGTGCCTCTGCCAGCCTCGTCTGTAGTGACGGGTTCTATTACGACCCGTCACTTATAATACAACATTACTGATGTGTGTGAAACAACCCATCACTAAAAGTGTACTACTGACGCACGCCTTTTATCCATCACTAAAGCTACGTCACTACAGACCGTTTCTATGGTAGTGGACACTTGATTGGGAATATGGAGCTTAATATTTTTTTAATTCTAAAAAAGTCAAATGAAGTTTGAAAAACACGAGACTTGTCATGATGTTATAAATATAATACGTAGATGTTATGATAAAAATTTAAAAATATTTAGAGAAAGTTGTCACGTAGGATGTTAAGAAACTTAAGATTCTCCGAGGAACAATTAGGGTTGAAAGAATGAATTGGTTATGTTTGAAAGCAAATTTATGGATAAATATTTGGTTGAATTTGAAACTTTTTTTACAATCAAAATACAATATAGCTCATCTCATGTAAAAATTTGGTATTTTTCTAGATCACTTATTATTTTTAATTCATTAAATGTGTTTCTAGTATTTATATTGAAATAGGTCAAATTTGAACTGCAACTGCATGAAATAATGAACCAAAATTTATAAAAAATATATTCATTTTTTTGAGTCTATTTATAGGTCATATCCACTAAATAAAAATAAATTTTAAAAAATCTATGTTGTGAAGCTCGATCGGCAACATGGAGCTTAATGATTTTTTATTTTCAAAAAAATCAAATAAAGTATGAAAAATGCGAGACTTATTATGGTGTTATGATATGGTACTCATATGTTGTGATAAAATTTTGAAAATGTTTCAAGAAAGTTGTTATGTACGATGTTATGAAACCAGAGATTTTTCGAGGAAGGATTTGGTTTTAAAAAGGGATTGGTTCAGTTTCAAAGCAAATCAACAATTATATGTTTGTTTAAGCTTAAAATTTTTCTAAAATTATAATACAACATATCTTATACAATGAAAAAATTTTCATTTCCTAAATCAATTATCTATTTTTAATTCATTAATTGTATTTCTAGGATTTAAATCGAATCATGTCAAATTTAAACTACAAGTGCATGAAATAATAAACTTAATAATACAAAAATCATATTCTTGTTTTTTAGTCTATTTTTAGGCATTACCCACTAATGTTTCACAAAATTTTCAATGAAAATAATGAAAACCAAATTTGAAAAAAAATAAAAAAATTATCGAATGTCAAATTTAAGACACTTGGCAAACAAAAAAATTGTGTCCCACCATTTTTTCTCGCGCGCACGCCGTTTTTAAAAAACTCCCACACTTTTTTAACTCTCTCCTATAAATTCAAACTCCTCTCACATTTTCTCCTTCTCACACCTCTCCCGGTCATCTCCTCATCGCTAGCCACATCGCCCCACACCTCCTTGCCATGCCTCGACCCCTCGCCATCCACTTGTCACCTGCGTTGTCTGCTTGCCACACCACACCATCTGCCCCTCTGTCGGTCGTCCCGCATCATGTCATTCGTCCCTCTACCCCTCGTGTCATGCCATGCTTGGTTTCCCCCCACCACCCCCTGCCTCAACATGGCCGCGCACTACCATGTCCCACCATGTTCGGCCACCCATTTTTTTATTTCTAGTTTTCTTTTTTATCGAGTGTGAAGTTTTCAGCACTCAGCAAAAATTTTGTCACGTCGATGCAAACACCATTAGTTTATTTTTTTGTCGAGTGTTAAACTTGACACTTGGCAAATGGGTTTACTAAGTGTACGAAAAAACAATAGGCAAATCCCTATTCGTCGATAGTGGGTTCGTCGAGTGTTGGTTGCTGAGTGCAACACTCAGTGAACCATTCATCAAATATTTCACAAGCACTCAGTGAACCCCTATTTTCCCAAAGTGATATATCTTGTTGTCTTAATCAGATAATTTCCTTAATTTGAATGCATATATAAAGATAGGATGGAAAACATAATCAAAGAAAAAAAGAATATCACTTTGGATGCTAATCCTAATAATCCATTCATTTTGCATTAATAACTCTACTAAATAATGGTTCAAAAAGTATGAACATTGGATGATTTTAGTAACTGTCGATCTAGGTACCAAATTTCATTGAACAAATTGAAAGTAGTCAAAAATTAAGGATTCAAAAGGAAATTTATACGATTTTTATGAGAACTAAACTATTTTTTATAAAAATCTTATAAATTTTATATGTTCTAAACAACTAAGTATTTACATCTAACTAGATGCTTTATGTGAAATCCATGCTTGCCGCCTAGATGGGCCGGGCCGAGGGCATGTTGCGTATTTGCGAGCTAGGCCTAGACACTCGCGTGATTTTATCTCCTACGTGGAAATGCCTATTGAGTAACCAGCTCTGCTACCTGTGTAGTCCAGAGAATCTTCGACAACGAGCAAGAGAAAGAGAGTAGGGGAAAAGGGACTTTTATCACTCTGCTGATTAGTAGTCGTACAATGACGGAAGGGCCCTCTATTTATAGTCCAAAACCCCCTAAATATAAGCATGCCCAACCGACGCTGCAATTTTTAAGGGATCGTAGCGGGCCCAGTTTCTTAACACTCCCCTCGGACATTCTTACACAACATGCATATGCCTCATTAAAACTTTCCAAAAAGCTAGTGGGAAAATTTGGGAGAAAGGGTACATAACGCACGTCTTGGTTGCACAAATTGGCTTATTAAAAACCTTAATATGAGTACAACGGAAAAAGAGTACAATCCACCATAATATTTCATATGATCTTCAAGACAAATTTGGGTACTCGGTCTTCTTGACTAAGATTTAATTCTTCTTTTCAGTATCATGTGAAGTTCCTCCCCCTGAAATGCACAAGTCTCTAAGTCTTGCCATCCCAATTCCATAAACACATCTTTCAAAGCTAGATGCAGAAAGAGACTTAGTGAATAAATCTGCAAGATTCTCACAAGACTTAGTGCGCATTACCTTGATTTCATTCATCTGATACAATTTATGAGCATAGAATAACTTGAGGTTTATGTCCTTCGTCAAATTGCTCTTCACATATCCTGATTTTACTTGTGCATCGCAAGCTGCATTATCTTCATAGATAATGGTGGGGGTGTTAACATGGTTCAGACCACATGACTTCTGGATATGATGAACCATTCTTCTAAGCCAAGCACATTCTCGTGAGGCTTCATACAAGGCTATTATTTTCGAGTAGTTCGTCGATGTTGATACAAGACTTTGCTTCAACAATTTCTAGGATATTGCAATTCCACAACATAGGAAAACATAGTCAGCCTGTGATTTGCCACTGTGCGGATCCGACTGGTACCTGGCATCTACAAATTCGACTAGACTTAGGTCCTAGTTCTTTCTATAGAACAGGCCTAGATCCTTGCTTCCTTGCAAGTAGCGCAGAATGTCCTTAATGCCTTTCCAATTCCATTTGATAGGCTCTACGCTATATCGTGCTAGTAGGTTTACTATGAATGCGGTGTTTGGCCTAGCGCAATTAGCCAAGTACATTAGCGCACTTACAACACTTAAGTATGAGAATTCTGGTCCCAATACTTCCACCCCCACTTCTCTAGGTTTGTATGGATCTTGGTCTATTTGCAATGACCTACCGACCATAGGGGCTTTAGAAGAAAATGACTTGTCAAAACCAAACCGTTCTAACACTTTCAGAGTGTACATGGACTAATGTACTAAAATTCCATCAGTTGTATGCTCTAGCTATAGGCCAAGGAAAAATTTGGTTTTTCCTAAGTATTTCATTTCAAACTCAGATTTCAAGTATGAGCTTGCTTCCTCAATTTCTTCTTCAGTGCCGATGATGTTCAGATCATCTACATACATGGATATTATACAGAATCCATTCTAGGACCTCTGTATAAACACACATAGACAATCTTCACTATTCGTGTAGCTTCTCTTCCCGAGAAATTCACTCAAGCGATTATACCACATTCTTCCTGACTGCTTTAGACCATATAGAGACTTCTTCAGTTGTACACTATAAAGTCGCATGTTCCCTCTAACTTTCTTTGGTAGTGGTATTCCTTCAGGTACGTTCATATAGATTTCAGAATCTAAGTTTTCATATAGATATGCGGTCACAACATCCATCAATTTCATTTTAAACTTCAAGTTGTGCCATTGAGATCAAAAATCTAAAGGTAATTTCTCCCATGACCGAGGAATAAGTTTCTTCATAATCAACTCTTGGTCGTTGAGTGAAACCATGTGCAACCAATCGGGCTTTGTACCTCATAATTTCATTTCTTTCATTCCTCTTATGAACAAAGACCCACTTCTATCCTATTGGTTGGATGTGGGGAGGTGTGCGGCATACAGGCCCAAAGACTCCTCTCTTTTGTTTAGGGATAACAGTTCAGCTATTATTGCCTTCTGCTAGTCTTTCCAATCAGATATTTTTCTACATTCAATGAGCGATGCAGACTCGAGGTCATGATCTAAGACTGTGGTAATTGTGTTTGTGAAGTATGCGTCCACGAATGTAGTCGCCCTATTCTAGGATTCTCCGTATTTTGTATATATAGTTTATTATTATTTCATCATGGGTTGCGCATTCAAGCGCTTCACTTACTTACAATTCAGGAGCAAGTTCTTTTAGTTTACCCGTGTCAATTTCAGCGCGTGCATTTTTACTGGGTTGTCCCTGCAGGGGGGCATTTAGGTCAGATATGCCTAATTCTTGAGGTTTCATACCATTGCCAGGTCTCGTCTGGCTCCTCTTTTTCTTTCGTTGGGGCACTTTTGTGATTGGTTGTGGTAAGCCCTCATCTCTATTTTTAACCATACGTCTCCAATTATTAGTGGAGTTATTAGGAGCTGAGTCGAAGTCCATGTCCTTTTGTTATTTTTAAGAGCTCCTAGGACAAGATTAGGTATACCTTCATGTGGTACTTCAACCCTCTCTGGTGCATTGCGTGTAGGCACATGCGACTTAGTCACGCTCTTCATATCACAAAAATGGTCAAGCAAATCATTTGCTAATTTCTAAAAATTGATGATTTTCTGCACTTCACCATTTGCTTCATTAGTGTGAGGGTCGTGTGCTTCAATCCCTTCAACCCGCCATATAATTTCCTGACATTTTTCATGCAAGGGTTCATTTCCTCCCCTTAATGTCGGAAAATTATTTTCATCAAAATGCAATCAGCGAAGCGGGCCATATGCAAATTTCCCGTCGTGGGTTCTAAATATCATATTATGGATGCGGTCTTATAACTGACATAAATCCCACTCTTTCGCAATGGTCCCATGGCGGTTCGTTGTGGCGACGGGACTGGAACGTAGACCATGCACCCAATTTTACGTAAGTGAGCAATCTTCGAGGTCACTCTTTGTGCAAATTGCATAGGCGAATGGGTATGCAGATGGTCTAAAATTGATGAGAGCTGCTGCATGAAGAATTGCTTATACACAACATGTAGCACACAAATTACTATGCTGGAGCAAAGGTCTAGCAATAAATTTTATTCTTTTGATCAGTGCTTCGGCTAGTCCATTCTGGGTGTGGACGTGCGGTACTGAGTGTTCAACTCTGATTCCCATGTCAGTACAATAATCATCGAATGCCTTAGAAGTAAATTCATCGACATTGTCCATTCTAATAGACTTCACTCGATGATCAAGAAATGCGGTCTTGATTTGTATGATCTGTGATATCAACTTTGCAAAGTCATGGTTTCCAGTGGATAATAAACATACATGTGACCACTTTGAGGATGCGTCGATTAATACCATGAAGTACCTAAAAGGTCCAGACAATGGCTAAATAGGACCGCAAATATCCCCCTAGACGTAGTCTAGAAATGCAAGGACTTCATTTTGTATCTTCAAGGTAGATGGTCTTATTATTAATTTCCCAGTGGCGCATGTAGGGCACACAAAATCTTCGTAATTCGGGAAATTTTTCATATTTATGCTATGACCTTGCGAGTTAGTAATTATGTTTATCATCATTCTAAGACCAGGGTGACCTAATCTATCATGCCAAAGAGAGAACAATTATGTGCTATGAAAAATAGTCTTCAAAGTGGTAAACATTATGGGTGTTCTAATGTGAGTGTAGTATAGACCATTGCTCATGGAGGGATGTTTTTCCAGTGTTCTTACTTCACTGTTACTATTAGTGATGAGTAGATGCTCTCTACCATCTTCTTCACTTGTTTCTACATGAAAACTGTTAGCGCTAATGTCTTTGAAGCTTAAGAGATTTCTAGTAGATTCGGGGTACAATAGTGCTTCTTAAATGTGCAATATTGTTCCCATTGGTAGTATGAATGTGGCCTTTCTGGAGCCTACTATGCAATTATCGCTGCCAACGATGGTCATAATAGTTCCAGCATTCCTTATAATAGTGTGGAAGTATTGTTTCTCTCTTAAGATAGTGTTAGTGGTTCCACAATCCATGATACACACTTCCTCCATCTTGGGCGCCACACGAACAATTCTATAATAAAGTAGTAAATAACCATGTGTACGAGGAAGAAAATCCACAATGATAAATAAACTACTTTAAATAAATACTAAAATAATGTGCTAACAAGATTCTGCTCTTCTAGAACTTACTAATCAAAATTCTAACTTTAATATCTAGCAATGATGACTAAAATACGCTAATTTTAGATAGAGTCTGCGAAGAAGCTAGCCACTTCTGCTTCTATGGCCTACAGTCCAACATCTTTAGCTACGGTTGCATTTTTAGGCTCAATCTCCATCATGGGAAGTTCATCTATCGAGAAATCAAGGAGAACACCATTAGGCATGGAAGATGTTGCATTCTCAACCATGGTAGTGTCTCATTCACTGCAATGGTGAGGTGAGCTTCTGGCTGCTTTTCCTTCTTCTTTTCTTAGTATTCATCCACGATGTGCTTGGGAGTCTTGTAGATCCGAGACTAATGGCCCCAGGCGCCGCATTTGAAGCATGTTTGGTCCTGCTATCCATAAGGCTTGATGATCTTCTTGGTCTTTTTACTTTATCATCACTAGGCTTGTTCTTGAATTCGATCTTCTTGCCACCCATGCCTCATTTCTTCTGACGAGGATTCCGCTTGTTGTAGGAACCAACATTGACTTTAGGGTCACTGCTCTTCCCTTGCGGCTGTGAAACGAAGTTTTTCTTTAGGACTTCATCCTGAACTTCGCTAAGCTGCAGTACGTCAATCAGTTCAGAATACTTTGTGTATTTTGATTGATGGTGGTTGCGGGTGGATTCAACCGCATTCGGGTGGAAGGTAGAGAGAGTCTTTTCAAATTTTTTTCTCGTACGAGATTTCCTTTCCACGGAGACTCAGAAGTGTGGATATTATGTGTAGCATGGAGTTGAACTCTCTAACATACTTGAAGTCGCAAAATCAGAGTCGAAGCCATTCTTGCTCTGCGAGAGGCTTGATTGTGTACTTGAGGCGCTAGAAACGGTCCTGCGGGGCATCCCAAAGTGTCTTTGCATTGGTCATCATGATGTGCTCATCCTTTAGAGTGGGTGAGAGATGGTGCCAAAGAAAAAGAAGTGCCTGATCATTTTCCTCTAGAGTGGGGGCAGGTGCATTCATGTCCCCAAGACCAATAGTAGCGTGGAGCTTCTTGGCTCCAAGTATAATCCAAACGTCCAATACCCAGGTTAGATAGTTGCGACCATCTACGCTCAGCTTCATGAACTCCTTGGTCACGATGTTGGTCATCTATATTCAGTGATGTAAAAATTACTGCCAGTAATCTTGCAATTTATGCTAGATATAAAGAAAGAAAATGCTACAAGTACTGAAATAATTACTCTTTTTTTGAGTGATAATAATTACTCTTTTGAAGTGCAAGATCAATAAAAACAGTAATAATACATAAAAATAATGCTTAAATAAAAAAATGGATGTGAAATTCAGATCCGGAGGTACTTTTATGCAAGAAAAATTAATTTTTGGAATTTTCAACGAATTCAAGGGCCTTCTCGTGATTTTTCAGAAATCCAGGAGCCTTTCTACAGTTCTGCATTTTTTCCTTTTCCAAGGGCTCTACTCGTTTGTTGTTCTTGTGGATGATCATTGAAATTGTTTCTAGTTTTCGTGGATGATTGATATTGTTTCTAGTTGATGTGGATGCAGGGGCGGAGAGAAGGAGGGCGCGCAAGGGCCTGACCCCCATAATGTCTCATTGATCTCCTGTACATATGGCTGGGTCACCCAATGTAAAAAAGTGAATTTCTTGAGAGCTCAGCCCACAGAGATTTCAGCAAACAGCCCGGCTAAAAAACCCATTTTATTTTGACCATACGTTAATGCCAATTTTATTTTGACCATGCGAGTTAATGCCCATTTTTTTGACCATGCGTTAATGCTCATTTTATCTTAATCATTAACGCGTTGATAATAGTTTTTAATGGAAAGAAATTAGCAGCGGCAAAAAACCAACTGATATTATTAAATCTTATGATTTAGTCGGTTCTCGTATATCTATATTATAGTTGTTTTCTATTATCAAGCATACAATACATTATCTTATTATCTTATGTTGAGATAATTAGCATAGAATACAATATTTTTATCGTAAAACTTATGTTATTATAATTATTACTCACTCAGTTCTGTTTTGATCTTCGCCTAACAGAAAAAGAGATAATTCAATTTTGATATGTATATTACTCCAATAAATTATCAATACATTTATAACTATTCGGGTTTCACGCACATGCATGGCTACTAGTGGTCGGCACACCATTCCATACATGCTCAAGGAACTAGTACTATTTTTTCGATTTTATTTTTTGGATAACGTAATAGAAGATATTTCATAGTCTTTATGTCGAACCCTTATATACTTATGAAAACTAGACGAAGAAAGTATATATGATCTAGTTGATGGTATGAAAGAAATTATTATTGTCAATATTAACATAATTAATATATATATATATATATGCTTTAGTTGATAATACTAACAATATTATTGCCAACTTTGATTCCTTGCTACGCCCCTATGTGTGGATTTTGCTTGAGTTTGGGATAAACAAGAACAAAGATGAACATAGATCTGTGAACTAGCAGTCTTTATTGATCATTTTCGGTACATATTTATAGCAAACAAGGGGTGACAGTTTTTCCTTCGCACTGCTTCATCATCGTCGCCGTGTCACTTGTTGCCGTCGCGTCGCTTCACCGCCGCTGCGCCTCTTCGGCGTTGTTGCGTCATCTCGCAAAGAAGCGAGATTAACTGTAACACTCCCCCTTAATCGAGCTTATAATAAAGATCAATATATGTATTTATTCCTCCAAAAACTCTATGGGAAAAATAGGAGGGAATATGCTACGTTGTTAAAACTCCTTTAAACCTAATAGGAAAATAAGGAGAAAATGATACAACATATAATTTGTACTTTAATATACCATATATATGTATTCCTTTATAAAAACCCTTTTTGGGAAAAATAGGAATCTGGTATACATATAATCTTTTGTAGATATTACCTCATTAAAAAACTTTTATGAGAAAGTATATAAAAACTCATAAAATAAAAGAGTATAATATAATGTATATACATGTTAATTATTTAAGGAGATATTCCCCCTGATGCTTGCAAATCTATGAAATGTCTCATACCAATACCATGAACATATTTTTCAAATGTGGATGCTGGTAAAGACTTTGTGAATGAATCGGTGAGATTATCACATGATTTAATTTGCAAGACATTTATTTCACTGTTTTGTTGTAATTCATGTGGGTAAAATAATTTAGGAGCAATGTGCTTAGTGATATTGCTCTTTATGTAACCTGTCTGCATTTATGCTACACAAGTTGCATTATCTTCATAGATAATTGTTGGTGATTCAATGGAACCAATACCACAAGTTTTTTGTATGTGGTTGATCATTCTGCAAAGACATACACACTCACGTGAAGCTTCATATAGCGAAATTATTTTAGAATGATTAGTGGATGTATCTACTAGTATCTGTTTTGTAGACTTCCAAGATATAGTTGTTCCACCATGTAAGAATACAAACCCTGTTTGAGATCTGGCATTATTGGGATCTGATAGATAGCCAACATATGTATATCCAATAATATTTGGATCTTAGTTTCTTTGGTAGAATAGTCCAAGATATTTGGTACCTTGGAGATATCTGAAGATATTTTTAACTCCGGTCCAATGACGTTTGGTTGGAGCAGCGTTATGCCTAGCTAGTAAATTAACTGCAAATGCGATATCAGGCCTAGTACAATTTGCAAGATACATAAGCGCTCCAACAACACTGAGATATGGAACCTCTGATCCAAGTGTCTCCTCTTGTGCTTCTCGTGGTCTAAATTGGTCCTTCTCTATATCTAGAGATAGAACGACCATATGTGTTTTAGATGGATATGTTTTGTCCATATTGAATTTCTCTAATATTTTCTAGACATAAGTGGTTTGATGTATTAAAATACCTGAAGGAAGGTGTTCAAGTTAGTTGAAGACCTAAATAAAATTTTGTTTTACCCAAATCCTTCATCTCGAATTCCGTCTTTAAATGATTGTGAGCTTCGTCTATATCGTTAGTATTGCCGATAATATTTAAATCAGCAACATATACTAATATAATGCAAAAACCTGTTGAAGATTTCTTGATGAATACACATGGGCAATCATCATTGTTTGAGTATCCCTTTTGTATAAGGAACTCACTCAGTCGATTGTACCACATTCTCCCCGACTGTTTTAAGCTGTATAAAGACTTGTTGAGTTTTACACATTACAAGTTGCGATTTGAATTTGGATTCCATCGGGAACCTTCATATATATGTCCGAATCAAGTGACCCATATAAATATGCAGTCACTATATCCATTAACTGCATAGATAAATTATATTGTACTGCCATTGATAAAAGATATCAAAATGTGATTCCACTCATTACTGGAGAGTATGTTTCATTGAAATCAATGTTGGGTCGCTCCATGAACCCTTGTGCTACAAGCCTTGCTTTGTATCGCACCACTTCGTTGTTTTCATTTCTTTTTCGAATGAAAACCCATTTGAATCCCACAAGAAAGGTTTTTGGAGGTGTAGGTATTACTTTTGAGAATACCTCTCTTTTCCTAAGCGAGGCTATCTCTGCTTGAATTGCATCCTTCCATTGTGTTCAGTCTGAGCGTTGTTTACACTCTGCCATGGTCTTGGGATCTGGATCATTTTGAAGGTTTTGTGCAATAGTGTTGGAGAAATATGTGTAGACAATTGTAGTCTTTCTATCATATGATTCTCCAGAATTTACATAGTTGGTAGAAATTTCTTGTACCCTTTGTGACTCATCTAAATTTCCCAATAAGTTAGGGTTTTTCGATGTTCCAACATCATATATTGAAGGTATTATAGATCTAGATTTTTGTACATTTACTAAGTGTCCATCAACTGAAGGTTGATTTTCTTCAGATGTTTTATCCTTTGATATTCTTTGGTGCTTGCAAGCTTGTTGATCCTCTTGAATGGTCTTTCCCTTTTTCTTTTATTTTGGACAAGAGATTGCATGCTGCCCCTATTATTTTGAACAGGTGGATGAGTAGGTTTAGCTGGTATATCTACTCTTGCAAGCACATTTTTAACATGATTATATGATTTTGTGACACCTTTGTAATCAATAAATGCATTTGGTAGGTTATTTGCAATGTTTTGCAAATTAATGATTTTCTAAACTTGTGTTTCATATTCTTGAGTACGTGGATCTGAGGCAGAAATGCCTTGGACATTCCAATTGATTTCCTGGCATTGATAGTGGTACTATAAATCTCCCCCTAATGTCGGGAAATGTTCCTCATTGAATATACAATCAGCATACCGGGCCATAAAAAGATCCCCTGTAAGGGGTTCAAGATACTTTATGATAGACGAAGATCAGTATCCCACATAGATCCCTAATTTCTTTTGTGGACCCATTGATGTACGTTGTGGTGGTGAGATTGGTACGTATGTAGCGCATCCAAACTTACGTAGATGGGAAATATTTGGTGTATTTCCACGTACTAATTGTAAAGGAGAATTTGTGTGATATGCAATAGGTCGTAATTGGATTAAGTCTGCAGCGTGTAAAACTGCATGACCCCAACAAGATGTTGGTAGATTACGATTCTGTAATAATGGTCTAGCAATGAGTTTAATCCTTTTGATTAGAGATTCCGCTAAGCCATTTTGAGTATTAACATATGGGATAAAATGCTGTACTTGAATTCCAAGGGTCATGCAATAATAATTGAAGGCTCGTGAGGAGAATTCTGCAACATTGTCCATTCGAATTGATTGAATTCGATGTTCTGGATAGTAAGTTCTCAACCTAATAATTTGTGCAATTAATTTTGCAAATGCATGGTTTCGTGTGGATAATAAACACGCATGAGACCATCGTGTAGATGCATCTATTAAAACCATGAAGTATCAAAATGGGCCAGTTAAAGGTTGAATCGGACCACATATATCTCCTTGAATGCGTTCAAGAAATTTGAGTGGTTTGACATGAACTTTAAGTTTGGATGGTCTTAGTATCAGTTTTTTGTAGCACATGCGGTGCAGATAAAATCTGATGTTTGAGGAAATTTAGCATTATTGAAATCATGACCATTAGAATTGTTTATGATTTTACGCATCATCCCGATACCAGGATGACCAAGGCGATCATGCCAATTTTATAATGCATTGACATTCTGAAAAATAACTTTGTATGCAACATTTGTTACGGGTTGAATGTATGTGTAGTACAATCCGGAGGTGAAGGAAGAAAAATTTTCAAGTATTTATTTGCCATATCCATCAAATTTGGTTAAGAGAAGATATTCCTATTTATTGTCACTATGGGTTTCTATATGGAAACCATTTTGACGGATATCTCTATAACTTAGTAAGGTACAAGTTGAATCAGGATATAGTAATGCATCCTCGATTGTAACTTGAGTACCCATAAGTAGGGTAATTATGGCACGACCTGAGCCAATAATTATTGCATCTTGTCCAGCAATTATCAAAACATTTCCTTGTCTTTTAGTGAGAGTTTGGAAATATTTTGTTTCCCTAAGTATAGAATTTGTGGTGCCACTATCCACAAGGCATATTTCATCTTCCATTGGATTGTTTCCCGTAGAAAATATATATATATATATATATATGAAATAATAGATGAATTTCAGTAAATATATAGGGTACATACAAATATCACTAATTTACATAGCATACTTGGTTCTACATTATTACAACGTTTTGAATGGACGAATATAAACATTTAGGACAACAAGAGTATTCTTTAAAGAAAATCTCCAAATATGTCTTGTGAAGTGAATGCGGCGAGCATGTCATCTTTGGCAGGCTCTTCTTCTTTCTGGAGATCCTTTTTATTACTTGGTTCTGGTGGAACATTTTGTGAACAACTAGCCTCCTTTGTAGTATCTGGTTGGATATTGAAGTGCGCTTCCTATTGTTATCCTTGAGTAGCTTGAGAGCTTCCCATGGATTTTTGATAGAGATCAATTAAATGCCCTGGGGTGCGACATTTTTTGGTAATGTGATTGTAGCAACCACATTTTTTACACATAATTGTTTTATCAAGCTTTGGTTTGACAATGTTTTCCCCTTGTTTTGCACTTGTGGGTTTTGCTTCTTGTTATCACGTTTATTATTTCCATTGAAGTTTGATGATTTTCTTTTGAAATTACCACCAAACTTATTTTTTATTCTGGTCATATGCATGTACTTCAGGTAAAGGTGCGGCTCCGATGGGGCGCTTGTGATGATTTTTCAATAGGAGTTTATCATGTTTTTCAGCCTGAGTTAATACATAAATAAGATCAGAATAAAGTTGGAAATTTCTAGCACGATATCATTGCTGTAAGATCCTATCAGCAGGTAACATTATAGACAGAGTTTTTTCTATCTTGTCTGTTTCTGTAGGTTCTCTTTCACAAAAATGTAATCTAGAGTAAATCTTATGAATAGCATGGTTGTATTCATCGATTATTTTAAAACCTTGTAGTCTAAGATGATTACAATCGTGAATTGCACCTAGCAACAATATTTCTTTTTGCTGATCATATCTCTATTTAAAAGCTTTCCACAATGTATTAGGATCTTCTTTCAAAACATACTCAATTTTGAGATCTGTATGGATATGGTTCCTAATTAAATATAAGGCTGTATATTTTAATTCATCTCTTAACGGTGGGACCCCTTGTTGTGGGTCTTGTATTGTTGCTAGTATTCCACGGTATGCAAGGTTAACCTTGACGTCCGTTGCCCATGTTGGATAATTGTGACCGTCAAGAGCTAATATTTCGAACTCTTTGGTAGTCATTTTGCCTACATGGAATTGAGCCATGATTAATGATCATGGTGTTGTTGTAAATAATGATGCAAAATATGAAAAACAAGTGTAAACTTGAATATAAAATAATAACCTTAATATGTAACACAAATAAAAGATAGTCATAAAAAATTGTTGTAGATCTTATATGATTTAGGAAGACATAATTTGTCGTATGGTCAGTAGATGTCAAAAATTCTCAATATTTGTGTTTAATAAATATAAAGACATTTTTTAAGGTAGTCATTCTGTCGTTATAACAAAATATAGACCTTAAAGTATAAAATAGATAATCTGCTAGTATGCAGTAGATAATAAGTAATAATATTGTATGTTTTTAAAATTGAAGGTTATGATTTTGTTTATTTTGCATTAGTAATTCCCGTTTGAATTTTAAGTATTTGAATATGACATGTATTTATACTTAAAATATAGTGAGGAATTTAAAGTATGCTATAAAATGACATAAAGTAAATACAATGCATGACATAACAAAACATTTTTTATATAAACAACACATTTACAATAACACAAGTGACACTTTTACAAACACATAGTACACTGAGATGACTATATATATATATATTTCTTTCGGGGCACATTTGGTCTAGAACCCAAGTTTAGTATGATCCCATGATCTAGACGGCCTTGGTTTCTTGATTGATGCATTTGGTATCCTTCGAAGAAAATATTTGTAAGATAGCGGTGATGATGGAGTTGGAGATGGCAACTTGTCCTCTTTAATTGGAACATTGATGTCTATTGGAAATTTTAATTTCCTTTGACTTGTACTGCTTTCTCATATAGTCTCACATTTTTCTAGTATTTTGGTAACCTTAGGCTGTAAATTTGCTAAGGAAATTGGTTCAGTCGCACTGATGAGGACATCGCTGCCATTGATACAACCACAACAGCAGCCAACACTTCACCGCTTACACCTAAGCAAGGACCAATGACACGCGCCCGTGCACGTGAACTTAATTATCTGGTGAACTCGTTCCTAGCTGTTCAAATTAATTATTTTTCCAATGGGGTACTATTAAAGCCTTGTGATGACTTTATTATCCTGAAGTGCTTAGGAATTGAACCAGCTAGGAGTGGAGAAGGCAACAATGCAATAAATATTCGTGCACCCGAAGGGACTCTTGTAACTGCAGAAATCCAAGATTAAATGGAGCATATCTTTCAACTCCCAAGGTTGTTTAATGCAAATAAATATTTGTTGGAAAGGTCTCTTCGTCTGCTTTCCAACGGATCAAGAATCAATGGCAGAGGACAGATGAAACGTCCAGAAACTGCCGAAGAACGCTCGTGACTCCATCCTGAGTTTCTAGTTTTCCCTTTAAAAGCAAGTTGTAGCCACAAAAGAACTTGGGTTTTGTTTGATGTAAGATAGCTGCTGCTACTTCCTTGTAACGCGCGTGTCGGCTAGACCGCCCGATTACTTGAATCAAAACTCCAACTTCTATCACATCCGTGAGTGTTTGCTTGTCATCTTGTTCTTGCTTGTTCTTCGATTGCTTGCAGGTTCAAGGCTGTTCTTGGCACGGCAAGAGCAGCAACATCCGGAGTCGGTGTAACTATCGCTAAGGCGCAGCATCCTTGTGGTTGTTGTAGTCGGGTAGCACAACGTCGATCTCCACCCCCAAATCGTAGTTATCAGGAGACGGTGTACCTGTCGCTCAAGGCGCCACACCATCTTGGTTGTGGTAGTCGGGCAGCCAACGTCGGCCTCCACCAAATTCACCACATCCTCCATCTCTCATCGAAAGATCGGGCTCCCCCGTACCCGTAGGGGTCTATTACGATCGGAGTCTCCTTTTCTTCTGAAAAAATTTCTGGTGCTACCTCTCGTGTACACGTTGCATTTTCATTTCCCATCTCCTTTTTCTGTTGAAAAATAGCAGCCTTGGCATGCGTAGGAGTGGGAGCAGCGCGCGGGGAAGTAGCTGCCGGACCACACGGGGCAGCCCCCGCCGCCTAGGCGCACGAGGCAGCCACCGTCGCCTGGGCGCGCTCGGCCGCCGGCACCGGGGCCCGCGGGGCCGGCCACAACCTAGGCCTGCGAGGCCGCCGGCGCCGGGGCCCGCGGGGCCCGCCACAACCTAGGCCTGCGAGGCCGCCGGCGCCGGAACGCGCGGGGCCGGCCGCCGCCTAGGCGTGCGGGGCTGCCGCGCCACTTGAGTGCGCGGGGTTGTTGGGCCGTGCAAGGGTGCAGCCGCTGGGGCGTGCGGCGGCGCCGGCAGTGCGGCGTGGCGTGGCGCGTCCGCCTGGGCGCGGCCGCCAGGGCGCGCGGGGGCGCCGGCTAGTCGGCGCGGCGTCGGAGCCTTGTAGCGGTGGTGACGATGCCATGTGTTGTTTTTGTAGAAGGTCATGTAGATCTTGTAAGTGTGGATAAAAATTACTTTTTCCATCTCTTACCGTGTGATTTATCGGTTTTTCTTTCTTTGTTCTTGCTTGGTGGAGAGCAAAGTGTTGATGACGGGTTTGAGTTTAGGATAAATAAGAACAAAAGATGAACATTGATTTGTGAACTAGCAGTCTTTATTGATTATTTTCGGTACATATTTATAACAAACAAGGAAACAAGGGGTGACAGTTTTTCCTTCATACTGCTTCGTCGCCGTCGCCTGTTGCCGTCACGTCGCTTCGCCGCCGCTGCGCCTCTTCGGCGTTGTTGCGTCGTCTCGCAAAGAAGCGAGATTAACTGCAACAGATTTATTGGGGTGGTTGTGGATGTTGTATTAATCACCGGACGGGACGACCACACGATCACTGAGATATTTTCTATGCCTGTGAATCTGTGATACAGTAATTTGTCATTTTTGTCCAACGGGTAGCTGCCGGGCAAGATACGTTCAGTCTTGTGGTCACAAAAAAAAAGTCGAGTGCCAAATTTGACCAAATGGAGCTCGAGTCATGGCTGGTGGTGTGTGCAGCGCTCGCCGCAGCGGCGGTCGTGTACTACTACCTCACCGGTGTGACGCGCAGAAGATCCGGGCGGCGGCTGCCTCCTGGACCGACGGCGCTGCCGGTGATCGGCAACATGCTCAGCCTGCGCGGCGACATGCACCACACGCTGGCGCGGCTGGCGCGTGAGTACGGGCCCGTCATGACGCTGAAGCTGGGGCCCGTCACCGCCGTGGTGGTCTCCTCGCCGAACGCGGCGAGGGAGGCGTTCACCAAGCACGACCGGCGCCTCGCGGCCCGCGCCGTCCCGGATGCCACCCGGGCCGTCTCCTGGCGGTCCATGATATGGCTGCCGAGCTCCGACCCGCGGTGGAAGATGCTGCGGGGAGTCGTGGCCATGTACGTCTTCTCGCCTCGGAGCCTCGCCTCGGCGCGCGGCGTCCGCGAGCGTAAGGTGCGCGACATCGTCGCCTATTTCGCCAGGCACGCCGGGGAGGAGGTGGACGTCCGCCAGGTCGTGTACAGCGGCGTGATCAACCTCGTGTCTAGCTCATTCTTCTCCGTCGACGTGGTCGACGTCGGCGCGGAGTCAGCACGCGGGTTACGGGAGGCGGTTGAGGAAGTGATCCTGGCGATCGGGAAGCCGAACGTCTCCGACCTCTTCTCCTACCTCCGGCCGCTCGACTTGCAAGGGTGGCGTCGCTGGACGACGAAACGCTACGACAAGGTGCTCGGCATCTTGGATGGCCTAATCGACAGCCGTTTGGCCGACGCCTCCGACACGACGAAGAAGCACGGCGACTTCCTGGACTCCCTCCTCGAGCTCATGACCGCCGGCAAGATTGCTCGCGACAACGTGACAACCATAATGTTCGATGTCTTCGCCGCCGGGACCGACACGATCTCCATCACCGTAGAGTGGGCGATGGCGGAGCTGCTCCGCAATCCGAGCGTGATGGCCAAGGTGCGGGCAGAGATGAAGGACACTCTCGGCGGCAAGGAAACCATCGACGAGGACGACACGGACAAGCTGCCTTACCTCCAGGCCGTGGTAAAGGAGGCGATGCGTCTGCACCCGGTGGCGCCGATACTAGTTCCGCACCGGGCGGAGGAGGACGGCGTCGAGATCAACGGCTACACCGTGCCGAAGGGCTCGACGGTGATCTTCAACGCGTGGGCTATCATGCGCGACCCGGCGGCATGAGAGAGGCCCGACGAGTTCATGCCGGAAAGGTTCTTGCACAGAGCGGCAGAGGTGGATTTCAGAGGGAAGGGCTTCGAGTTCATCCCGTTCGGGACCGGCAGGAGGCTGTGCCCCGGCTTGCCGATGGCGGAGCGCGTCGTGCCATTCATACTGGTGTCACTGTTGCACGCTTTCCACTGGAGACTCCCGAATGGTATGTCGGCTGACGAGTTGGATCTCGCTGAGAAGTTTACTACCGTCAACGTCCTCGTCCACCCACTCAAGGTCATCCCCTTACTCAAAAGCACTCTTGATTAAAACCTTATTAATCCCGAATATTACGGTAACCGAATTAAGTTATGAACAAATCTATTTCTTAGAGGTTTTTGTCTATAAATAAAGGGTATTCTCCTCAGTTGTATACAATTAAATATGGGTAATAAAGAAGTTCAATTTTTCTCTACACGTTGTATCTTGCCCGTTATCATATAACTCTGGACTACACAGGTAACAGAGCAGTTTCTCAGCGATAACAACCGTAACTACTTAGACAATTATAAGCTCACGAACAATCTAATTTTTTGTTTTAAGTTATAAAACTTGGTAGCAAACAGTTTGTGAAACTTAATATCTACACTCGCCGATTGGCTTAGGCACTCGGTGAACCCATAAAAATACTTTGACAGATTCACCGAGTGTTACACTCGACAAACAATACTCGATGAACCTACTTCTGACGAACAGGAGTTCGCCAAGTGTTTTCTACGAGTGTCAACGAGCTTTTCGCGAGTGTTAAATTTAGCACTCGACAAAGAAAAGCAACTTCATGGTGTGTGGACGGATATAATGATGGGTTTACCGAGTATCAAAATTTGACACTTGACAAATAAAGAAATAAAAAAATAAAAAAACTAGAGGTGGCATCTCTTTGAACACCTAGTAGGCATGGCGTGACATGACAAGGTATGACGTGGCATGATGAGCGCGAGGCGATGGGGTGGCACAAGGCGACGAGAATGTGAGAAAATATCTTTTACAACTAATAGTTTATGTTTTAGATTGGTAGAAATATCAAGCTTATAAATTATGTTGTGGTACCGATTGAAATAGTCGATATGAACAATTTCATTACTCAAATGGGTATGAGTACTGTAGTTCGATGCATGTACTCGAGTACTATAGTTCGATACTCGTTTACCTAATAATATACTTTTTTATCCATTTATATATTTATGGGTATTATTTTTCCCGTACCGTCCCTAATAGAACAATTACCACGGTAAATGATTGTTGGGTATCCAATCCATTAACATTTCTACATCATAGAAGGGACGACGAATGCAAACGCTTTTCCCTCCGCAAGTACGATCACCATAACCACATCCAAGGTAGTCAAAGCAATCACTTCCCCTCACGACGATTCAATGACAATGAAATTTAGGATTTCACCGACAACCTCTACTAAGTCAGCTTTAAACAACTTGGCATGGAAAAATAAAATGGGAAGTCAGACCCTGAGTCATGGCTAATCAGCATCTAAACCCTCGCGATTAGGGTCACGAGAGGTTATCAAAAAGCAATGGTAAATTATTTGCAAGTCACGCTTGCATCCTTAGCCCAAGCTTAACTCACTAGCATGGCCTTCCTAAGAGATCTGTTGATTCGTAGGGAGAGCCACGACGTGAGCACTTTGTCACTAACTTTTAGGGGACATATGGGTGACTAGGAACCAAGTGGGACCTTTAGTAAATCTATAAGCTATTCAAAAAAAAAATGATCCCCAATATTAGCGACTACACCGTTATGGTGGCCTTTTCGTATACCAGTAAAGGAGAATGCTATCTATTTGGTGTAACTAAGTATAATATGGCTCGATATAAGAAAATGATATATTATCTTTGATATAAAACTAATAGTTTATGTTTTAGACGGTTAGAAATATAAGCTTATGTTTTGGTACCTACGTACCATTTCATTATTCAACCAATATATATTGAGTGACATACTATTTCGATTTTAATACCAATCAATATTGACCGTTCTTGTCAATATCGGCCAATACCAGCCCATACCAACTATTTCGATCAATTCCGTCATACCAGTTAAAATGGTATTTTAAAATATTTTGAGATACATGTTACATATTACTTATACTAAGGTATATATTATATTGTATTTGATTTATACACTATATTTGATATATCAACATATTTAAATGTTATGTCCTTCGTGAGCACAACTCCTCTTTGCCGTCTTTTTTGATCAAGCGTGCTAAAAAGGACAAACAGGTTAGCCTTTTTTATTTACGTTCTTACTTCTTACTGATGTGGTCGGGTTGAAATATAATGCAGCTGCCGCGCCGATAGGTTGGTCCTTCGACATCATGGTGTTGGCACCTTGCTACGGCACAACAATGCAGAAGAATTATCAAAAGTGAATTCACATTATAATTAACAATTAGCTGAGTGTGCCGAAATTTCGAATTGGGCCACAATCAGCAACGCTGTTGTGAGTACACATTACAATTAACATGAAACATATAAATAACCGAAATATTAATTGGGAAGATAGAACTCCGAATTCCCATGATATTACAGCATAAGGAGAGGTTCTTGATTTAGTCTACTAACCACAGGATATTAACATATAGGTCAGTCTAGATTGACTGAACTGAAATAGGTCAATGCAAGAGATGTTCTTCAAACGTGTATTACAGTACTCGTCTACTAGAAAGATATTAGAACTCTTCCTGGCGTTTCCAGGAGACAAGCAGGCCATGCATCTTCACCTAGCTGATTAATCTCAACATGATTTGCGTTTCTCAGGTGCCTTCTGGAACAATAGCTCAGCATCAACTGCAAATGGGGTGGTGGGTTTGCCTGCGGCGGGGCTGTGCAGGCTGATCGAGCTGACAGAGAGCTGGTGGAAGATAGACGAGCTCAAGGAGTCTGCAGGGCTACAAACAACACCGGCAGCAGAGGCTAGATCCGGCAGATCATGGTCAGAGATGCTGAAGTCATTCAGTTGGTCCGATACTATGTTGCAAGCCTTCTCTAGTAGTGTGTCGATGTAGTTCTGGTATGCTTCCATTCGGATCTGCACATGCCTCTGAACCTAATAAAAGGAAAGTGCAACGGTCAACTATTGGAAATTATATCTCGTAGTTTATAATGACCATAAAACATGGCATAGTTTCGATAAAGAAATTCGAGTCTGCATTTTATCAACTAATAACGTGAGTCCATCTGCGTGTGTGCCCCGGTCATACTGACAAGAAATTCGGGACCAAACCTCTCTTCATGGGCCATACCGAACTCCAATACTGGACTTGACCTGCCCTCGGTCCGGACTGATAAACCCATCGGAGAATACCGGGGTCATATACCCGACAATAGGGCCTGAGTCTGGCCTCCCCTGGAGGAGAGCCAGTAGTATCCAATTTCATATTGATGCCTAACTTCAAGCATATATGTATATATATCATCCCAGTTTCCACAACTTCTCCTTTACTTGATCCCCTGGCGCCCCGCAACCATAATCGGTATTGCAACTGCTTGGTTTGCTATCGCAAAGCCTACCGATTGTTTAATCTCAAACTTTTGGCGTCTTCCTCCAAGGCTTCGATGGCGGCAACTCCTTCTCAGAGATCGGTCGATCGGGCAAAGGAGTTCCGACCATCGTCGGCGGGAGAGGAAGTGGTATCGGTGCTGAAGGGCCGTGGTGAGATCCCACCGAAGCTTTTGTCTTCGTGGCGTGCAGCTGGCGGTGAGTCATTCCCATCTCTCGACACCCGCGAGCTTGTGGTTTTTTATTCCTTCTTCTCTCATGGTTTTGGGATACCAACGAATCCTTTTCTTCGAGGCATTCTTCATTACTACGACATTTCCCTTTACAATTTGAATCCCAACTCTATCCTCCACCTTGCTGTCTTTGTCCACATGTGTGAGGCTTTTATGGGGATCGAGCCCCATTTCAATCTTTTCTGACATTTCTTCTATTTGTGGTCTTCTGGCAGCAAGGTGGTTGGCGGGTGTGGGCTCTCCAACTTCGTGATGGAAAGGCGGTGGAGTACGTCCTAGTATATATGTATGTATATGTATGTATATATATATGTATATGTATGTATATGTATATATGTATATGTATATATATGTATGAAGTCTTAGAATAGTATTAGAGTAATATCCAGAGGAAAAAGCTTCCCAATAGCATCTGCACACAGAATATTCACTAAGATGGATCATTCTATTTGTTTAGAACAAGCACAGAAAAGCAGTTCCACTTATTGTAAAAGGAAACCATCATAGTTTTCATATAATCCTACTCACTGATTGTTGTATGTACTGTTGAATCTTTTAATTGGTAAAGACGTTGTGTAGTCTATAATCCACATCGAGTTAATATATTGGATGACTATCAAATGTCACCAGAAAGAGTTCAATCTTTTTCCTACTTTGATTGCAAAGATGTGCTTCATACTTAATATACAATTTTGGTCCATTAAAGCCCATAATGCAGCTTGTTCATTTAAAGGTCATTTCAGTGGACAGAGTAAAGTACAATATTCCCTATTTACTAGTGAGTGTTCAAGCATGTCAAAACCTATGGTAAGTTCCATCTGAGGACGAAGTCCAAAACAAGGAATGTGTCAGAATTCAGTACTGTTTTCAACAAAAAAAAACATCATTTGGTGAATACCATCCCTTGTTTTGACATGCTGGGGAAACTATGGAGCAAAATTTAGTTACCTCCACTTGTTCATGCAATCTTCGTTGCACTTCCATTTGTGCTCTGAGAGCTTCTTTGACTTCTTGACTCCTACAAAGAAGTAACCGTACTATGTAATTTCAGCACAGTCTAAACCGTACATGCAACATAAAGATCCTAACTAAAATTGGACACAATTAGCTAAATATTTGGAAACTTATGTTCATATAGTTGATGAAGCTTACTCTTTCACATCTGAAGTTGGAACTCTAGGAGACAAATTTGTTCCATTTTGACCTCCCAAAAGGTAAGAAGCTGAAATTGTGAGAAAAATGAAATAACTATAACTTTTTATGGCTTACTCTTGATTGAAAATTAATTTATATATGTAACTGGTGAACTCATGCAAACAATGCAAATTAGCTATCTTAGGATATGGAAAAGAAAATTTTAACTTGAGGGGTAAAGGAATGCAAGTAAGGCACTATAGCATTTAGTCTCTTTCCAGTACAGGTAGGTCCAGATGGAATATAAATCAAGTAAGGCAGTGAATAGCATTTAGTCTCTTTCCAGTACAGGTAGGTCCAGATGGAATATAAATCAAGTAAGGCAGTGAATAGCAAAATAGACTCTGGAAATTCGAATTGGCATGTATGTTTTTTAGATGGGCGGCTATCAGATGTAAAAATCCAAAAAAAAAATGCTCCTACAAAGTTCAAGTCCACAACTACATAACGGTTAAAATTTGGAAAATATCAAATATTAGCTGAATCTTTTAGGTATGTGGGGGGTCATATTAATTAATCCATCCTTTGTGTTGCTTTAAATCCATATTATATAAGCTACACGAATGGAATATACATAAAAATGTTAGCATTCCTAGCAGCTTAATTATATTGGGTCAGATGGCCATGCATGAAACTAACGGTGACAATGTGTTCAATTTCCTCCACTTATCATTTTTTGTCAAAAAGGTTTTTCTCTTGAAGCTGTTAAGATGATAACTGCAGGTACCATTTTGAATCCCAGCTTAAGCAATAATCTCTTGAGCTGAAAGCTGATTTCATGAATTTTCATCTAGATACTTTTCAATCACATAATTGGCCAACCACTAATTTTAATCACATAAAAACATTTTTAATGAACAATCAGTTCACTGAATCTGATAAAGAAGGGTCTAGTAAATTACACCTCATCCAACGAGTATGCCCATCCATGCTAACACATGAATATATATATATATATATCTGTAAGACTGCAACTTACCATCATTCGATTGCTCTGCCATCTCTTTGCCAGATTGCTTTCCTAATCTGTATTTCTGGTATATACAAATAAGTAGCAAACTTAGGAACAATGCAACATTTATAAGAATGTGAGATTCAGATGAATGCAGTACCTGAAGGTGACTTTTCAAGTGAAAAAGGGTGAGACCCTTCACCCCCATTGTCCTCATGATAGTTTTTGGTGTTGCTTCTGCCGAGTTAATATTAGTATAATAATGAGTAAATGGTATGCCATTAATCAAATGTCAAACTATAACTAAACATGCATGCAGCATAATAACTGTGCATGGCATAGAAGTAATTTTAAGTACTCTATATCAGTAAGCATCCCAGAACGGACTATTTCACTACACACATGCTGACAGTTTAATGTAACAAAGTGGTTGCTCATCTATGCTCATGCACGACTTCCTCGTTAAATATTGGAAGTCCAAATTCTCTGAATCATCAATTACCACTATGAGGGCATATAAAAAATTATATGACAGCTACACATAATGAATAGTAACGAATTAACTAAAGACCACATGCTCAAAACTCACTTATGTTGTTAGAAACAAGAGCGCAAGGAAAAAAGGATACTAAAAACAACTGAACAAAATAAAACTCAAAATAAGACCAACAAAAGGACAATAAATCGTGATCGCTAAAAGATAACTGAGAAGCAAAGGGAAACTAGACACAGGTATCTGGTAACAACTAGTGAAGAACATCAACATCAAAGCCTTTTAGTCCCAAGCAAGTTGGGGTAGGCTAGAGTTGAAACCCAACAAGAAGTCACCAAAAAGAGAGAGAGAAAGGGGAGGGGAAAAGCTTTTAAGAGCACTAAAAGAGAAAAGGCCTAATCACGGTTCGGGCACGTGGATAGCTTCTTTCCAAGCACTTCTATCCAAACACAACTCCTTTGGGATATTCCATTCCTTCAAGTCCCTTTTGATTGCCTCCTCCCATGTCAAGTTTGGTCGCCCTCTACCTCTCTTCACATTATTGGCCCGTCTTATGATATCTCTGTGCACCGGTGCCTCTGGGATCTCCGGTGGACATGCCCAAACCATCTCAACCGGTGTTACATAAGCTTTTCTTCAATTGGCGCTACTCCTAGCCGATCGCGTATGTCATCGTTTCTCACTCAGTCCAATCTTGTGTGCCCACATATCCAACGCAACATGCGCATCTCTGTGACACATAGTTGTTGGATATGCCGCCTCTTAGTAGGCCAACACTCAGCCCCATATAACATAGCAGGCCTAATCGTCGTCCTGTAGAACTTGCCTTTCAACTTCTGTGGCACTCTATTGTCACATAGGACTCCCGATGCTTGACGCCATTTCATCCACCCCGCTTTGATCCTATGGCTAACATCTTCATCAATATCACCATCTCTCTGAAGCATCGATCCCAAATAACGGAAGGTGTCCTTCTTTGGTACTACTTGGTCTCCCAAGCTTACATCTCCATCCTCACTAATTGTAGTACCAAAGTCACATCTCATATACTCGGTTTTGGTCCTGCTAATTCTAAATCCTTTTGACTCTAGGGTCTGACGCCATAACTTTAGCTTTCTATTTACTCCTTCCCGGCTTTCATCTACTAGAACTACATCGTCAGCGAAAAGCATACACCAAGGAATATCTCCTTGTATATCCCTCGTGACCTCATCTATCACTAAGGCAAATAGGTAAGGGCTCAAAGCTGAACCTTGATGTAGTCCTATGTTAATCGGGAAAACATTTGTATCACCATCAGTTATTCGGACACTAATCACAACCTTGTCATACATGTCCTTAATGAGTGTAACATACTTTGTTGGGACTTTATGCTTATCCAATGCCCACCATATGAGATTCCTAGGTATTTTATCATAGGCCTTTTCCA
Source organism: Zizania palustris (assembly GCA_019279435.1). Lineage (NCBI taxonomy): Eukaryota > Viridiplantae > Streptophyta > Magnoliopsida > Poales > Poaceae > Zizania > Zizania palustris. The sequence continues at coordinate 15,571,087 of JAAALK010000290.1, forward strand.
AGTCGATAAAAACCATGTGCAAGTCCTTCTTCTGCTCCTTATACCGCTCCATGGCCTGTCTTATTAAAAAAATTGCTTCCATGGTTGACCTTCCAGGCATGAATCCAAATTGGTTCATGGTGATATGCGTCATTCCTCTTAGGCGATGCTCAATAACTCTCTCCCAAAGCTTCATAGTGTGGCTCATGAGCTTAATCCCTCGATAGTTGGTACAACTTTGAATATCTCCCTTGTTCTTGAAGATTGGTACTAATGTACTCCTCCTCCACTCATCGGGCATCTTGTTTGATCGAAAAATATGGTTGAACAACTTGGTTAGCCAAACGATAGCAATATCCCCAAGGCATTTCCACACCTCTATTGAGATACCATCCGGACCCATCGCCTTGCCCCCTTTCATCCTCTTTAAAGCTTCTTTGACCTCTGACTCTTGGATCCGCGTACAAAGCATCTATTTAAATCATCAAAGGAGTCATCCAATTGGGTGTCCATAGTCTCATTCTCACCATTGAAAAGATTGTCAAAATACCTCTGCCACCTCTGTTTGATGTCTTGTCCTTTCCGCAAGAGTTGATCCATCTCATCTTTAATGCATTTAACTTGGTTGAGGTCCCTTGTCTTCCTTTCCCGAATCCTAGTCATCTTGTAGACATCATTCTCCCCTTCTTTTGTACTTAGTCTTCGGTAAAGATCATCATAGGCTCGACCCTTTGCCTCACTCACAGCTCGCTTAGCAGTCTTCTTTGCTACCTTATACCTCTCTATGTTGACCGCGCTCCTGTCATGGAACAAGCTCCTGTAACATTCTTTCTTCTCCTTTATTACCTTTTGAACATCCTCGGTCCACCACCAAGTATCTTTAGGTTCACCTCTGCTCCCTTTAGTCACTCCAAACACTTCTGACGCCACCTTCCTAATACAAGTTGCCATCTTCACCCACATGTTGTTTGCATCTTCTTCTTCGGACCAAGCGCCCTCCACAGAAACTCTTTCCTTAAAAACTTCGGATGTCTCCCCTTTGAGTTTCCACCACTTCGTCCTCGCAATTTTGGCTTGTTTATCCCTATGGGTACGGATCCGAAAACGAAAGTCAGCCACCACAAGATTATGTTGGGGCACAACACTCTCTCCAGGTATCACCTTACAATCCAAACAAGCTTGTTTATCTTCTCTCCTAGTGAGAACGAAGTCGATCTGGCTCGAACGATGGCCACTACTAAAAGTCACCAAATGAGAATCTCTCTTTCTGAAGAAAGTGTTGGCTATCACTAGGTTGTAGGCTACAGCGAAGTCCAAAATATCATCTCCTTCTTGATTCCTACTACCATACCCAAAACCTCCATGAGCCAGCTCAAAACCTGCCTTTGTTGAACCTACATGACCATTGAGATCTCCTCCTATGAAAAGCTTCTCATTGGTTGGTACTGCTCTGACCATGCTATCTAAGTCTTCCCAGAACTTTCTCTTCTCGCTCTCACTGAGACCAACCTGAGGGGCATATGCACTTATTATGTTCAAGACCACATCCCCAAAACTAGTTTGACTAAGATAATCCTATCTCACTGCCTTTTGACAACCACCACTCCATCCTTAAGGCTCTTATCAATCAGGATACCTACTCCATTTTTGTTTGCCACTGTTCCTGAGTACCAAAGCTTGAAACCAGTGTTCTCCACCTCCTTCGCTTTTTGCCCCTTCCATTTTGTCTCCTAGACACATAGGATATTAACACGCCTCCTGCTCGCTGCATCGACTAACTCTCTTAGCTTACCTGTAAGGGACCCTACGTTCCAACTACCTACACGGATCCTAGTCGGCTCAACTAGCTTCCTTACCCCTCGCACCCGTTGAGACAGATGCGAAGACCCTTGCACATTTGTCACTACACCCGGGCGCCGATGTAGCGCGCCACTAAGGAAGCGACGACCCGATCCTTGCTCACTTGACACCGCATCCAGATCACGACACGGCGCGCCACCAAGGGGGTGGCGGCCCGGCCCTTGCCCATTTAACACTATACCCGGGTTCCGATATGGCGCGTCGCTAAGAGGGTTACGCCCCAACGGTTTTCTATTGGGTTTCATTTCCATTTGAGTGGCTAAGTTTTTTATAGCTGGCTCGCCACGCCTAACGCAACCCTCCTCCTTGTACCTGGACCTGGGACCAGGCTATGCTGCACCAACAAATTAAACTCATATGGAATAGGCTAAGGTCCAGAAAAGAGGACATATTTCTGATAACTAGAAAATAGGTGGCAATGCTCGTGGACAATGATTAACTAAAAAACAACCAATATTTGATTTCGGAGACCACACAGCTTGAGGCACATTTCTTACATGTCAACCTAACTCTGAGGGAAAAAAGGATAAATCAAACTAAACAAAAGGCCACAGGTTACACGGAGAATTCAATTACTACCGTGCCACAAGTTTTTTTGCTTAACATACGATGACTTCCTGTAACACATAGACACATAGTAACAGGGATTATACCTCCACAGTCCGCACCTATTTCCCAAGAACATGAAAATCAGAATCACTACATTTGTCTTATTAAAGCACATGCTTCAGTAATCAGTGAACTACCAGAAAATCAGGATCCACTTTCAGAAACAAGCCGACAGGTCTAAGAACAAGGCAACAAGAAAATGCACCAAATCGTGTTGATACACTACGAGCAGCATCCGGACCCAACTAACTCAAATCTTAAACATAAATAGATAAACTCCATGTGCCACTGTAGAAAGTGAGACAACAGAGCAATCCACACGAGAATGATCTCAACATCCTACAAAAATAAAGTGCCAAATTGCTCCCAACTGACCTCACCTGCATCAGAAGACAATTATTTTACAGTTGCAGAACCTTCCCTACCCTAATCCAAAGCGAGGTGGCCGTTTCAAGAATTAAATAAAATTAGTTGCACAGAAGCGCGCATTTCACTCAAATGGGACCGAATGCCACTATGCCAACACCAGAAACGTAGAGAACCTCCTATGTGAACCGCAAATTCAACTCAAGTCAACTCAACAGTGCCAAAGAAATTGCAAGAAGGCTTCTTATCCGGATAAATTTCCGCCATAACCATCGCATTTCGCTCGAATCGTACTGCTACAGAGCAACGCAACCAAATTCTATCACCCCAATTGACAAGAATCGCAGCAGAGGCCACCCCGGACTACACGCAGCCAAGGAGAGGGCAAGAACCAGATGCCCACAAGCCACACACAGAGAGGAGGGGAAAAGAAGGGAGTAGTCGAAGTTCGCTCACTCTCGGGCCCGCCGAGCTGGGCGACGGCGTCGACGAAGCGCTCGTGGAGGTCGGCCGTCCACCGCAGACGGGGCTTGGGATCGGCCGTCAGCACCAAGCTCGGCCATCCGCCGCCGCCGCCATGCCCGTGCAGCACACCGCCTCCTCCCCCATCGGCGTCCGTGTGGTGGTGGTGGATCAGGTCAGGGAACATCTCCTCCTCCTCCTCACCTCTCCTTGTTCCGTCGTGTCTTCTCTTCTCCTCCGCTTTTCCGCCAACGCTGCTTTCGAGCGATCGTTTTTGTGCAGGGTCGATAACCCTGACAACGAGGAGAAAATTGTAAGAACACCGCTCCGGATAGTGATTTTTTTTTTTGAAATAATATTTTTTAAAAAAATTAAATCTGTACCTCATGTTTAAAAAATTACAAAAGAAACATTGCGGTCGGCATTTGAAGTGCCGACTGGTGCTGACTATGCCATGTCAAACTGGTGCGGACATGGCGTAGTCGGCACCAGTTGGCACTTGAAGTGCCAATTGGAGCTGATGTGGCATCCAGTCGGCACTTCAAGTGCCGACCGCCTGTTAGTTTTGCAAATTTTTGAAATCTACATACAGATTTGAATTTTTTTAAAAAAAATATTATTGTAAAAAAAATCATGGATAGATGACACTGTAAAAATAAAAACGTCACTTACGTACTTCATGTGTAATTACTAAATATACTATTTTGGGTTTTCCTCTCTCATTCTCAATATTTAAATCAAACAAATCATGCAAATTTCAATTGCATATTTTTCATGTGTGGTGTCGTGCCGCCATTGCTGTTGTTGCGGCCGCGACAAATAGAGTTCCGATTCCATTCTAGCGACTGCAGGCTGCTCTCCCCCGGCCACCGCCGATGCCGCCTTTGGGTCCTCGCCGGCGCGGTTCTTCCACTCCCTCCGCGGTTACTCCGGGGTGCGAGGCATGCCAGGTAAGCGGCGCTGAGCAGAGTGGTGAGGTCACGCGATGAGGCCTTCGTGTGCAACTAGTTCTGTTTCTATCACTTGGAAAGTTGTGAATACAGTATTTTTGTACTGTTCGTCAAGAAATAAACACATGAAAAAATGTCCAATGGCAGTCTAGGTATTTTGCATGATTTATTTGATTTAAAAAATTGAAAATAGAGAGAAAAGTCTAAAAATAATATATTTACTAGTTGCACACGAAGTAAGTGGTGTTTTTACAATTGTGGTGTATCGGGTGGTATTTTTATAATGTCAACGATCCAGAGTGGCATTATTACAATTTTCTCAACAACGAGGGTACATAAACTTGTAATAAAACCGGCATTATTTCATGGGATTTTTTTAATAATATCTTTTTTTTTTGAAAAAACATTCAAATCGGGTACACCAATTCAAAAAATAGTAAAAATGGACACCAATCAGCTGTTATCGACAATATGATCTTGGTTATTTCCTGAATAGTTTTAAGTTGATCAATCAACAATCAGCATCCTCTATACGATAAATAGTCGAGAGCCTGGAGACTCAAGTTCAGCACTCAAGAGAATAGGTCCTCTCAATCATTGGTTTTCAAACGGTCACCTTTAAGAGTCGAGATGTTATTAAACATTCATACACAATAATTATTAGCATCATAATATTTGAGTTGTTGCCCATGAATTGATAGTTAGCCTCTTAATTGGTCATTAATGAGGCACTTTACTCACCATTTGTAACAACTGATCTCTCTCATATAAAGGGATCGGAGAGAGCCTACAAAAGTAGAACGTCTTTGGACACCCTTCGGGACACTTAAGGTCATTTTGCACTTAAACCTCATACTTGAGATAACATTCTCTCTCTAAGACTACCTTAAATATGTTCTTACATAGAATGGAACCGTTAATAAGAATTTTGTTAATAGCAGGGACATGTCGCACGTTCCTCAGCTACATGATCTTTTCCGAAGTAAACTTCAGATCTATCATGTCAACACCATGAACAGAAGCATGTGACTCATTCCCTATTAGGACGAAAGAATCCTGGATGGATTGATAAGAAGTAAATATAGATATATCAGCACACATATGAACATTGGCACCCATATCAAACCACCAGCTAGTAGTCTGGAATACTGAAAGTACAAAAAATGAATTGTCATACTCATCATCAGTATTTCCCATGATCACCATGTTGACATTCTTAGCCCTATTCCTTTTACGGTCTACATGATCTGAACTATTGGGGGGAAATTGCTTCACTTTCAGGACTTAGAGATTAACAACTCAAAAGATCCATTAAGCTTCGGAGCTGGTGGGCTCTTATTCGAAGGAGAAGGCATCAAGCCGAAGGGTGCCTCGATTCGAAGTCCGGAGAAGCCCCTCGCAAGATACGAAGGCTCCAAAGCAGAACGACAAGATTGATAAGACGTTTGGCTTATCCGTCTACCCGGACAACTTTACCCTTTTAACCCTGCTCCGGGTATCGAATAGTCTCCACTATGTCGGTTGTAATTTAGGGGTAACTAGGTCTTTTCCTTAGACATTTTTGCCTATAAATACCCCCCTCTCTACCCTGTAAAGGGGGATCGAATACTCAGCTATTCAATACACCTATTCGAACTACTCAAGCTATTATCCAATATGGAGGCTTGAGACAGCTCTTAAACACGAACTCATTGTTTATCCGTTCTTGATCTCAGAGAACCTGTTAGCGTAAACACATGAAATAAACACATGAAAAAATGTCCAAGGGCAGTGTAGGGATTTTGTATGATTTATTTGATTAAAAAAATTGAAAATAGAGAGAAAAACCTAAAAATGGTATATTTACTAGTTGCACACGAAGTAAGCGGTGTTTTTACAATTGTGGTGTACCGGGTGGTATTTTTACAATGTCAACGATTCAGAGTGGCATTATTACAATTTTCTCGACAACGAGGATACATAAACTTGTAATAAAACCGGCATTATTTCATGGAATTTTTTTAATAATATCTTTTTTTGAAAAAAACATTCAAATCGGGTACACCAATTCAAAAAATAGTAAAAATGGACACCTATCAGCTGTTATCGGCAATATGATCTTGGCTATTTCCTGAATAGTTTTAAGTTGATCAATGAATGGTCAACATCCTCTATACGATCAATAGTCGAGAGCCTGAAGACTCAAGTTCAGCACTCAAGAGAATAGGTCCTTGCAATCATTGGTATTCAAACGGTCACCTTTAAAGACGAGACGTTATTAAGCCTTCATACACAATAATTATTAGCATCATAATATTTGAGTTGTTGCCCGTGAATTGATTGTTAGCCTCTTAATTGTTCATTAATGATGCACTTTACTCACCATTTGTAACACCTGATCTCTCTCATATAAAGGAATCGAGGAGAGTCTACAAAGGTAGAATGTCTTTGGACACCCTTCAGGACACTTAAGGTTATTTTGCACTTAAAGCTCATACTACAAATAACATTCTCTCTCTAAGACTACCTTAAATATGTCCTTACATGGAACAGAACCGCTAATAAGAATTTTGTTAATAGCAGGGACATGTTACACGTTCCTCAGCTACATGATCTTTTCCGAAGTAAACTTCAGATCTATCGTGCCAACACCATGAACAAAAGCATGTGACTCATTCCCTATTAGGACGAAAGAATCCTAGATGGACTGATAAGAAGTAAACATAGATATGTCAGCACACATATGAACATTGGCACCCATATCAAACCACCAGCTAGTAGTCTGGAATACTGAAAGTACAAAAAATGAATTACCGTACCCATCATCAGTATTTCCCATGGTCACCATGTTGACATTCTTAGCCCTTTGCCTTTTACGGTCTACACGATCTGGACAATCCTTGAAGAAATGTCCAAGTTCACTACAAGTAAAGCAATTTAACTCGGCTATATTTTTCTTCTTCTTCTTAAAGGTAGTGGTTTTCATAACCGTGTTAGCCTTATATTTCCTTTTGCTCTTGCTATGTGGAGATTTTTGCACCAAGTTAGCACTAGACTGACCCTCGCCTCCTTTCTCTGAAGCGTCCTTTGCCAAACATTTCTCTTCAACATCAAGATACGCTATCAGGTTTTCAATTGATATCTTATGTATTTGATGATTTAGGGTAGTTGCGAAGTTTCTCCATGAAAATGCAACTTTGCAATTATGCATCCAGCTACAAACTTATCGGGTAGAGGATACTTAACGAGGTCAAGTTCTTTTAAAATGCACATAACCTCATGAGTTTATTCCACCACAGAACGGTTGTTCACCATCGTAGAGAACTCTCCATGAGGTATAGTTCACTGCATGCGTTTGATTCATCATATTTTACAATTATAGTATCTCACAACTATTTTGCATCTATCACGTTGATGTAAACATCACACAGACGGTCAGAGTGCACGCCTAGAATGCATCCCATGAATAGATTATTGGCCTCGATGAATTTCTTTTGTTCATCAACAAAAAGTTCGCCCTCAAGTTTGCCAAGTCTCGCTTCCTATACATTCATATAAGTAAGCCATAGACAAACCTTTGCTTGCCATATCTTAAACTGCACACTAGAAAAATTTTCTGGCCTCAATGCATCTGTAAAACCAGCTATTGAATAAATCACAAATTGTCTATAATAAGTTTTTTGGATTGTTGAAGAATTAGACAATTGCAAGATTAATTTCCAAAATAGATAAATCATGGCATTCTCAAGAACTAGCATAAATAGATCTATTATATATACTAGTGGACATGAACTCATCAATCATGATTTTGCAAAACAATGATCAATAACCATACAAAAATTACCGCACGTACTGTACGGTTGCCGAAGACAAATCCACAGTCAGTGCAAAAGTGCTTCTGTTGGTGTCGGCTCGCAGTACCCAATGGCGATCGACGGTAGACATGGATGGAAGGCGCGTCGTGGTGACATTCATTAGTAGTCACACAGAGCGCTTCCTAAAAATATTATTCGCCCTCTCCTAGTGCAGGATCACAAGGGTAAGAGGTTCTAGAGACCTAGTCTCTCATTTTCCAGTGCATGCCAGTGGATGGAATGGAGTAGACCATGATGATAGAACAACAAAGAGAGGAGACAGCCAAAAACCCTAGCACGATTCTAGGTTCTGATCTAATCTATAGCATTTCATCTATTTTGAAATCGGCTAGATATACGGGTATTTATATGGGAGCAACTAGATCTCGTGTCATGATCACAATCTTGATCAAGTTGGTTTCCATATAACTATATCCCGTAAACTTCACCATGTTCCCACAGAATCGAAACGATAAAATGAAAGATTGTGTATCCACAAGACAAGGAGTCGGATTTCGGGAACACGTGGTCGAGCTCAGTAGGCCGACCCCTGACCCCCAAACCTCGACTCGAATCAAGTACTCGAGAATATTACCTAGTACGATAGCTGAATCTTGACTACACAATATTCATTTTCATGGCATGGGTCTTCAATATTTATTTAGGAATTTCTGAAATATTCATATGTTTATATCCCAAAATTTTAGCAGAGATCCCACAACCATACACAGTGACTGCCAACAAGAGCCCTCTAGCCCTAACTACGAGGCATGTGCGAAAAGACATTGATATTGCGATGACCTCATCCGAAGCATTGTAGGACACTCCAAGCGCCAAGGCACCCCACACACAATACCCGTGCTAATGACCAAGTACCTACGCTCTGGCCATCTATGGGCTAGAGGGAGAAAGCCAAGTCTAAATAGGTACTTATTTCATGAACGAGGAGCTAAGCAGGGTACCCACGAGAAATGTGTAGCGCAGTAGATGCTAGCTCTAAGCCTCTGAGCGCTTCACATGCTTGAGCAGGGTTTACTTTCATGTTACTGTTAAGGCTATTAAGCCCATATATCATCTAAGTCATCTAGGCCTATTTCATGGCTATATATATACATCCACCTTAATGGTGTGATTATGTACTCTTTAATCAAGGTTAGTCACATGGTATCAAGAGCTAGGGTTAGGGTTAGGGATCCCTAATCCCGATATGTTTTTCCTCTATTTCCACCTCCCGTCGTCTACCTCCCTTCGTATGTCGTCGTCGCGGATAGTCACGTCATCTACCGCCGTCGCAGCCCATCCCCGATCATCGCCCATCGCGGCCCGTCCTCGTCGTTCACCGCCCTATTGTGGTTCGATCCCACCGCTCCTGCCTGTGTGCACCATAAATCTCGTCGTCGTAGAAGTTGAAGTGCGCACAGTGGCCTTGTCTTCCTCTACCGCTGCATAGTGGCCTTTGCTGTAGGATCAATATGTGCTACTCGGTACTGTTCATCAATATTGTTTGCTTCTGTTATGTCTCAATCTGGTGCAATTGCCATTCCTATCAAACTTGATGGTCACAATTATCAAGAATTGGCTTTTTCTGTGAAGACTGTGTTGAGAGGTTATTCCCTAGCATCTCACTTCACTGATGCTCCACCCATTGATAAGTCAACAGATGGTTCTGGTGCTGCTGAAGTCAAGACCTGGTAGAATAATGATGGGAGAGTTATGAGTGACATTTTCACAAGTATGAAGGAGTCCTTGATTATGAGTCTTAAGCATCACAAGACCGCTAAGGAGATGTGGGATTATTTGCAGTGCCGGTGCGTTTAGAATAGTGGTGCTCTCTTACATACTCTCATGACAGGACTTCATGGTCTTCAGTGGAATGACCTCTCCATAGATGAGTAATACACTTCCTTTGATCATTTTATGGGACCATTGCTCTCCATGGTTCCTTAGTGCACTAGGGGATGTTTAGGCTGTTGTGATCAGAAGAATAAGTTCATTGAGAAGTTTCTTATGTATCAGTTTTTTCATGGCCTTAGATCAGACTTTGAGTCTATATGTATACAACAGCTCAATAACTCTGTCATTCCATCCATTGCTGATGTATTGTCTACCCTGATTGCTGAAGAGACCTGTCTTCGTTCACTTGCATTTGCTCCAGTGTCAGTGCCTCATAGTGTACTTGCAGCATCTTAGAAGTCTAGCCCAGCTACAGGTGGCTCTTCTGAAGATATTATGTGTGACCATTGCAAGAAGACTGGTAATCGTTCGGAGAACTGCTTTGTTCGATATCTAGAGAAGTTGGCTGAGTTTTGTGCACGTCATGCCCGTGGGCATAGTACCTCTAAAGGCTTTGTGTCTGTTGCTGCTGCCTCCCCTGTCAGTGCTGCTCAGTCATCTTGGGTTCTTGACTCAGGAGCTTCTTTTCATGTGACATCTGATCAGTCTCAATTGGTTGCTTGCAAGTCGGTCACTAATGATGCTTCTGTTTAGACAGTTGATGGTACATCTTGCCATATTACTCATCAGGGTTCACTTTGCAATTCTCATTTTTCTGTACCTAATGTTTCTTTTGTACCACGGTTGTCCATGAACCTTCTTTCAGTAGGTCAAGTCACAAACCATAATTGTTTTGTTGGATTTGATGACTCATCTAGTTTTATTCAGGATCATCGAAGAGGGATTGTGATGGAACTGGCCATCACCGTAGAGGTGCTCCTAGCATCTATGTTTTGGACACCTTGAGGCTTCCTTGTTGCTTCTACCACTCAGGTGTCATCTGTTGCATCGTCACCTGCCTCTTCCTTCGCCAAGTGGCATCATCGTCTTGGTCATCTATATGGGTCTCGCCTATCTACATTAATAAATAAAGGTTGTTTAGGTCATACATCTATTGAGTCTAGCTTTTATTGTAAGGGTTGCAAGCTTGGAAAACAGATATAACTTCCATATCCCTCTAGTACTTCTTATTCTGCTAGACCTTTTGATCTTGTTCATTTAGATGTATGGAGTCATGTCCCCTTTGCTACAAAGGGTAGTCATAAGTTTTATGTCATTTTTATTGATGATCATTCTCGATATATTTGGATTTATTTTATGATACATCGTTCCCAGTTGCATTCCATTTACTAGTCTTTTGCTTGCATGGTTCATACTCAGTTTTCTACTCCCATCAAAGTTTTTCATTCTGACTTCGGTGGTGAGTATTTATCTGATATTTTTCATCGGTTCTTGACTGCTGAGGGCACTCTTGCTCAGCTCTCATGTCTTGGTCCCATGCTTAGAATGGTGTTGCTGAACACAAACACCGCCATCTCATAGAGACTGCTCGCACTCTTCTAATTGCCTCTTTTGTTCCTTCACATTTCTGGGGCGAGGCTGCTTCTACTACTGTTTATCTCATTAACTGACAACCATCATCTAAATTGCCTGGCAAAAGCCTTGGTGAAGTACTTTTTGGTACTCCTCCTAGGTATGATCATCTCCGGGTGTTTGGGTGTACATTCTATGTTTCGCTTGCACCTCGTGAGCGAACTAAGTTGACAACCCAGTCAATTGAGTGTGTTTTTCTAGGATATAGTTCTGAGCATAAGGGTTATTGTTGTTATGATCCTTCTTCTCATCGCATACATATCTCTTGTGATGTGACTTTTGATGAGAATCGTCCCTTCTTTTATAACCAGTCTAAGCCATCCTATTCTCCCACAGAGTCCACATCGTTTATGTGTCTCCCTCGACCCATTTCAGTTCCACTTATTGCCAATGACCCTTCCCCACCCACCACAGTTGCACCTCCACATTCTAAACCACCCATCATACATGTTTACACTCATTGTCCCACTAATCCCATAGAGTCTCCTTTGAGTCATACTTCCTTGGCCAGTCCAAATGCGCTTGTTTCTAATGATTCTAACATATTTTATGAGTCACGTGCTATTTTTGATGAGTCATAGGTTGGTTCGAGATATAATCTACGAGATCGTGCTACTATTGAGCCTCCTGACAGGTTGGGTTTCTCACGTGTAAGTGCCATTGTTGATGAGCCATCCACTTATCAAGAAGCTTCTAGTAGTCCGGAATGACAACTTGCTATGTCTGAAGAGCTTGCTTCCCTTGATCATACATGAACTTGGGATATTATTCCATTACCCTCACATGAAATACCAATTATATGTAAATGGGTGTTCAAAATTAATACCAAGTCAGATGACACTATTGAGATATATAAAGCTCGTCTTGTTGCTAGAGGTTTTCAGCAGACTCAGGGTGTGGATTATGATGAGACTTTTGCTCATGTTGCCCACATGACTATTGTTCGTACTTTGATTGTCGTAGTTGCTACTTATTCTTGGACTATATCTCAGATGGACGTCAAGAATGCTTTTCTTCATGTTGATTTGCATGAGGAAGTCTATATGCAGCCACCCCCGGGCGTTGATGTACCTTCTGGATATGTTTGTCGCCTTCGTCGTGCTTTATATGGTCTTAAACAAGCTCCACGTGCTTGGTTTGAGGATTTTGTCACTGTGATAAGAGGTGCTGGTTTTTCTCCCGGTGATTATGACAAAGCGCTAGCATTAAAAAGAAGAAAAGTGTGTCCACGTGAAGAGAGATGAACAAACTAGCACATTGGAGATCTTATTTCTTAGGGATTGAGGTTTTATATTCTACTAAGGGCTATTATCTTTCTCAGTCCAAATACATTCGAGATCTTATTTCTCGCTCTGGCATTACTGATAATTGGACAGTTGTAACACCTATGGATCTTCATTTACAACTTCGTCCTACTGATGACACACCTCTTGAGGATGTCTCTCGATATAGGCAGGCACATTGTGGGCGGTCTTGTTTATCTCATTGTTACTAGACCTAACATTGCTCACATTGTTCATATTTTGAGTCAGTTCGTGAGTGCCCATACTTTGGTTCATTTTGGGCATTTACTTCATGTGCTGTGATACTTACAAGGGACATCATCTAGTGTTTGTTTTATGCTCGTGATAGTCCGCTCCATCTTTATGCTTACTCGGACTCGACTTGGGCGAGTGATCCGATAGATCGCTGCTCTATCATTAGTTATTGTATTTTTTTTAGTTCTTCTCCTCTTACATAGAAATCCAAGAAGCAGGCAGTAGTATCTCGATCCAGTACAGAGGCAGAACTTCGAGTACTTGCTACTACCACATCTAAGATTATATGGCTTCGATGGTTGTTGGATGATTTTGGTATTTCTTGTGATGATCTTACACCTCTCCTCTATGATAATACTGGAGCCATATAAATTGCTAAGAATCCTGTGAAGCATGAACTTACAAAGCACATTGGTATTGATACGTCATTTACTCATTCTCATTGTCATTAGAAGACAATTGCTCTTCAGTATGTGCCATCCGAATTACAAGTTGCAGTTTTTTTACTAAAACACAGACTCAGGAGCAACATCGGCTTCATTTGCTCAAACTCAACGCTTCCGATCCGCCTTGAGTTTGAGGGGGTGTTAAGGCTGTTAGGCCCATATATATCATCTAAGTCATCTAGGCTCATCTCATGGCTATATATATACATCCACCTTAATGGTGTGATTATGTGCTCTCTAATCAAGTTTAGTCACAGTTACATCATTTCCTCTCCTTCCTTTTCTTCCCTTTTTATGGCCGCATTGGTTTCCATGACAGTTAATATTTAGAGCGGTGTGAGAGAGGGAGATAACATGATGGGGGCTAGTCAACTAGGTGCCTGACCAGGAGGTGACAACATGCTTCATCGGTTCACCCACAGAGATGAAAAGGACAAATGGCCAAGTCTGAGCTATATTTTGGAATCGGGCCAAGATCGTGCTTGCCGTGCCAACCACTCGGCCCAAACATGACTCGGTGTTTCATGTTGGGCTAGCATGACCCATTAGTATATGCGCCATGTCGTGTATGAACCTTATTAAAATAGGTGTGCCTCGTGCCAGCCTAAATAGTCTGACTCATGTGACCATCTATAATTGTTATCTTTTTCTAGGTTTTCACACATATAGAAGTTTTAAAATTGAATTGATTTACTAAATTATCTTAAGCTGCTCTTTCGCTAACAACATGTATAAAAGTTTCAAAGACTCAATTCTAAAAGACTTCTTTGAAGAAGAAGATGCATAGAGTTTCGAACCTACTCCCCAAGAAACAACGTATGATGTGATGTAATGCTTGATCTAAACTTTGAACGAGTGATCTTCGTGGGGAATAATACTTTGAAATATCATTGTAACAAGCATAAAAAGTTAAAATATTAATAATTAAAATCTTCAGCATAAAAAGTTAAACAAATATGGAAGCGTCCGCAACGTACCTTGCTGGAGGAGAAGAATATTCTTTCTTCGAGAAGCAGAGAAGCGCGCACGCGGAGCGTGAGAGAGACGATCGAGGCACGCCACGTAGGACGCGTAGCTGGCCGGCTGGCCGCTGGCGTGGCGTCATGAGATTTCCCCGCAGGCACGCTGCTCTCTCCGCCGTCCATTACCACCTCTCCCGCGCGCGCCGCTAGCTCACGGTACCCGACGGAAATCCCGGGACACTCCACTGGCAGCGAGCGAGCCACATGTGCTGCCACCGCTGCGCCTTTTTTTTGCCACGTGAGCTACGCTCACGGTCCCCACTCCCCCATGCTCTTGCAGTCTTGCTTGCCGTGCAGCCGCGGCCGTCCGTCTGCCTGCTGCTCGGCGCACGCATCTTATGTGCCACGCATCTGTGCGTGTTCTGATCGAAATGCCACCATGCTAGCTAGCTGCTGCATGCCTGTTTGCCACGAACTTAACGTACTGCACCGTGCATGCATGATTTCGAACCTATGGTAAAGCAATTTGGAACATCTGAGATACTGCACGCACGGTGGCGGATCCAAAAAATAAATTTAGGGCTCTTTTGAAATGGAGTTTTTAATAGAATTTCAAAGGGTTTAGTGTAATTATTGTAAAAATCATGTAAAATTTCCGCGTTCCAAAGAAGTCCTTAGGGGCTAGACGAACTACAAAGGTTCGCACGTCATTCCCTCAGCATCCTCACCATTGCTCGTTCGATGCTCATTGTTGTTCTTTTTCATGGACCACTCATACAATGCGGTGTACGTAACTACGCAAATATGCAGCGTCAAATAGCTAAACAATATACATGCAGCCGATTAGAAGTAATACATGTAATCCCGTCGTGCGGTTGGGGTGGGGCGCCCCTTGCCCCTCGTTGGATCCACCGCTGTTCTATGAGAATAAGCATGTACGTGCAATTCGTGTGATGTGCTAGACAGACTAGTGCAAACCAATTTTATCGCGCTAGGGAAATTAAAGGGACTTTATTCGTACCAAAATGCCAAAACTACATCTGGTACAACAAAAGCGTAACGCCTTATAACCCATAGTATAACCCATAGTATAGCATCTGGTAACAATAAAGCTGCAACAAGGGAACAAACTTTACAGCTTGGTACAACTTCCGTTACCAAACTAATTTCGTCACGTCACCCTCATGAGTCTATAAATTAGAGGGGATTCCACAATGCTTTCTATAGTGAATTCATATATTGCATTCCTACAATATTCTATTGCCTATTCTTCCTTGATTTCGATCTTCTACTTTCTTTGGAGAGAAGGTAGCTAGGGTTTTTGGTTGTTTAGTAGTTACAACAATGGATATGCCTTTGGCATCTAAGGCCTTCACTTCCCCTTGCTTCAATGTTATTGGGGAGCAACAACAATCGAAGTGCGACAAAGCCGCTATTGATGATTCTAGGACCTCATCAAAGAATACCAATGCTAACGAGGTAATTGATCATTCCAAAGAAACATTCATTTATATCAAATAGCATTAGTTGATCTCCTAATCTGAAGCTACAGATTTTGAATTACTAATTCTATGATATTGCTAGCTCATGTGGGACATGATATTTATTTGATGGAATCTCTATCATGTTTCAATCATCTCATATATTTTTTTAGTGTATGCAAAATATGATAGTGCCTAAAAATGGGTAACATATGCAACACACGATACAATAACTTTTCTACAATCAACACGGTACACTAGCAAGTACCTATGGCTTGTAAGAGATTGCAAGGCAAAAAAAACATGGCATAGATGGCAATATACCCGAAAGACTAGGGTCATGTCTAGTTTTTGATCTGTATGGTCGTCAGATCAAGGTTGGGCATGAAAACTATGTCGGATGCAAATGTATTATTTAACTCATAGTCCTTAGTAGTCTTAACTTCATCAAATTCACTATGATGCGCGAGATTTATCTCGCTGCATCTTCCCTGCAATCCGTATCATCATCGCCTTATGCCTTGCCTCGCGACTCTTGCCATATTGCCTCAGCTGCTCCCGTCGCCCTCAGGCACCTCCCAATGCTCTTGTTGACGCTCCTCATCCCCATCGACGCTTGCCACTCTCACTTGAATCTGTTGCCTTCGCCTAGGTCTATCACCCTCACATGTGTTTGGTGCTCGCTATTGCCTTGTCTTGCATCTCTACCTGCCTCCATCACTAGTGAGCGGTACTTGTCGACTCTGACCACCACTAGCCACATCATGTCGTCCCTAGTCATTGGGTTTATAGGGACCTAGTGGATATAGGTTAGGATTTCAATATGTGGGTGCATACGAGTTAGATCTAAGTTGAATGAGTTCAAATCTGATATTAACTAAATTATGTTTGATTTGATATATTATCACCTCTACATTAAAACATCACACATTGAGTCTCTTCTTTCCTTTCCCCCTATTTTTACGAGGGGTGGGAGGCCAAAATTCAGGCTTGGTATTAATAGAGATAGAGATATTAGAAGGTTTGCAATTGAGTTTTTACCATATATAGAAGCTTTTATCGCAAACTAGAAAATTTTCTATATCCAAAACTTTTTGAAGAGAAAATTCGTAGGGAACATTTTCGTGTAATTTTGAAAATAGGTGAAATAAGTCCTAGACAACTTTAAGTTTACACTTAAAAACGAATACATTTTTACCAATCTAGACAGATATGTTAAGCTGTTTGATTTATTTTCTTGGACTTTTAAAAAGTTTTTCAGAAAATACCAATCATGGTCATTCTGCCGCCCGCCGATTGCAGACAAAAGAATCTCAACTCCTCTCTCGAAAAGGAAAATAAATATAATAAGAAATAGTTAAAACAAGAGATCCGAGAAAAAATAGGCCAGATTTATACACAGCCACACGAGTGAACCCCACTCTCCATCGGACTATCTGTCCACTCACCACCGGAGGTGTGGCCTCTCTTGATCTCTCCTCTCTTCTCTTCTCTCCCCCACGCGGGCGGCCACCCCGTGACCCGAGCCGCGGCAATGGCGATGGCCTCCCCGTCCAAGACCCTGGTCCCGATGCCGTACCATGCCTCGGCCGCAGCATCCACCTCGTGCGATTCGTTCCGCCTCGTCGCCATCGGAGGCGTGCATGGGCGGGACCGCCGGCCGCGTGCAGTGGCGGCGGCGGCGGCGAGGCGGAGGCGGCCGTTCGTCTTCTCACCGCGCGCGGTGTCCGACTCCAAGAGCTCCCAGACCTGCCTCGACCCCGACGCAAGCACGGTACGCGCGCGCGCACGTCACACGGTCACACCCTCCGCAGCGGGAATGGCGGCGTTTTTTCTTCGGCGCCTGTGTGCCTCGCTGCTCTGATCCGTCGTGTGATTGCATTGTTCAGTGGGAGTCTGATGCGCGCGGAGAAATATTGCGATTCTTTTGTTATGATAGTTTATTGCGGCTCTCTTGTCCTTCCATTTGGACATTTTCATGGTTTCTATTTTTTTTTATACTTGTTCCAAGAAATACGGCAATTATAGGATCTTAGTTGTTGAGATGCAAACTTAGTAAGTATTTGTGGATGTGAGACCATAAGAAATTGGTAACAGTTTGTCATGTTCCATCCTTTGTGGCTTCTTAAACTACTGTGCAATCAGATCAGGTAGTTGGATCATTCTTTATCATCTATTCAATTCAATTTGCAAATGTTTTTTACTTTTTGGGTTTTGACAGAGGATTTCTAGTAGCCCATTAACCATAACCATTTGTTCTCTTTCTAAGGATCTCACACGACAATATTCTTTAAGATTAGGTTGCAGATGTGATTGCTCTACTTTTATTTGTTGGATAATTTTTTCTACTGATGTGCTTCTTTTGTTGGTGCAGAGTGTGCTTGGGATCATTCTTGGAGGTGGTGCAGGGACCAGATTGTATCCCCTGACGAAGAAGCGTGCCAAGCCTGCCGTGCCATTGGGTGCCAACTACAGGCTCATTGATATCCCCGTCAGCAACTGCTTGAACAGCAATATATCGAAGATCTATGTACTGACACAATTCAACTCTGCTTCTCTGAATCGTCACCTATCAAGAGCCTATGGGAACAACATTGGTGGGTACAAGAATGAAGGGTTCGTCGAAGTCCTTGCTGCACAGCAGAGCCCAGACAATCCTAACTGGTTTCAGGTATCTTAGTCAATGTTAAGTGTTTTCCCTGATGACAAGTGTATCATTAATCCGCCTGTTAACATTGGATATTTCTTTTTCAACTTCAAATCCCTCTCAATAATAATAAAATTAATCCTTTTCATTAATTTTGATGTTTTCCATCACTCTGTTCTCTATGACGGTTATGATACATTCCAGTGATTTTCATAGTGTACACAAAATAAAGGTACATTGCTGATATGAGTGCTCAGTAAATTAACAACTGTTTATGCCTAACATTTCTGGATTATTATATCACATGGTTAAATCTGAATTCTTTTCATCACATTTTCTCAGAATCTATAACATGGGTAAATAGTGTTGTGTTGTGTCTTTTCCTAAGTTAACTAGCACATCTGCACATCTAAATATATTTTCCATCCCTCCAGTCTGTTCACTGATCTGTAGAGCTATTGTTTATTCTTTCTATTACCTTGTAATTGTATTGCAAGGACATCTGAAATGACCATGAAGTGTTGCTAGGAACCCATGCTATTTGATGCCAAGTACTGATTTTGTTTTATCTTCTGACCTCAGGGTACTGCAGATGCTGTAAGACAGTACTTATGGCTATTTGAGGAGCATAATGTTATGGAGTTTTTAATTCTTGCTGGAGATCACCTTTACCGGATGGACTATGAAAAGTTCATTCAGGCACACAGGGAAACAGATTCTGATATTACTGTTGCTGCTCTGCCAATGGATGAGAAACGTGCAACTTCATTTGGCCTCATGAAAATTGATGAAGAAGGGAGAATAGTTGAATTTGCAGAGAAACCAAAAGGAGAGGAGTTGAAAGCAATGATGGTATGCTAATGTTGTGCCTTTCTTGCTAATCTGTGATATTCAGTTAACAATTGTGAGCTATCATTTATTACACCTCAAACTTTAAAACCAAAGTGCCTTCACATTATAATGTTGGCTATGTTCATTTTGTAGGTTGACACCACCATACTTGGACTTGATGATGTAAGGGCAAAGGAAATGCCTTACATTGCTAGCATGGGTATCTATGTGATTAGTAAAAATGTAATGCTTCAGCTCCTCCGTGAACAATTTCCTGAAGCCAATGACTTTGGAAGCGAGGTTATTCCAGGGGCAACAAACATTGGAATGAGGGTATGTAAAGCTTGTTGGTTTAGTAGCAGTTTGTTTTCTTTAGTTCATTGCTACAATTTTTATGATTTTTTAGCATTTGAATTTTTTCACAGAAATACTTTCATATCATAGGTTGATACTCCAATAAATTTATTTTTTGAAACATACATTAATAATTGTCATTATGGTACACTCAATGCCATGTGTACTTGTAGGTCATGTTCTATGTATAATGCTTAAGGCCCTGTTCATTTTAGGCTTGGCTTATAGCTTAAGTCTAGGCACGCTTTCCAAGCATTTGAACAGTGTAATTTTTCTAAAAACTTATATATGAAAATTATTGAAAAAATTGTTTAAAGCCATCTGTCAACTTTTTAGCATCAAATTCATTCATTTGGACCGTTAAATAATTGTCATAAATCTCAGCTCCATCTATCTTCCATCTTCTACAGCTTGTTTCAATGGGTCATAAGATCCCGTTCATTTCAGGCCTGACTTATGGCTTAAACGGTGTGATTTTTCAAAAAAAAATCTTTTTATCAAATTTTTAGCATTAGCGAACACGCTTGTGGTGTAGTGGTAGAGTCTCTAGTAGAGAGGACGCTGACTTGGGCTCGAACCCAGGTCTGACAAAAAAGATCCCTCCTTATAGGTGCTGGTAGAAGTGTGTTTCTTTTCCCACGTGAGGTTGAGCATGCATGGTCGTGAGCCGTGTTCAGAGGGGATTTTCTCAACTTAGTTGAATACCATGGGCTGTCTTAAAACCCACCATTTGGAAAAAAATAACATTAAATCCATTCGTTTGAGCCATTAAATAATTGTCATAAACTTCAGCTTCATCAATATTCCATCTTCCGCAGCCTGTTTCAAATGGGCTAAGAGTCTCTTTGTTGTCTGCAGGTACAAGCTTATTTGTATGATGGTTACTGGGAAGATATTGGTACCATAGAGGCATTCTATAATGCAAACTTGGGAATAACCAAAAAGCCTATACCAGATTTCAGGTATGCTTTCACCTTTTACACCTTCTATGGCTGAAGAGTATGGAAGTGCAAGTATGTGAAGCATTACAACTACCCCCTTCTGATCTGGCATATGCCTTCAAAATGAATGCAGTTTCTATGACCGCTCTGCTCCAATTTACACACAACCTCGACACTTGCCTCCTTCGAAGGTTCTTGATGCTGATGTGACAGACAGTGTCATTGGTGAAGGCTGCATTATTAAGGTAAGTGGCCTTTTAGTTTATCTATTTCAATGCTTGCCTGTCATTCACTGTTGTGTTTGTCTAACTATGATATAACTCAAAACCTTCTGTTGTTTCTATGGACTATCCTTATTTCATTCAGAGAATTTTATCGTACGGCAACTTTCACAATGTCTTCCTTTTGTCATTGTAGAACTGTAAGATACAACATTCAGTAGTTGGACTCCGGTCCTGCATTTCTGAAGGTGCCATAATAGAGGACTCACTGCTAATGGGAGCTGACTACTATGAGGTAAAATAAGTGCATGCATAATATGCCTTCTATCAGAGAAATGAGAGAACTAATTGCTTTTCTTTCTCCTTTTTCTGGTTCGTCAGACTGAAGCAGACAAGCGACACCTTGCTGAAAAAGGTGGCATTCCCATTGGTATTGGGAAGAATTCACACATTAGAAGAGCAATCATTGACAAGAATGCTCGTATTGGAGACAATGTGAAGGTACTCCAAACTGATATACTTATGGTTAAGCATATATTCTTTTCTATATTCTCTTGCATTCTGTTTTTGAAGAATTGTACTACTGGATATTTCTTGTATCTTCTGTTATTTCTGGATCGGTTTCAATAAAAATTGGTTAATTGAAACAATAATGGTCTTGCAATGATCTTTTACCGTCTTGTATGCAATATGGCTTATATGACATGGTTGAAGAGTTTGACCATCTAAAGTCCAGAGCTTGTAAATGTGACTAATCAGAACAAATAATAGCATCACATAACCTTGCATCTCTATTGTTCTTCTAATTACATTACGTACTCATTAACCGCAGATAATCAATGTTGACAATGTCCAAGAAGCTGCAAGGGAGACTGATGGATACTTCATCAAAAGTGGCATTGTTACCGTGATCAAGGATGCTTTGCTCCCTAGTGGAACAGTCATATGAAGTAAGTAACCTACCCCTCTGATGCAAACAGGACTAGGAGTTTGTAAAACAAGATGCAAATGCAACAATCTTGTTGGAAATTACATTAGATTTTTGTACCTTGGTAGTTTTGTTGTTGATCATGTCTGTGTTGCCTTGCAGGTAGATGCACGACATATGGTGTTGTGGCATCGGTGACAAGCAGCAGGCCAGGCATTATAAGATCAATAAAAGCAGTGCCGTTCAGGGCACTTTTCTCCCATTGTATTAGGATATGTGTATGGTAGAAGCAACTGTGTTTTCAGATGTTTTGGGAATCCAAATTACCCTGTTTGAATTTGTGATATTTTGCCATGCCGCTGTTTGAATGAAGCATGCATCCAATGTTTGATGTTTTCTAACGTGTGATATGGCACAGGCAAGAATGCTAGGATGTAGCAACATTTCCATGTTATGATCATTGCTCCTTGCATTATTGCACGGTTCACAAATCACAATGAAGAAATGATGGCAGAATCAACTAAAATCTGTACTGTATTAGGCAAAGAAATTCAACTAAAATCCTGTTCACTGCAGTGTGCATCCTTAGATTTGACACATCCAAGTTCAACAGATGGCATGAACTTTCTCTATTCTAAGATTTGTACAGTATAATAAAATAGTTTGAAACTTTATTTTTAGTCCAAAATAAAAACTAAATTACTTAACTAAATACTCTCAATCCATCACAGTTTATCTAGGATATCTTGGAGCTAGATTGGATTAGCTAAAAAAATTCCAAGATTTGGAGCTGTAATAGCCAGTGAGCTTTATCTCTGAGTTTGTCTAACACCCCAAACTATTAGTTAGATTACTAACCAAACAAGAAAAATATAACCTAACCATATATGCCCAAAGATCAAGCTTATCGATCAGGTTTGAGAAACATCTGAAATGGGAAGGAGGTTCAGAGATCCAGAGCCAAGCTGAATATGCTGCACACGGGATATGCACTCGCTAGATGTCAAATACGCTGCCATGTAGATGTAGATGTATAATGTGCCGTTGCATCCTCAGAATTTCTTGAGAAAAATCCATTATATGTAGTATATACTTAGTATACTAACTACTACTTCCGTTTCAGAATTTAAGTTATTCTGATTTTTTTTCAGATTCATTTATAGTTTAATGAATCTAAACACATATATCTAAATTCATTGATCTATATATAAATCTGAAAAATACTAAAATAACTTACGTCCTGAAACACGGAGATAGTATCGTTAATTTTGTGAAGGTTTCGGTAAACCTCAGCGTTCAGAAGGTCTTCAAAATGAATTCTTGCCCTTCTCTTCTCAGGTTTACCACGTCATGCCCTGCTGCTGTCTTGCTGATGCTGATTGCTGAAATAGACAGGGTAAAATTCCCTTTTTTTCAGTCTGAGATTAGGATAGCAACCCTATACAAGCATGTATGAACTCTAAAGAATGAACGGGGACGTAAATAATAAAGTATAATATCCAAAAACTTACAATTTTCGTGATAAATATTCCAATAGAGGCACGACTGAGGGTGTCTTTGGTTTGGCTTCCGGGAGCAGCTTTTGCTTCCTGTAAGCCAAAAGCTAAATCAAAGTGTATATTTTAAGCCAACAGTTTTTAGTAAAATCAGTTTTTGGTGCATTGAAAATGTGAAAGTTACTTCAGACCTTCTTTCTACGGCTTTTGGCTTTTGACTTCGCAACCATACAAAATTTCATAAATTGACATTTCAAATTTCATACAACCATATAAAATTCTATAAATTGACATTTCAAATTTCATACAACCATACAAATTTTCATAAATTGACATTTCAAATTTCATACAAACATACAAAATTTCATAAATTGACATTTCAAATTTCATACAACCATACAAAATTTCATAAATTAACATTTTAAATTTCATACAACCATATAAAATTTCATAAATTGACATTTCAAATTTAATACAACCATAAAAAATTTCATAAATTAAATTTTTACACAGCTCACACCTCAAAGCATCTTCACAATCGTTTCAGTCAAACGACTTTCAGCTTTCTCACAGCTAACATCACACAACAGCTTTTCCACAGCCCACAGTCCACATCAGTTTTTTTCCACAGTCACAGCTCAACCAAACACACCCTGAGAGAGATGTGACATATGTTTGGTTACTTTCATGGTTTTACCAAGAAAGTGTATAATTAGCATTTGAATTAAGGCCCGGAGAGTTTTGGCTGGCTAGATACTTCTAATATCTAGAATCTTCTCCAAACGGTACATCGAACATCATATAATTCAGATTTTTAAAATCTACGTAAGTAGTTAGTCCCTTCAAACCTAATAGCTGAGAAGTTAGCCAACTCAACTTCTACAGATTCTGTATATTTTTATTTACCCATCATGTCATTAAATAAAACTCACATATCCAACGGTCAGCTACTCCAACCAGCCAGCTAGATACTGCTAGCTAGATACTCAGACTAACTAATTTTGAAAATCTGTAGCTCCCCCAAACAAGACCTAAACCAGAAACAACACAACCGTGAAGAAGTTTCGTATAGATGTCGTAGCACAAATTCACCCGGAGACAATGAAGAGGTGAGAAGGAAGAGAGAAGAGAAGAGTAGGGTGAAGAGCAAGCTAAACTTTGTATTATCTAGAGATTCTTTCTTAGTAATTAGTTGGTCTAAATATTTAGCCGATTGTTTGAATAGATAGTTTGAATAGATAGTATTTAGCTGACGAGAATTTAAAAATATTGGTGTTTTTCCGACTTTTGGATTCTAGTTTAGTCTAAATTCTGTAACTAGTGATTCTTATAATCTGGGTTTAGAACGAGGTAAACCATTCGTTTCAATTCAGATTGTACAAATAATTGCACTTAACAAAAACTGAAGTAAACATGGCTTGGTGATTGTTGGACTGAACAATGGCAACAGTTTGGCAGTAGTCGGATGCCCGTTGCTCTCTTCTGCTCTATAGACCCTAGCACCCACCAGAAAAAACAAAATGTGATAGTTCTAAATCGTCGATATATATGAAAAATCTATTTGAAAAATGTCGAAAAGTGACGATATATTTGTAAACCATAAAAAATATAATAGTAAATTTTTAACTAGTCATACATACATATGTATGTATATATATGTATTTATATAGGTACGTATATATTACATGTATGTATTATATAGGAGAAATATCATGTGCAATCACTCATTTGGTGTAAGTGTGCAATCAAGCGATCTGGTGTATCTAATCAAGCGATCCAACAGTTACATATGAAAGGGGTTAAAAGTAAAAAAAGTACTAGGTTTCAGCCTCTTTCATATGTAACCGTTGGATCGCTTGATTGGATGCACAAGATTGTTTGATTGCACGCTTGCACCAAATGAGTGATTGCACATGATATTTCCCCTATTATATATACATGTGTGTCTATATATATATATATATATATATATATACTATTGGGGGAATAAGTTTTCCCTTGAACAGAGGTCAAATGACGTCAGCCTCTGTAGGCCTCCGGCCCGAAGCCTGACACTATCGAAGCAGATTCCCACCTACCAAAGTTATTTTCAAACATCATATAGTCCAAGCCTCCGGACTCCTTTCAAAGCCCTCCGGAGCGAAGCCTCCAAGCTCCCTTCGAAGTCTGCCAAAAGCCAAGTCTCCAAGCTTTCTTCGAAGTTCTCTTCGGAGTTAGCCCCTGGGTTCTCTTCGGAGTTAACCTCCGAGCTTCTTTCGGAGCTCCCCAGAGCCGGTCTCCGGACCTTCTCTAGCCAATTCGAAGCTAAGTCTCCGAGAGCCCAGTTCGGAGTTAAGTTCGGAGTATGCTTCGAAGCCTACTTCGGAGTGTCCTTCGAAGCCTTCATCACATTCTCCGCCCGAAGAGCTCCGGCCGCTACTTCGAACCAGGAAAATATCTATACTTCGCTACAGTGTAGAAGCCATATCGGGGGCCTCTCTGCCCCTAGTATGTCGTTTAGCTGTTCAGAAGTGACGTTTATCTGACACGTCTGTAAAGCTGTAAAGCACTTTGTATAGTAGATTAGTCTTTTTTCCTTTCTTGCCCCTATAAAGACTATGACTTATAGAGGGCATTTAAGTCTTTTTCCTTTGGTCTGCGTGCCTATAAAAGCAGGGCCAAGCCCTTGTAATAGCCAGACTCTCAAGATCCTCCGGATCCATTAGATTCAACCGAGGTAATCTATGCCAAATCCACCACAAACTGGACGTAGAGTTGTTATCCCTTTGGGGAGGTCCGAACCAGCATAAATCCTTTCTCCTTCTGAGAGAACCCTTCGAGGTTCATTTTATACACCGTATACACACAAAACCTATGTTGTAGCTAACACAATTGCTACAACATATATATATATATATACAAGAACACTATTCTACACCGATCAACCCAACCGTACCCACTTCATCCAGCATGCCCCCACGCCCCACCCAATCCCGACCCCCCCTCAATTCCACGTCGGTGTAGAATAGCATTCTATACCCATGGTATAGAATAGCATTTGTGTGTGTGCATATATATATATATATATATATATATATATATATATATATATATGTATGTATATGGGAGACATAAGGATTTGTCTTTTTTAGTGCTATTTGATTATTTGTCATTTGTACGGATGATATGTGAAACCATTTAAGTTTATAATTATGGACTAAAATGACAAATAATCAAAGATATTTTTTAGTGTGCGACAAATAATCAAATATTCTAGGAGTAGGGTGAATTTTGGAAATTCTAATCCACAATACAAATCTGGATGTAGAAAATATTGCACATCCAGATTTGACTTTGCACATATATTTTTTAGTTTTTTACATGATTGGCATAACCTCGAGTATTTCATAATCCACAATACAAATCTGGATGTAGAAAATATTGCACATCTAGATTTGACTTTGCACATATATTTTTTAGTTTTTACATGATTGTCATAACTTGGAGTATTTCATGTAAATTCTAGTACGTTGCCATTTCGTGACTTCGAGATGTTCAGTCTAAGCGCCAATTTATATTTCATACGACTAATCTAGGACATACTAAAATTTGACCGATGTAATTGGCCGTGTTCACAGCGGAATGATAGTTCGAAAATGGAAGGAGCGGACAAACCGGACTCCATAGGTAACCAACCTTGTGATTATTAGACCACCACGAAATGTAAATTTGAAGCAATTTGCGAGCTCCATTTCGACCCTGGTGACACCACAAGATTCGACCAGATGGTTCCGACATCCAGAACGGCAACGTACACACCCAATTACAAAACGTGCATTTCAAATCCTGCAAATCTGCGATAGCCGAGCTCCATGGTCAGCCTCGGCTACCGATTTCGATGTTTATTTGCATGAACTCCAGTGTCTCTCTTGACTCTCTCACAGCAAGGAACCGAAAACGAAAAATAGAGAGGAAGCTACCGATTACCAGTAGCCCAACACGCCAGTCTCTGCCGGAGTTACAAAACTGGACTTATTTTCTACACTCTCAGTTGAAGTGGTAGAGTGGCAGCTCGGCGTTGAGTGGGTGGGACATCACTGTAAGCACATCCGTCACTGACAACATCGAGCTTATGGCCGCCTTGAGAACCTCGCGCGAGCAGCCGGGCTTCACCATGGTCCTCACCTGGGTGTGCATCATCAGCAGGCACGCCATTGTTAAGAGGGTCACACAATTTCTGGCACGAGTTCTATCTGAAACAAAACGACCGACGGAGGGAGAGATGAAAGTGCACAGGGTTTCAGAAAACGAACCTTGCTAAGACAGTCTTTGAGAATCTCGATGTCGCCCATGTAGTCTTGCTTTTCTATGGTCAATGTGATGGGCTTTGCATCACAACCAGGTCCTTCGTATTGAATTCCTCCGGGAGTCCTGTAGAAATCATCGAGGAGAAAGCTTGAAGCTTTCTCTCGGAGCAACCTGGGGAACACGATAAGCGATCCAAGTTATTGAACAGATGAACATAAGGTCCTAAGTGTGACGAAGTAGCTGTGAATAGGCGGCAACATGAGCCATACATGAAGTAAATGGGAATAGTTTTGGTTAAATTCTTTTTGGAGAGCAAAACAATGGGATAAAATGTTTGTCAAATTTATTCATTAATATCAATGTAATGTGTTCATGCCTTCAATATCAAATTTGAACAAAGTAAACAAGGATAATGGTTTTTCAAGTATAAATCTACCACATTAGGTGCAGTAATTTAAAACTCGACGTTTTATCCTTGTTATGTACCAAAAGAAAGGAATGTAGTTTTTAATTCTGAACCACATGGACTTACTCATAAGCCTTCCCTTTCAGGTCAATTGGAGAAGGATGAATGGCAGGCTTTCCTATAGGGATTGCTCCTGGGCCACGTAAATGCCTCTTGACACTCATCATTGCCTAGTAATGACAGCATCAAATTGTTACATCAGTAATAACTAATGACTAATTACCCAGAACCTTTTATGCATCTGAAAGAACTAATTACTTCCCTAGAGTTTCAAAGAGATAGTATAGTAAACTAGAATTTCAAAGAAATTTCTTATTCCCAGCACAGTTACTGTCACTCTGTCAGTGCCAGGGGATAAACATAGTTGTGTCCTGGCTGTATATCCAGAAGTGAAAGCAATGACCCTTTTGTAATGGTAAATGCCATGCTTTCCTACAAATATAATACCAAATTTCACAGGAAAAAATGGTAACTAAAGATCTTACAGTTAGAGGAGCAGCGGCACATCTCCACTTGTCTACAGGGTCCTTCAGGTTAGCTACAGTCGCCATGTACCCAGTCAAGCCGGCTGCTACAATATGCAGGGATATACGTCCAAGAGCCTACATCAACAATGTTCAGAGAATTAGTCATTCATTCATAATTCATCCAATTTTTGACATACACAGGTACAATTCTTACATAAGCATAGTCACAGTCAAAGTTCGACGGTATGGATCCTCGAGCTTGATAACCAAAGAAATGGCAGACAGAACTGAACTTCCTTCCTTTGTATCTTCCTTCTTTCTGAGAATCAAGCAATAAAATCAGACAGAACCAATCCAGAATATATAAAACAAGAAAAAGCAATAGAAGAGAAACTTACTGTTCTCTTTATCATTTCTGCTTCTACTAAGTGAGCTAACAATTGCTCAGTATCAATCTGGAAAAACAAGGACATTGTAATACCAATATTGCATAGAATAAGTTTCTATGAATAGTTTACAGAGCATGAAGAAACACCAACCTGGGACAGCTGGGCAGAGTTGTCTGATTCTTGATGGAGGAGCAACTGAATGAAAAATGGAAATAATTTATATTAGTTTATGCTAATATCACAACTAGAGCCTACCCCAACTTTCTTGGGATTGAAAGGCTTTGTTGTTGTAATATCACAACTAGGAAGCAAATAAACTTTCTACAGATGCAAGACCTCTCTTCTGATGAAGGGTGGCAAGAAGTGGAACAGTGCAGCTGCCCAAGGAGACAGTTGTGATGTCATCTCCACCACAGGAACATTGTTATTGTGAAGGATATTGATTTCCTGGAACAGTTGAACAGAAATCAGTAATTGGAACCAAAACTATGTTGTTCCTCTTATCAGGTAGCTGGAACAAATCATACCTGAATGAGTGCATACATTTCTGGAATGCTTTCTATTAGTCCTTCTGGAATAAGGAGCACACCATGGTATTTCCCTGAACATGGTTTGACAACATATCAGTCTATCACAATATCCTAAATATATTGGTTCATTAAAATATAAAAAAGTTGGCTTCAAAGTTCAAACAAAAAAATCTGTACACAGTTACTCAACAAATTGCTGAAAATCAAACCAAAGAACTGTGCGGACCTAATTCTGCCCTTGCTTGTACTCCATCACATATCTTGTTTATAACTTCCATCAGTGTGAGTTTTGATAGTGCCACCTCCTCTCCTAAGATAAGCTGCATTGAGAAGTTAAACAACAAGATGCTGATACTGTTCTTCTCATAGACTCATAGCAGAATTTTGTCCATGAATTTGATCAAACCATACCATGTTTGGGTGAGATTGAAGTGCACATTCAAAGGCAACATGAGATGCTTTTCTACCCATCAGACGGACAAAGTAGTAGTACTGATAGCAGATCAGTCAAGAGGTGTCTTAGTCGAAGTTCATCCAATCTCATTAATATGAATTGATGATATTACAATTACCTTTCCAGCTGATATTGCATCAAGGCAAACATTGCTCACTAGCTGAGAATTTACCTGAAAAAGGAATTTCCATGCAGATGTGAGTGATAGATTGTGAGGTATACTACACCTCTGAAGCATCTCTAAATATCTTTAAGGCCAATTTATTCTGTGAAATTTGTAGTAGGCTAGTAGCTATTAATGCTTACCTTGCACACTGTATCAAATCCCACAGTTGTTTCAACAAACTGGTTCTTGAGATCACCGTTCAGCGTAACGGGCACACCAACAACCTGTGTAATACACATAAGCTCCTGAGATATTTCTGGTGTACGTGAAAACATGTTTGAAATTGCATCTTAAACTAATATTGTTATACCTTGGTCTTACAGTTATTCTGGACAAGGGTCTCTGCAAGCTGTGCAGCATCTGAATTGGATGTCACTCCTGGAGAAAGAGTGAGACCAGAGTTAACATAATTAAATGCATGCTAACTTCATAAGATGAAATTAGTACATCATAAAGTGTGAAAACTAATTAAATGCTAAGTCAAAAGGGATTGTGCATTGTAACACTGATGGTCAGCACACTAAAATATTACTTATTTTAGAAATGAAAAATGGCAACCATGTGGTGTGTGAAAACTGATTTTAAGAAAAGCTTAGTCTTTTTCTTTCATGAATTTGATGAACAATTTTATTTACTTCTATTAGTACCTCCAATGATAACCAGGCCATCCAAGTTCAGGTTGCGGCATGTAGCCATTGCCGCATTCACTTGCTTAGTACTGCGGATCTGATCAATACTCCTACCGAGCAAATCAAAACCACCTTGAAAAGGGCAAACAATTTTGTCATGCTTAATAACAACAGAAGCATGTAGTCGAGGAAAATAAATAAATAAATAAATAAATGTATCAACCTTGGTTCTTGTATGAAGTAAGAACATCATCTGTGATCTCCAGTGTCTTGTTCGCAAACAGTCCCGAAGTGCCACCTATACACAGCCACAAATCACTGTAAATAGACAGCAACTTTTCCCCAACTTTTTTGAGAGAATAAACTTATGCCCGAACTGGAATATTCTTCCATTAATAAAGAAGATCCATTACACCATAGAGATAACATGCTAGTAAACCAGTAAACCACTTCTAGATTTGGGGTGCAATTACCAACGAATCCATAAAGAACACTCTGAGGATTGTGAGTCTTGAGAGCATCATGGAGGCCCCAGATCACGTTGTGGCCTCCCGGCGACTGCCTCCCGGAGAACACCACGCCCACCCTGCACCAAATCCAAGTGAGATCACAACCTGTCAGAGCTCACAACCACTCAGAATATACTATGGATCGAATGGCTTTTGTTGGGGGTTTGACTTCACCTGAGCGGCGGGCGATCTGCGTCGGCGGCGTCGGCTGGCGGCGCTACGAAGCTGACGAGCGGCTGGCCGTAGGTGCTTGGGAAGGCCTGCGAGACGACGTTCGCGCAGGTGGGATCGATGGTGGTGGTTGCGTCGCCATACTCCACCTTCACCGTCGCTCCCTGTAAAGGAAGACGAATTTTTTTTCATTCAAAAAACAAATCTTTGGCGCATTTATCTCCAGTTACATGCAAAGACTTCACGAATCTCCATCGCGTAAAAGTCTTGAAACAACGGAAAATTCAAGCCAAGAACCGCAGATACTAATTGCAGTCCGGGACTGCTCCCTCCCCGGATCATTTCTCCCCCTTTTACTAATGAATCGCTAGCAATCTCAGCCAAGATTTAAGAAGCAACACTAAATCGAATCCAAGAAACGGAGACAGGGAGGAAGAAGAAGCGCAGGCAGCGCAGAGCGGGGAAGAGGAAAGGGTGACCGACCTGGACGCTGGGCGGGAGGCCGGGCTGGTAGAGAGCCCTCCTCTGCTGCAGGCCCCCCGCGAGCTCCTTGGGCGCGCCGAAGTCCGCGTTCATCTCTCCACTCTCTCTCTCTCTCTCTCTCTCACAAATACTTTCTGTCGATCTTGGCGAGTGGCTGCTTCTGCCGCTGGTGCAGTGAGCTGAACTCTACCGCCGTTGGTCGCTGTCCGCTATGTAAGAGTGGGAAGGAAAGGAGGAGGGGGGTAAGCGAGGGGAGTGGAGGGAGAGAGAGAGAGAGAGAGGGAGAGAGAGAGACCGAACTGATACAGGGATGGTTGCTGATGCCGCGGCTGCGGCGCCTGCGGTTTGACGTTGCTCTCCGCTCGCAGTCGGTTTCGCCTGTCGGGCGCGGGGAGCGGCGCGAGCTCGACAGGGGGAGCAGGCCGCAGTCCACTCCACTGATGGTGGGTGCCCCGGGTGGCTCGGCTGCCGCCCACCGGTGCGCCGCGGTGGCTTGATTTTTCTAGTTTTCCGTGTATTTTCTGTGGGTGGTTGGGTGGGGAGTGGGGACGGAGGTGGTAGGCGGGATCGAGATTTCTTTCCTAGGTTTTATTTAATCAATTGTAGACGTCATTTTTAGGCCCATTTCAAGAGTAAAAATCCATGAATTTGAGGAGATTTTGAGGTATTTATGAAATATTATCAAGCTTCGAAAATCAAAACGGCCTAGTCTGGAAAAACGGGAAAAACTTGGTAGGATTACATGAAAATTACCTTGTTCTAATAAGAAATGTCGTTTTATCAGCATGCTTTAGACCAAACACAACAGGAGGTATCACATTTTTTAGTATTAATTTTGATACCTTATGTGTTAGGAGGTACCAAAATTAGCACTAAAAAATGTGGTACCTCCTGATATCTTTTCAAGCACTGTAAAATTTTACTCCTCTAAAACTTTATATAGGATTTGTCTAAAAGAGTTCGTGATACGATATTTCTCCAAAGTATTCCTTGTTTGACCTGAATTACAGGCAAATTGACTCTTGTTGCCGGACGTATTATTTTGCCATGTGTTCCAAATGTTGCATAAATTAACTTCCCTCACTTTTCATCACGTTGGGTGGCATTCAAACGATTCTTAATGTGTGTCTTGTTTTCGCAACTATTTCTAAAATCTAATCTGAACAAACAATCTAGATTTTAGATCTAAATTGTGTGAATCATTACTTACAAAGTCAAGAAATAAATTAAAATGTAGAAACTAGGAACATGTGTTTCTTCTAATTCTTAGAGCAACTCCGGACGTAGTCCTCAAATTAGGTCCCTACTTTTAATTTGAGATCTCTTCCTGTTTTTTGAGAGACTTGTTTTCTATGTTTCACTTCAGCAGTGGCTTTCAAAATAGAGTCTTTATTTATAATTTTCACTATTTCTTCACACATTATATACATGTATTTGATAAAATCACAGTACATAATAAATTATTTATTATTTAATAATAAATGACTATATTTAAATTTTTAAATGTAAATACATATATTCAAATTTTTAAAGGCAAATACAAATATTCAAATTTTTAAATGCAAATAAAAATATTCAAATTTAAATATAGGAACATAATCATCTATCCTATTAAACAATAGGAACATAATCATTTGTCATATTTAAATATTCAAAATTTTAAATTCAAATACAAATATTCAAATTTAAATATAGGAACATAATCATCTATCGTATTAAACAATAGGAACATAATCATATGTCATATTTAAATATTCAAAATTTTAAATTCAAATACAAATATTCAAATTTAAATATATGAACATAATCAGCTATCGTATTAAACAATATGAACATAATCATCTATCATATTTAAATATTCAAAATTTTAAATTTAAATACAAATATTCAAATTTAAATATAGGAACATAATCATCTATCATATTAAACAATAGGAACATAATCATCTATCATATTTAAATATTCAAAATTTTAAATACAAATACGAATATTTAAATTTAAATACATGAACATAATCTTCTATCATATTAAACAATAGGAACATACTCATCTATCATATTTAAATATCCAATTTTTTAAATGCAAATATAAATATTCAAATTTAAATATATGAACATAACCATCTAAACAACGGAAACATAATCATTTATCATATTTAAATATTCAAATATTTAAATACAAATACAAATATTCAAATTTAAATAAATGGGAAGCGTGCACACCCACATGGCATAGATGATAGCCATGATAGGGGCCCTAAGGATGAGGAGTCGGTTGCCTATTTTGAGAGCACTCATATTTTTGAGAGTCGAGTAAGGATCCTATTGATGTTGGACCATGATTTTTCTTATAGGCTCTTAAAAATGAGTTTGAGACGAATAGAGAACCCTACTCGAGTTGCTCTTACCGGTCGAAACTCAGACCACTAATTTTGTATCTATCATTTAATTTGTGTCGGTTTGGTTTGGCTTGGACATGCAAAGTTGATATGCCATGTTAGGTTATTCACAGTGGGAGTTTCATGGAGGTTTCATGATATTAATTACCATGACATATCAGATTTTTTGCTGACATGACATTAAATTAATGAGGGAAGAGAAAGAAGCAGTGTCATCTCCATGACATGGTGCTAACCCGTTTCTAAGACGAATAAAACAAAATGAAACAGCCACTGTGAGCCAAATCGTTTCATCGGAAAGAGGGTAAAAACTTTCCTCTGAGAGATGGTATTTCATTCAGTTGCAAAGCTGATGTGACCTTCTAAGAAACAGTGTTATGAAATCCACCATTGTGAATAGCCTTACCAGCTATATATACATCTATAACAATTAGGCTATTCACAATGAGAGTTTCATGGTATTAATTACCATGACACATCAATTTTTTGCTGACACGACATTTAATTAATGAGGAAAGAGAAGGAAGTAGTGGCATCACCATGACATGGTGCTAACCCGTTTCCAAGACGGATGAAACGAGATGAAATGCCCACTGTGAGCCAAATCATTTCAAGATGCATTTAATTATACTGGTTAGCCTAGGAAATAATGAAATGAAACTCTCTGCTAAAAGAGGGTATTTCATTCAGTTGCAAAGTTGATGTGACCTTCCAGAAAACGGGTGTTACGAAACACAAATAGTCAGCATGCAAGATTAAAAAACATGTAATCCGAGCATTGATGAGTAAACAAACTGATGGCACACATTTTCATGTAACAATTAACATTTTAATTGGTGTGGCAGATCGTGCATGCATGTATATATATTATTGCTACAGTCGCAGCCGATGGTTCGAGTGAAATTAAAATCAGATTCCGTTGGACCGGCCCCCTCAGCTCGCCCCAAAAACCTCGTCTGGTTTCTGGCGATCTGGATCAAACCGCCGCATGGTCGTCACGTGACCACTTGCCATGGCGCAGCAGATGGTTCGTTCACCGCACCGGGGCGTGACGAAATCAAGAAAGAAAAACGAAACGAATCGCATCGAAAGCAAACCCCCGGTTCGCTTCCTTACGTGTTCTCTGCTAGCTACTCTAGATCTAAAATGCATGCATGCATGTGAAGGAATTTTCTTTCACGCGGGCCCCGCATGCACGATGCAACGTGGTATAAGGTAACGTGGATATTTTAAAGATAAAATTTACATTGTATTAATGGGAATATTTTATGATTTTACGTTCAAATTATATTAGGTAGTTCTTTGGTTATATATATTGACGCTCCACGAGAAATCTTAACTAATATAATGTGGCTACTTCCTCCACCATTTCCGTGCACGTGCGTGCCACATCCCATAAAAAACTAGCCAAAACTTATACCTCATAAAAACTGCTCAAACCAGTTCGCTCGCGCAACCGCCCGCCCCGGCCGCATGCGTCGGCAGCGCGAGGCGCTGCATGCGACCTGAAAAGAAAACGTGAGAAAGAAGAAAAAAATATTTTTGTATTTTAATTTTTATTTTCTTTATTTTACGCGGAGGTACGAAATTTGTATAAAAACTTTTAGATTTCTGAAAAATCATGCAGAAATATGAATTTTACATAAATACCCTGTTGAAAAATAAAGTTCTCTGTTGCAAAACACAGACATCTAACTAGTGAAACCATAATGTTACAAAAATTGAAGACACATGTTTTAAGCGTCAAATTATCAGAATTTCTTACAAATATTAAACTGTTATATTTTACAAATATTAAAATATTATATTTGAAAAAAAATGAGTATATATATTATTGTTTTAACCTAGTGTATATATGTTATTCCTTAACTGTGTTTGATAACTAGATTATATAATTTAACTTAAAGATTTATTATAAGATATCACACATCATAGTACTGTTATTAGTCAGAGTTATATTTGGCATGACTAATGGTAGCAGCATCCGATCCATCTCCACAGTTAATTGTAGTGTGTAATGAATTCATCACTTTGGTTTCAATTACACATGGAAACTAAGCTCGTGCTAAGCTTTCTAGCCACTTTAGATTATGACAAAAATGAACACACAAAACCACAAAAAGTATAAATATTGCATCATATCCATCGATCTAAAAAAAGAGATGAAAGCAGTATCCGTCGACATACAACTATCTTAACTATATTAAAGCGGGGACTTACTCGTCCGTCCGCTCCTACGGAGAGAGCAGCGCGCGCAGCGCGTGGAAAAAGCAGCGCGTGGAAAAACCGCCGCCTGGAAAAACCAGGCCTGGAAAAAACCGCCGCCTGAAAAACCGGGAAAAGCGCGCAGCGCCTGGCAGCGCGAGCAGCGCCGCATGCATGCATGATGCATGTGCGTGCGTGGGAGAAAGAAATGAGGAAAAAGAAAAAGAAGAAAAAGAAAAAAAGGAAGAAGAAGAAAAAGAGGAAAAAGAAAAAAAGAAGAAAAAGAAAAGAAAATAAAAATGTATTTTTATATTTCGGTCTTTTAATTTATGTATTTTGCGCGGATGTACTAATTTTGTGTAAAAACCCTTAGATTTCTGAAAAATCATACAGAAACATAAATTTTCGCAAAAACCTATTACAGAATAACGTTCTGTTGCAAAGCACAGACATCTGACTAGTATATATATATATACACACACTGGAGCGCGATTCTACACCACGTGTGTAGAATAACTATTCTACACCGACTACTTTCAGTAGTTGATTTTCTCAATAGAATAACTATTGAATACTATTTTTTAGCAGTAGTAGATTTATCGGTAGAATAACATTTATATATATATACGGGAACATTATTCTACACTACGGGTGTAGAATGTTATTCTACACCAATCAACTCCAATCATACCCACCTCATCCAGTGTGCCCCCACGTCCCACCCAATCCCGACTCCTCATTCCACGTCGGTATAGAATAGCATTCTACACCCGTGGTGTAGAATAGCTATTCTATTGAAAAAATTACTAACGAGAAAAAAGTAGTACTCAATTGTTATTCTACTGAGAAAATCTACTATTGAAAATGGTTGGTGTAGAATAGCTATTCTACACATGTAGTGTAGAATAACGCTCCTGTATATATATATATTCGTCACTCGATGCTCTCCAGATTTCCATTTGTTAGATCTCCTCTTCGTTTTCGTTAATCTCTAATGTTTGATTTCATAGACTAGTGCGTGTCGTATTGGATGTTTAGACATCAGTTTGAAAAACTAAACATGGATTAATTATAAAAATAATTACAGAATCAGAGGATTATTCACAAGATGAATCTATTAAGTCTAATTAATCTATGATTAGCAAATGTTTGCTATAACATTACATTGTCAAATCATAGCGTAATTAGATTTATTAGATTCGCCTCGTAAATAATCCACTAATTGTAAATGAGTTTTATAAATAATCTATATTTAATACTCTAAAATAATAATCTATAATTTACCTCCCGTACGGACGTACCCAAACAGCCCCCTAAATAACTTCGCTGTGACGTGACGAGGTCATACGTACGTGACGGTGACTTTGGTCGTACGTCGCACGTAGCTATAGGCGTCCAGATTTTGTTTTTTGTTTGTTGTTTCTGCGTCCAGCCGGCGGTAGGAAGACGACGCTGGCTGGCTGGCTAGCCAGTTCGTCGGAGACGGAGTAGGGTTGGCTGCTTGGCTTGCTGGAAAAACATCTCATGATTGGTGGGTTAATGTTAGGGGTCGTTAAAAATTAACTGAAAACCGAAACGAATCGAAAAAAACTATTTCGTTTTTTTAAATAATTTTATTTTTTATTTTTATTTATTTCGGTTTTTGGTTCCTGGTTCGGACTGAATACCTATATCCCCGTGAAGGTGAACCATCCGGCCTACGGCATATTGGCATGCCACCCTAGCTACACAAGCCCAGTACTCGTATAGCAAGCCCAACATAGCTGCCAACCCTAGGTCAGACTGAAAATGGGGATCCAAAACTTGATGAAAAACTTTATTAGGGGTTAAAATGGAAGAAATTTAATACTTGATGAAATTGGGATAAAAGTAATTCCCATCGGATAATCGGGTCAGGAACGTTCCACAGGCCCTTGTCCCCATTTTCTCGTGGGTTATATTTTCCCGCTGCAGTAGCCTAGACCCATATCTTACACAAGCCCAATCCTCGAATAGCTAGCCCAACAGATCTGCAACCCTAGCTGCCTTCTCTTGCAATCTCGCATTCCCATTCCCGGGAGGTTGTGACTCTCTTCCCGCAACCACACTCCACGCACAGGCGCATAGTTGCATGTGCTAGGGCACTAAGAGTGCGATTGCAGCACCGGGCGAGCAACAACGGGTGAACGATGACAGCGTCAAGCAGGCGAACGACAATGCTAGGAGAGTGATGGTGGCGGGCGATGCTAAGCGAGTGGTTGCGGCATTAGGAAGGCAAACATCGTCGCTAGGCGAGCGATGGTGGCATGCGATGCCAGGCGAATGACGGCAACATTAGGCAGGCAAACATCAGCGTTAGGCAGGCGAGCGACGACGCTAGGGTGGCGGTGGCGCTAGGCGACTTCTTCTGCATGTCTCCATGTAGTACCACACCACACCTCTATGAACTTTCCTGTTGGGGATCCGACGTGTTTTCCGTACCCACATGGGGACAGGGCTGGTGTGGCAAAACCCCAAAAGGGCAAACCTGTTACCATTCCTAATCGGCCTATCTTGATAGGCTGTGTTAAAGATTGGATCTCAATCCACGGTGAGTCACAAAAATTTATGAGAACCTGACCCACTAGGCCATACGGAGTAATTGCTTGCAACTATTCTAATATGTAAAAATTCTTCACTTTTTTTAAAGTTATACTATACTCGATATATATAGGATTAAATAATATTTGCGTGTTTTGTGCGGACGAAACCCAAAAAATCTTAATCGTCTCATAAATAGAAAAGTTGTTCGTGGAATCGTCTTTTGTCTTCCCAAAGCTCTATCATCGAGTTACGACACTCGTGTTCGTTTCGTGTTTAAAAAATTGATAATTTATTATTATTAAAATAATTTTTATAATTTTATCATCACACAGTAAAAATGACACATAATTTTATTTAAGACAATAATATATATAATAAAAAACACTTTTTACAATGATAAATTATTAAATCAAGTATGATTGGAATCTGTGAAAAATGCCGGTGAGTAAGCTGATGCTGAGACAGGAAGAACGATTTTTTGAATCGGTGTAAAAGAATTTATTTTTTTTCAAAAAATATTATTTTAAAAAAATTCCGTATTGGGCAAGCCAGAGACATCGGGCTTCCCTCACTCGCGCGACGTGCGCTCCATCCGAGCCGCACGCCATCTGAATATCTATCCGATCCAAAGGACAGAAACGCCGCTCTATCCTCTCCTACCTCCTACCTCCTCCCCGCTACCCAGTCCCACTCCTCGACCTCACCCTCACCGTGCAAACCACCACCGCTAGCATGCTCTCCTCCTCCTCTGCCGCCGCCGTCGTGCTCACCTGCCGCAGTCGCGCTCCTCTCCCCCCTCTCCTCAGAGCACCAGTCCCTACAACCGCAAGAATCGCCTCATGTTCCGTCAATAGAGCGAGAGCCGGTGCGCGTCTCATCGGTTCCGCCGTGTGTCGGCCGGGACGAGCCGCCGCGTGGCGGCGGGGCTGGGCGCAAATATGCCGGGACTCATCCCTCCAGGGCCCACCCGGAGTCGACCCCGCGGCGGAGGAGCAAGAGAAGAAGAAGACCGAAGCGGCGGCGGCGACCGCCGCGGCCCGGATTGCAAGTAGCGGCGGCGGCGGCCGCGGCGGAGGGAGCCTCAGCGACTGGACGACGTCGGTGCTTCTCTTCGGCATCTGGTCGGGTCTCATGTACTACGTCCTCCAGCTCGCACCCAACCAGACGCCGGTACGGACGAACACGTGCTCTTCGGCATCTGCTCTATTGCTTAATTTTGCATTTCTGTGAATTGTAATCCTTTGTTGGATAGGATAGGTATGAATGAAAAATTTAGGTTATAGTTGTCCACTTTAGGACAACGATTAGCAGTTATTATCTGGCTGTACCATGCTCTTGGCCTTGCTTACATAGATAATATAGAAATTATAAAATTTAAATTGCAAGATAGTACCATAAAAATAACATCAATATCAAGTAGAGAAAATGTTTCTAGATCTGAGGTGGTCTTGTACCATAAAAAGAAACATGAATAGAATCCAGAATTGTTAGTTCACTTTTGATCAAAGATGACCATGAGCTCGAAACAAGTATCGATTCCTTGTTAGTTATTTCCATCTTGTATATTTGTCAAAATAATATCATGTACTGCCAGATTAGTCATTGCTTCTCTGGGTATGCTGATAATTATGAACTGTGTAAATTGTTACACCACTATTTCGTGGAAATGAGCCAACAGCAAACAAATATTACTTTGTAGTTTGTACAGCCAATCTATGCCCCATTTTGTGTAAAGTTTGTTATGCATTGCCCCAATCTATCCCCCATTACATCAAGAATGACATTTAAACTTTAAACTGCCCCATTGCTTGTAATGCACAAGTGACCAAGAGCAAGTAAAAGTGGCAATGGTGGCAAAGCCAGCTAACTGTTGAAGTCATTTGGATTGAAGTTTGAACATCAGTCTTTATATTTTTCAAAATGCTAGTTCTGCTGGAAATCTTTGTCCATATATTTACATTCATGTAATACTACTTCTCAGTTGCTGCAATTGTTGGTTTTCTACAATTGTGGCAGTGTGGAACCTTCAGAAAGGGTCTCTTGTTTAGAGAAAAATAGCATGTTGAATACCTAAAACCTTTCTCAAACTCAATTTACATCAAAAACAGCAAACATATTCATGGACACCTCTGTTTTGAGCTTAATGGAAATCACTAATTCTTCATTGCATTCTGGTGCAGTACAGAGACACATACTTCTTGCAAAAGCTTTGTAATCTGAAAGGCGATGATGGCTTTCGAATGAATGAAGTTCTTGTGTCTCTTTGGTACATAATGGGCCTCTGGCCACTAGTGTACAGCATGCTGCTTCTTCCTACTGGCAGGAGGTAAATGGATCGGCAAATTTATATTCAATGCAAGTACTTTTTATTATCTGCTGGAGTTTCAACCAAGAAACATGAAATATTTGATGTGTAATTTGAATAGTCTCTTTTATATTCTTTAGATGGTGTCTCTAATTCGGTGTTTTAAGATAAATTGAAGTTATAATTCTGAATAAATGTTAACATTTCGATCAAAAGATAGTATGCATGCTGCTCTTTATGTTAACATAGACATATTCCAGTTTAACATCTTTGTATTTAAATGCACGCACCACACTTGTTTCCTGGTGGACACATCACATTTCAATCAATAAGTGAATTACAGCCATTTTATTAAAAATAACTGTGTTCGATAACAAGTAGTTAATTACTGAGTGCGTTGTATTATCACAGTACTTGTTAGCATTTTAAACTTTAGATTTGTTATAAGGAAACATATTCCGTGCACACAAGCTTCCCATGCACTCAGTGCACACCATTAACAAATGTCACCGAAAACTACAATTTTTTGTATATGTACTTTTAGTCTTACTCTACATATGTACAAAATTTTCAAGTTCAGATACATTTTATTTTAGCGATAAAAAAGAAAATCTGACATGTTTATGAATTTATCTTTTTGTCCTACTCTCTATGTATGAATTTGACCTTGGAATTTTATACATAGGTGGAGTAAGAATAGAAGTACATATACAAATGCATTTTAGAATTTTTGTGACGGACGTTTGTTAGTTGGTATGTCACACCTAGAAATTCACAACTGATTTCCGAAGCAATTTATGTATTAAATCCCTATACTTCCTTTATGGAGAAGGGTGAATATAGCTAGGCTGAGTACCACAGTGGCAGTTGCTAGGCGAGCTGTGGTGGCCAAGCTACGGCTTGGGGAGTGGTTTATGTAGCGCCAAGTCTCCCCACGCCCAGTCGCCCACGACATTGGGGACCCTTGGTCCCATCTCACCAACAGTAAGGAAGCTTGTGTGCACAGGATATGTTCCCTTTGTTATAATATCACAAACATAAGAGTGCATATCTTTGTCATAGGAATTGGTCCTTTATTGTGATTATGATGAATTGATGAGTTTGCAATTTAGAGAAATCAGCATCTGCTTTCATAATCTACTAATGATTTAAGCATTTTGCACTACTTGCTTTCTTATGTTCTGCTTTTCTTGCTGGACACATCTAAACAAGCACAAGAATCTAATGTTAATGACATCTTTTCTTTGGCAATACTGCCTTTCTTGAGATTATTCATGCTGAAAGACGAATTGTATTGCAGTTCAAAAAGCAAAATTCCTGTCTGGCCATTCCTGGTACTTTCATGCATTGGGGGAGCATATGCCTTGATTCCTTACTTTGTCTTATGGAAGCCTCCTCCACCCCCCATTGATGAGGATGAGATTGGACAATGGCCGCTAAAGTTTCTTGAATCAAAATTAACTGCAGGGGTATGTTCTAGTTTTACCATTGTTTGTATTCTCAAAAGTATATCCTGTTTAAGTAGCTTGAGATACAAATGATGTATCATTGCGATTCTAGCTGGTCAATTTCCTAACTTTCGACAAGTTTTCTTTCCAATCATGTTGCAGGTAACTTTTGTTGTGGGCCTTGGACTGATTATCTATGCAGCCAAAGCTGGTGGGGAAGATTGGCGGGAATTTATTCGATATTTTAGAGAAAGCAAGTTTGTAAGTTCTGCAATATGAAATATTCTGTAGTAAATTTTGTGGGCGCACATGCAACTTTCATGTTCTTACACACCACATATGTTCTTTCAATTTTATCAAGTGACAGTGCTAACATTTTTTTTTGCAAGTACACATTCTCAATTTTTTTTGCAATTACACTACCCAGAACATGAAGCCATTGACTTGTGCAATCATATAGTTTTTACTCGTTACATATGTTGAATACATGTACCAGTTTTAACGTTAGAAATACTTATGTTATCCCAATTTAGGTTTGAAGTCTGAGGTAGGTCCATTAAAAAATTGAACACACGTGAGTTTGAAGTAGGGAAAGGACGGATGAACATCTGCAGAATTTTAAAAGCACATTTCGGTTTCTCTGTTTTCCACCATTTCAAGTTTTTTAGTGACTAATTCCATGGATCATCTAAATATTTTGTCTTGGTGTGGTTGCTATATGTCCAAATGGAACAATTTGTTAATGGTCAAATGCAAGAAGGTTCTAGCATCAAACTAATTTCCGTTTATTTCATGTCATATGTCAGATACATGCCACCTGCCTTGATTTTTGTTTGCTCTCGGCCTTCTCAACATTTTGGGTCTACAATGACATGACAGCGAGGCGATGGTAAGGACACTAGCCCTGATACTCCACTCTCTGTAGAGAACTGAGTCACTGACACATGATTCACATTGGACCTTGCCTGACACAAAAATGTCAAATATGCATTGGACATCATCTTGGCTGAATTATCATTTGGTTGACAGGAAAAATGGCTCTTGGCTTCTCCCTGTGTCGCTTATCCCTTTTGTGGGACCTTCATTGTATCTTTTGCTGCGTCCATCACTCTCTTCCCTGCTGGCGGCAACAGGTCAATCAGACGATGAATCACAGAAGTAACAGTTACGTAGCTGAGCAATTGAGCATTGTTGAAGGTTTTGGTCATGAGAAAATGACATGCATGGAAAGGTTAATCACTTATAGCAATTGGATTGGATAGAATTACATGCCGATTTGGAGCAATTCCACAAAATTGACTTGTCTGTACGGCATTAAAATCCAAAGGTCTGAAGAATGACCTTTGTCAGCACGGTCAGCAATGCAGCATGCGAATTCCTCACAAATTGTTCTACGTCAAAGGCGATCGAGTAATCAGCAATACTTGAATCTCCGACAAACATTATACCTTCTCCCGACGGTACGAATGCAACAACTGGTAGGACCTTTTGCTTCTATCTGTTCTTGTGTAGAAAATTTTGATCTCGTGACAATGGTCCATATGTGTAAGAAGCTATAGTGCTTGTACATGATCATGAATAATAGGCTATACATTTCTTGTTACAGCCAATAAAATGCATAGTAGGATTCTTTTCGGAGCAACCGGTGTTTATTATTCAAT
This sequence comes from Zizania palustris, assembly GCA_019279435.1. Lineage (NCBI taxonomy): Eukaryota > Viridiplantae > Streptophyta > Magnoliopsida > Poales > Poaceae > Zizania > Zizania palustris. Next base: position 15,615,487 of record JAAALK010000290.1, read on the forward strand.
CCTTCAATTCCATGTAAGCAACGCAAGCAATCTTGATCAAAATCACACCAAAGTCTATCTCTTTCATCGACCTACGAATTTAAAATCAGTTGCTATCAACTTGTAAGCATTACATCGGACCACCTGCATTTTGTTACATCCAAACTATTAATGTTATTATTCAGTCAATTTGCAGTGAGTAACAATTCTGTGATAGTGTCATGTCCCTGAAGAGACATGCATAAAAGTTTATGTAGAAGGCTTGATTTTTTCTGTGCTATTATAATTTTCATGATTTACTAATATGTCAGTGTGGCATTAACAGATGGGGGCTATCACAGTCATTCACAGTGACATGTAGGCAATTCTTGAAATTATAATAGTATGTGAGTAATTTTCCCCATGTAAGAAACCAACAAGCGTATAGACTACTAGATTTATGATTTCCACTTTTCGTTAAATACAAACTCTTTGATAAATGATAATTAATGTTCATGAATTTGATGGAGAATGAAATATACAAGATAGTATGTGATATAAATGAAAAAGGAAATGTTATGAATCAGTCAATTTGCAGTCAGAGTTCCTGAACGTTGAAGGTTATGTAGCAACCAACAAGCATATAGAGTACAAAGTTTAATCATTTCCACTTTTTGTTAAATACAAACTCTTAGCTACTTACTCTGCTAATTAAAGGAGGAAATAGATTACAAGTTAGTATATACATGGAACTACACAAGTCCATCACTTACCTGTAGAAACAACTGATCAAAACCTCTCAAGTGTTTGGAGCTCAATTCAACCAGAGAACACAAGAACTCAAATTAATCTCAGAAGAATTTTTTTATCAATCCACAAGATAGTGGGTTTGTATTAATAAACTTAAGAGAAATTACAAAAGTATAACCCTACAAGATTATAACTAGGATAAAAAAACACTCTAACAAGGCCAACAACACCAACCCACCACCCAAGGATGGCACTAAAGCATCAAGATATTCAAGACATGCTTCTATGGAGAACACGACGCAAAAAAAACACCGCCATCGTCTGCTTAAGAACCTTAGGCTAGGTTTTTACCGAAGAGTCTTACAAAGGGGCGAGAAGACAACCACTCGACAAAGCCTCACAGAAGGAACATGGTGTTAGAAAGCGTCATTGATGTTGGCCCAACAAGGTTAGGATGAGCATTCACTTGTAGCAAACACCCCCAACCCCCAAAAATGCCCACCAACTGCCCAAACACCCAAACCAACCATTGTGTTGTCTGAGCTCCATTAATTTTGTCTGCTCTCGTGCATCCATGATAACTTAGCAGCTTAAGGGCTTATTTAATGGAGTTTTAGATTATGAGAAACATTTAGAATCTAGAAAGACTGATGTTTTTTAGCTTCTAGATTTTAATTCATTTTTAGTTTTTTAACTATTGAGTTTCATAATATGTGTAATTTGGACCATTTGTTAGAACTTTAGATTTTGGAAGTAGTTGTAACTGCTATAAGCTCCTCCAAATAGGATGATGGATCAAGGGAACTAGAAGCCCCTGCCACTGTTATGCATGCCACCAATGGAGTTGGCCTCTGGTGGGATGACGGCAACCTAGAGTAGGGAGGTGATGATGGAGAGGAGGCTAGACTAGATGAAGATGATGGTGGGTGTCTTTTCATGGTGTTGTTCCATGAGGCCATTGGCGAAGGGGTAGAGGTGGGCAAGCACTTAGGAGTTAAAGAAGCCATCGTCGATGAACTTGCCCCACTACGGGTTGTCACTGTAGAATAATGGTGCATGTGAAGACGAAGGCACCGATGTTAACCATACCAATGGTGATTGTCAGGGATATGACCCCGAGTATCCTTGATGGGCTTTCATAAGACCAGACTAGGCATGGGGCTAGTCCATCTAAGAGTCTGAAACAACAAAGGGAGCTTGAGATAAATATGCAAATATATTCTTGAAAATAGGAGATAAACTAGAGTTCGGTTGAAGTCCCATAAAGATGAAAATTGAATACAAATAGTCACATGCTTGTACTCTCATCCTCTAGACTATATAAAGGAGGCGAGAGGACCCTTAGAGGACACACATACATCCATAGATAGCTAGACAACAATCATACAACCACGTATCCATCCAGATTCATATCGACACATATATCAACTCTTTTAGATCCATTCTACAATCCACAAAACAAAGGACATAGGGTTATTATCCTCTAGGAGGTCCAAACCTGTATAAATCTCTTGGCTCATTTCTTTGAGTCGACCATAGGGTATAGAATACAACGCTTCCCTACACGTTAAGTACCATCTCGATACCCCCGTAGGTGGACTACTCGATAATACACTGAGTTGGCACATTAGGTAGGGGGTTGCCGTGATTCAACTAGAGGCTTTATGGCAATCATCAACATCTTTGATGCCATTGTTCTAGTTGGCTTTGTCTTCATCTTCGTGAGCCTTGCCTTCATCACCATAAGTTAAGCACTCATGCTTATTATTTTATACTAGTAAGGTGCCCGTGCGTTGCAACGGATTTATATTTTTAATGACAATTATATTTATTAGATGTATGTTTAGTAATATTGCGATGATAGAGCAAACATAAAAATTGCTAAGCCAACCCTTTCTATCAGTAATTCTTTTCTTGCTGAATGCTAATTCAATATTGTTGTCATCTTGGTCACCACCTAGACAAAATCCTTCTTGTGTTTGGCAATATTCTCGAAGTACTTCCAACCTTCTGCAGATGTGCTCGTTCCAAGTCCCTGCAAACACCAATATTTTTATTAGTTAATCACCACTAAATGCAAGAAAATAATCCAACTGAAAATAAAAGAAAAGGGGAAACAAACCTTGTAGTGCTTTATAGACCAACCACTCGTATTTCCTCCAAGGGTCTCCTTTTGTTGTTCATATTCTGGCATAGAGTAAAATGACAAGATAGATTTGTTCCCGGTGTTGGTAGCCTAGGTAAATGTATTCAAGAATTATCATTTCATCCAACCAAGCACATAGAAAATATATTAACATTGCAAAAAAAGTTGACTACTCAGAAAATAAGCATCTGACATATGAATTCCAAGGTGCCCACCTTGATAATAGGAGTAATAAACTCAACCAAGAAAGATGAAATTTTAAGAAGAGAAAGCCAGAATGAGTGAATGAAGTTGATCAGCAGCCCCCCTTTGATGTGATCATGGTCCTGAAATTTTCTTAAATATGAGCAACAACAGAACCTTGTTTTTAATCACAAACGTTTATTTGAAGCAAAATAAATCCTAAACGAAATTAGAAGATTTGATGATTTGACATTCAAAATAAGTGTCTTAAATTATTTACCATCCTAACCTACAGTGACTCAAATGGTCTCACATATCATTCTCATTTCCCACAAGTGTCAAAAAATCAAACAGGCACTTGTTTTGATGTTTTGAGTGTTCTATCATCAAATATTTCTTAACACAATGTGGACTATTGCAAGTTACAACACCTTTTTAGCCTTGACATTTCCTTTACCATCTTCGTCCCAGATGTCAAGGATCTTTTCACTTGAATCATCTTCCTATAGAACTGACGTATCGACCTTAACAACTTGGGACTCAAACAAAAATAATGTGTAACCCGAAATTCATTTATCTCAAACGGAAGCATCTGATAACATGGGAACATTTTTTTGCTTTCGGTGTCTCCTTCAATTCCTTCTTTTTTCCCTTCTTATACTTCTTTGCTGCTATAGAAGATGGAATTGGTTGCACATATGGATTCCGCTTCAACACACTCATGATAAAGAACCTTCTCTCTCTTCTTCTCAATCTTCCTTTTGATATGAATATCTGTAGGAGGTAAACAGGAGTTCAGACATACAAAGAATACATTATTTATTAGCAAGCAGCGAGGGGATAACCACAGTAAGCAATAACTTGTGATATATTTAGACACTTTACACCTAGTTTGAATCAAGTCAGACAATCCATCACTGATATGTACAACTTATAATTAAGATGAAAAGGAACAGCTAAAAGCCTAAAAATAACCAAGGTTAAGAGCTTATATCAAAACAATCTATGTGTATTTGTGATAGAAACACCGATCTGTGCCAGCTTGACATGGCTATAAAAACTGGTGTTTGACGTCAATGCATCCCGAAAACACAAATTTTAGCGTCGACTCGAAACTACTACCAAAATCTTAACCAAGAAGTAGATGCCAAACATGCAGGATTTGGAGCCTATGACACAACAACATCCACACTTAAAATTTTAGATCCATTAACTTTTTATCACAAGAAAAGGAAGCTGACAATATTAAAAAAAATGTTTGAATTATAAGATGTTTCTTTAAACTTTGAGATATAAGATGTGGTTTTTAGGTTAAGGTGAGTCAAAGCACATAATCTTGCACTACAAATCATTACCTGTGTAGCTTGCCCAATAATATCCACACAATGGAAATAATAGATATCAACCAAAGTAAGCCGAGAAAGAAGAAACTGGTAATGTAAGCTAGTTTTTTAGCAGAGCATAGAGTATACAACTATAGTATCAAACACAATGAAAAACACTGTGTACACTATTGTTGACATGTGTTGGACCGGAAACGGCGACCAGAGGGGGGGTGAATGAGAGCTTTTAAAAATTTGGGCTAAAAACAACCTTCAGTTTTAATCCTGTCTACTGCGGAACAGGCTTCGAACACCAACCTTCGAAGGTCTGGTTCGGAGATACTTGACAGCTCTGAACACAGGCTTCGCAAGGAGTAAAAGTTCGAAGCCAAGTAGACTTCGCTCCACCCACAACCCCGAAAACAGCTCTGCTAAGTCAGTGCAGGCTCCGCACACAGGGTGCTTCGAGCAGGCTTCGCACTTCACCCTTCGCAAGAGTGGACTACCCTCCGAGGACTGTGACCTAAAACTTAGCGACAGCAACTGGTGCTGGGCTTCGTTCTGTGAAGGTCTAAACGCACACTAAAAAATACACTTCGCACACAACACACTTCGTCAACACAGGCTTCGATGCACAGTCACAAGTCACTCAAGGTGACACACAAATGGACGAAGTATGCAGCGAGGTATGTAAAACAAGCTCAAGCAAAAAGCACACAGAGGCAGGGCTTCGCCGCTTGAACAAGGAACACAAAAATGAACTCACTGGATGTATTCAAAGTATGAGGAGGCTAGTACAGGAGCTCAACAGTAAATGCTCAAAGTGTTAAATGTTACCTACCTAGCCCCCATATTTATAGCCCACAGTTCACCCAAGTGAATTGACTACTTTACCCCTAGGGTTTACACCAGTTTTGTTTCTACAGAACAGAGGGGTACAAAAGGTAGTCAACTTTATTCTGGAGGCTTCTCTGTCAGCTTTGCAGAGGGGACAGCGTCAGCTTTTTGCAGAGCAGACAGTGTCAGTCTTTGCAGTCTTTGACCTTCCTAAAGCCCCCCTTCGCACGCGAGGGGTGCGGTAGCTTCGGCGAGAAGCCTTGAAACTGATGGCCTTCGCTTCACCGAAGATAGCCTCCGATACAGTGACGGTTTTGAGCCGAAGCCGTCAAAGCCCTTGGGCCTTCGCACCACCTCCTCCGGAGTGGACCACCACGGCTTCGCAGCTACTCCCAGCTCGAACTCCGTCAGTCCGTGTACCGAAGCCATGCATGGCCGAAGTACCACGAGTCAACCTTGTTTCGGAACTAACCTCGCTCCGAAGCCTTCCTCACTCCAAAGTCCCACCTTCGGAGTACCACCCTTCGAAGTCCCTCCTTCGTCCAAGGCCTCCGCACGAAGCATTCCATGAGCACTTCGTCGTAGTGTCTCTCCCCGAGCACACTCCTCGACGAGCCTCACCCGGACCATGCCTTCGATGCGCCTCGACTTCTGAGACCTTCGTCGGGTACCTTCGAATGTCTCCCTCCGGAGCACACTTCGAACGCCTTGCCTTCGCAGAGGACTTGTTCCACCAAACTCCGAAGTCACTCCATTCGGAGTACCTTCGAAGTGCCTCACCTCCGAGGACTTCGTCTCGGAGTACCTTCACTCGGAGCCACGCTCCGCACTTACTGCCTTCTCCTGATGCACCTCGACCCGAGGACCGACCCAGACCCCTTCGCAGCCACCGTGACGGAGCTCCCCGCTCCCCTGGCATCAAGCCTCCCGCTTGACCCAGGTTCACCTGTCGCGAACCGTCCGTCGCCTCCGAAGTCCCCTGCGAACCACAGACAAGCAGACAAGTGTATCCAGTACTCCGGAGACCTCTCCGGGTTAGCAACTTTCGGCACACACTCCGGTGTACCGCCCAAAGTACCGAGACCTTCGGTACAGACCCAGTCATCGTTTACTGTCGGACCCCTCCGACAGGCACACTCCGCTGCAACGGCTGCAGCAACCAAACCACCGAACCCTTCGGTGATACCACCTCCGAACCCCCTTCGGAGATACCCCTTCGAATTAGAGGTTAAAAGCCTGTCAATCACTCATCACAAACACCGAAACCAACCCTTGGTTTCTCAACATGCATGATATAACTCCGAATTCAAAATATGCTAAACTCCCGCCGCACTCACTTACCACATAAACATATCATTTCCTTGAAGATCATGTATTTATGAACAAGAAAGATAATTCATAAGGTCAAAAGCTCATTCCAAGAACTATCAATTAGTACACCAATTTAAAAGGCCTAAAAGTAGTTCAGACAGTATGACTCTAGGATTAATAATGCATCTTAGTTTACCTCAAATCCTGTCATGTTAACACAAAAGATAGCCAAACAACCAGCTACCAACTGAGATCACTCGGAATTTCAAAAGTCTCTATATTGCATATTCTGTGTCTGTGACCTCACAATACAACAATCAAGAAAAAGAACAGTAAAACTGCAAAAGACAAGCAGATTAAGCAAGTAAACAAAGTACAACAGAAGCACAAGCAAATTATGTATTCGTTCCCTAACTGCATCTTGGCAAGTTACAAACCGAAGATCACAGACATGCAAAATTAATAGATTATGTCCAAACAAGGACAATTCAAACCATATAAACAAACTAAAAAGAGGGGAAAGGAAACCTTGCACTAAGCACGTAACTATATATTTCCATGAAGTTCAGCTAAACAAAATTTCAAAGGACCATGCTATTTGATCTACCAAACTCCCAAGGTCAGTTTAAACCACTACAGATGGAAAAAACGCACCAAGCGAAGCACTCCAAATGACATTTATCATGAGTTCTAGCGCGAGATTGCCCAGGCCACACAAAAATCTACAAACGAAATCAGGCCAATGTATGAACAAATCCAAAGCAAGGAAGTAGCATGAGAGGGAGCATGAGAGGCTACCATCTTGGACGTTTCGAGCAGCGCGAGCCACTGTGAGTAGAGCGCCTCAACTACGCTGGTGTTATCCCGAAGCGTGCACGGGGCGACCTCCAGACACTGGAGCAGCCCCGTGTCCAATGTAGTCGCGTCCTTCCCTTCTCATGAACAAAGCAGGCCCCCAAACCCTATATCTACCGCCGCGCATCCAGACGCTGGAGCACGAGGCATCGTGGCGAGAGAGGGTCCCTGCGGTGAACCAGAGCTTAGCAGGATCGGCGGCAGACGACGAAGCAGGATCGGGAGTCGCCGGCGGCTAGATTTGAGGTGACGGCTGGAGGCCGTGTCGACGGAGGCGTCATCTGCGCCGCCGCCGAGTTTCAAAGAAGGCGAGAGCGGACTGGAGCCGAGTAGTCGATGTCCAGGTGATTAGAGAGGGAAGGGGAGCGAAAACTGCTACGCGCGTGGGGGAGGAGGTGGTTGTCGGCGCCACACATGAGAGAGAGAGGCGTGCTGCGCGTGGGGAGAGAGGCGTGGGCGAGCGGCGCAGCAAGGTTCCTCACACCGAATGGGCCGCATAATGGGCTGAGGGGCGCGCGAATAATGCGCTGGAATTGTTGAGTGCGCTCTGCGGGGAGCGGACGGAGGAAACGAAAAACTAGCCGCTTTATAATAGTAGAGAAATTATTTATTTTGTTTAACTCTAGTCTTGGCAATTACATCACCACAAATCGATTTCTTGAGTGCCTATAGCGACCGAGTCATGCCTGGAACTCTATGATATGATCTAGAGTTATGACTTAGTGAAGATCTAGGCCCCATGTGAGTTTTGGTAATTAATGACAAACGCACATTTGTGGACTAATATTTTTCTTAAGTGTGAAGGTAATGATTAGATCCTGCGCAAATGAAGTACAAGATGGAAAACCCCGGAAATTTAACATCGATCCTACAAGTGGTATCAGAGCTTTGTCTCTCATTTTAGGCTTTACGCCTAGAGAGAAGATGTCCGACGAGGTGGTGCACAACGTAGGCAAGGGTCCTTTCTTTGATGGCACAAATTATTCTATATGAAAATTTGTATGGCTGCTCACCTCAAAGCCATGAGCTTTGAGATTTTGCGTATTGTTGAACTAGGTTTTGATGTTGAAGACAAGACTATGCTAACATCTCAAAACAAGAAAGATGTGCAACTATATGCTCAAGCTACAAATGCTCTATTCAATTGTTTATGTGCCGAAGAATTCAATAGGATAAGCAATATTCCAACGGCACATGGCATTTGGATCACACTTCAAGACATTCATAATGGAACAACTAATGTGAAGAATGTCAAGTCACACTATCTCAAGATTAATTATGAAACATTCACCATGTTGACAAATGAAAGTGTCAATGATATGCATGCAAGATTTAATGTGATTGTCAATGATCTCAAGGATTTTGGAGTCAAGTACACTGAGTTGGAAGTTGCCCAAAAGATGTTGAGAGCCTTGCCCGAGAAGTATGACATATTGGTAACTTTCCTCATCAACTCAGACATGTCAAGTTTTACTCCCACAACGCTATTGGGGACAATTAACACAAATGCCATTTACAAGAATAAAAGAATTGAGAGAAGCACCAAAGATCTTTCCTCATCCAAGAAGAAGAGCATTGCCTTGAAGGCCAAGGTAGAGAAGAAATGTGAAGAGGAAGAAGACACTTCTTGTGATAGTGATACCAAAGATGAGGAGATGTCTCTCTTTATAAAGAAGTTCAACCGGTTCAGGAAGAAGAGAGGAAACTCCTCAAGTTCTTTCAAGAAGAATAGTGACAAGAAGTCAAACAAGAAGAGTCTTAAAAATGTGAGGTGTTATGAGCGCAATGAAAAGGGTCATTTTGCCTCAAGGTGTCCCAACAAACAAGAAAGTGAAGATGAAAAGTCTCACAAGAAGAATAAAGAGAAGAGTGGAAATAAAAAGCTCTTCAAGAAGTTGAACAAGAAGAAGGGCAAAATGAAGTCTTTGTGGGAGAATGAGACTCAAGTGAAGATAGCTCCAATTCCTTCTCAAGCTCCGACTCCGGTGGTGAGTCAAACTCAAAAAAGAAAAATATGGAGGGCATTACAATCAAGGAGGCTTCATCACTATACTCTCCTTTTTGTCTCGTGGAAAAAGGAAGTATCAAGATAAAATCCGCCTGTGTTAGTGAAAATGATGATAGTGATGATGAAATGTCATATGATGATCTAGCACAAATGCTTGAGGAGCTTAATGAGTTAAGTGGCAAAGAGAGAGTCAAATTTAAAGCACTAAAGAAAGACCATGATTCTTTAGTGGCAAAATATAAGGAGCTAAAGATTTCTCATAAAAAGCTTTTAGTTTCCCATAAGAGACTTGAGGAAGCTCATGAAACTCTCTTTGCCTCTACACTCAATAAGCCCAAGGTGGATGTAGGCATTACACGTGAAATTCTTGATGATACTTGTCTAGATGTTGCAAATTGCATTTCAACTAAGGCTAGTGTATCCATCTATGTGATGACTTGCTTGCCATGCCATGCTCATCTAAAATTGATGGTTCACTTTGTTCTAGCAATGCATTATCATTATGTGATCCTTTATTAATTGTTGAGAACAATGAGCTCAAGGAACAAGTAGCCAAGTTGAGTAAGAGCTTGAAAAGGTGCTTTAAAGGTAAAAGCACTCTTGACAAAATCTTGAGTGAGCAAAGGTGCTCCTTTAACAAGGAGGGACTTGGATTTGTTCTTAAGAAGGGCAAGAAGTCTTCCAATCGAGCTCCAAGATTTGTTAAGAGTAATGGCAAATTTTGTCATAAATGCCATGAAGTTGGGCATATGGTTGGTGAATGACCTTCAACGATAATAGTAAAGGGAAGGTAATAGGTTCAGGTAAAATTGCTATTTCAAATGATTTCTCCGTTTCAAATCATACTCGACGGGTAAATGGGTACGGGTATAGATATTAACTATCCATACCCTCTTGGCATGTTTACCCAATTAGCCTAAGTATAAAATCCAATCCTAAACCACAACTCCCCACTTCCCCTTTCTCTCTCCTTTCTCTAGCCCACCCGCAGCCACCACCCCTCAAGTTTCACCGAACAGGCACTCTCCCTCTCATAGTTTCATATATCCAAGCACCGTTCTGTCTATTGTCGATGCCCCACGCTGCTTGTAGCTATCTCCTCGCATTGCTTATGACTTCCTCATCACACATCACCCATCAACGTCGCCCCTCGCCGGTTGTGGCTTCCTCGTTGCGTGTCGCTCATTGGTTTCCCTAGCATGCACCACCCTTGCCATGGCTTGTCCCCGCTGCGCGCCCTCCTCCTTCTCTGTCCCTGCCACATACCATTCCTCGATATTCACAATCCATCCTCGTCTCACGCCACTGTGGTGAGCTCCCACCATGTCCTCTAGCCGACACGATGCCCTCTTCCCGACACCCCCACTCCTTCCTGTTTCACGGGTAAACGGGTATATCCACGGCTACACAACACCCATGGATAATGGGTTACGAGTATCGGTATGGATTTCTACCCATCAGGTAGACAAATATATATATATAGTTATGCACTATCCATAATCATAACTGATTGTCAACCCTAGGTGGTTAGCCGATAGTGACGGTGTTGATGGTGGGGCTAAGGAAAACGAGTAGTTAGGATGCGGCGGGAGCGACAGTTGATCTGTGTGTGCGAGCCGTGAGCAAGATGGTGTCGTTGAAGCTTGTCGACAAGTTCTACCCACCAGGATTACAATTCACACTGACTTCATCAAGGGGTACCTATACACCGATAGAACTGAATATGGGCAAAATCTGCTACTTGTATATGCAAATTCTTTATCGGCACACGACTTGTCTACAAATACAATTGAAGTTTACTAGAATATGGTACTTGAATATCTAAATTCTTTAATTGACAAATTACTTGCATGCAATACCTGCATCGATAATACTAGATCTTGCTTTTCAGTCATTCTATGTTAGATAGTCTGGTATATGCATATAGGCAAATTGTTAGGTAGACTAATTATCTGTTTGCAATGCAAATTAAGCTGAATATTAGAATAATACAGTGGTACCTCTTTAATTTCTAAGAAGAGAGGTGCATAATACAATATTTGACTTTAGACTCTTTGATCGACAATTTTGTTATCTACAAACAAAAACAAGGTTGAGAGATCAGACTTATCAATTCCATTCCGATACCGATTGGAATGGCTGGTATGAACCATTCTATCACTTAAATTGGTATATATTATGTGACTTATCATTCCGACTTCAATACCGGTTATTCTAATCAATACTGGCCGATACCAACTACTCCAGTCAAAATTGTATTTTGCATTTTTAATATATATTACATATTACTTATATTAAGTTATATATTATATTGCATTCAAGATATATACTATATTTAAGACATTAATGTATTCAAATATACCATGTTTAATCATATTAATATATATTTTAAATATATTTATATTATTTTATTATATCCTAAAACGATACATTAGTATGATGCGGTACCGAAACATTTAGGCCCTGTTTGGGAACAAAGTTTTTTGTAGTTTTGGAAGCAATACTGCAGTATTGATCAATACTATAGTATTATATACTAAAAGGTGTTTGTCAACTCTATCTGAAATCTATGTAAAGTAAATTGTAGTATTATAAATACTGTACTCAATCTACACTATTGAAAACTTTGGTATGGAGCACTTTTTCCAAAACTGTGGTATTATAAACTGTAGTATTGTCATGAACATAGTATAGTGTAGTTTTTGAAATACTGTAGTTTCTAAAAACTGTGTTCCCAAACAGGGCCTTAGTCTGGAATAAAATTATAACACTTGCGTCGGATACATGTCAAATTTTGTAGCAATTGGCGCCCTCCCCTTGCCACGTCACCGATCCGCTCTTCTAAGCCGCGCCCCATCACACCCGTCCATTTCAGATCCATCGCGCCAGACGTCCCCTCCCACGGATCTCTCCCTTTTCGCCGCCGCACCCAAACGCGCTATAAAGAGCCGCACAACCCGTCTCCTTTTTCCACACAAAGCAAAGGAAGGGAAAAACTCCCCTCCTACGAATCGTCTTCCACCTCGAGCTCTCTGGTCGTCAGCAATGTCGGGCCGCGGCAAGGGAGGCAAGGGGCTGGGAAAGGGCGGCGCGAAGAGGCACAGGAAGGTGCTGCGCGACAATATCCAGGGCATCACGAAGCCGGCCATCCGGCGTCTGGCCAGGAGAGGTGGCGTGAAGCGCATCTCCGGGCTGATCTACGAGGAGACCCGCGGCGTGCTCAAGATCTTCCTGGAGAACGTCATCCGCGACGCCGTCACCTACACGGAGCACGCCCGTCGCAAAACCGTCACCGCCATGGACGTGGTGTACGCACTCAAGAGACAGGGCCGCACCCTCTACGGTTTCGGCGGCTGAGCCACTGCTTTTGGTCTCACTTACCATCGGTTAGGGTTTCGTTTGCTTCTGCAATGTGTCGGGACTCGGGATGGCTGGCCGACCTGTTCCTGCTTGGGCAAATTGTTGGGCCGATGGATTTCATATGAATGAATGTATTGATTTCCCGTACGGGCCATTGCAGAATTAGTTTGTGCTCTTTCCCGCTTCTATGAATTCATTGAAAATTTGAGTGCTCTGTGTATGTTTGTGCCACAAAATTAGTTATAAGAGTAAAAAAATCAAAAACTCTTAGTAATGATAAGAAAAATATTATAAATATTAGGGAGTGATAAAATATAGGTAAAAGGAATTACAGGAATAATTGCAAACTGATGATAGATAAGGTGATAAAAATAGTCAAAATTGAAATGCTAAGGCTATTTATAATTAGAGTTTCATAGGTTTTTCATGATATTAATTATCATGTCATATTAGATTTTTTTTCTAATATTACATTTAATTAATTAAAAAATTGAAGGAAGTAGTGTCATTACCATGATATGATGCTAACCCGTTTTTCAAAACGGATGAAATGAAATGAAACACCCATTAAGAACTAAATTGTTTTATCATAGAGAATGTATTTCATGAGAACTAGTTGTATTTAATTACACTAGTTAACCTAGGAAGTAGTGAAATGAAACTCTCCACTAAAAAAATATTTCATTCAGTTGTAAAGTTGATGTGGTATTCTAGAAAATAATGTTATAAAACCTACTATTGTGAATAACCTAAGAGCATCTCTAAAAGATAAATTTTATTCTCTAAAATTTGATATAAAGATTATCCTATTCATGTTATTCTCTTTTCCTAAATTTAGAATAGATGGCAAGAAATATTTTAACAATGAAAGACTTTTAAGAAGAGGGAATAATAGTTACATAGTTTAAAAGTTATTCTTGGTTAAACAGAGATCAGCCAAAGTCAAAACTGACAATTGTTTGCAAACAGAGAGATTATCACTTCATGAATAACTCTAAAATATAATATCAGTGAAACACTTTTGATTATAAATTTAACAATACCATTTTCATATAATAGGATTATATAGCTTAAAAGTTATTATTGGTCAAACCGAGGTCGGTTAAAATCTAAAACAAAAAAGTATTTGCCAACGGATGGAGTCACACACGGCAACCACACGGACTCGTGCTTCTCATCGAGAGTCCAAAACAGCTTTAATTTAACAGTTAGACCACATGACCCTAACGGCGAAATTTTCACTTAGCTTTCACGACTGAGACAGTTCTACGCTAAAAGCACTATCATTCCAAACGTGTGCTACCACAGTTCATCTCGGGAAGAACGTATACGAATACGATGGAAACTGACGGGTTTGAGCTAAGCAGCCTTCGGCTTGGGCTTCAGTCTCTTCAGTTGCGAGTACAGGAAAACTCCTGCAAGTGCGATGGCAGTGCCTACAGAGGAGGGTATAGCCGTGCAAACGTAAGAAGTTGCTGAAATGGTAGCGATCACCAGAGAGAAGAGTCGAGATGAAATGGCAGACTTACCGAGGGAATTGATAGGAGAAACTGGAGTCCTGAAGAAGAGAACAGATGTCACGATGACCACAACGCGCTTAACACAGTTGCCCACAGAGTGGGTAACAGGAGACACCCTCGCAAGGATCATGTAGGACACCTACAACAAAGTTGTACATAAGAACAATAAGCAAATACTAAAAGAATACCACTAGGCCATTGGGTCATGGTACCATGGAACCTAATTGTCACTTTAAGTGAAACATGCTGGCTGCCATACTTTTCCTAACTAAAATTGATCAGAAACTACTTCTACTGCAATAGTGAGTTTGGAACTTTTCCTAACTAAAATTGGTACTATTGCCAAATGGTTCTTATTGTTGAACAGTCTTGCACAGATGCATTAGTTCTCTGAAACAATAGTGCAAAACTAGGTATCTCAAACAAGGAAAACATAGGACGGAATAGGTCCCTGCGAGTACTTGGACACCATGGATACTAAAGTACTGATCAAGTTTTACATTTAGGCACTGATTGGAATGCAGAAATTTTATCAGTAAAAATAATCAATTTTGGCAGGAAATTCCTGTATTCCAATTGGGTCTTAGCAGTTTAGTTTCAGGAGTATGGAATAAAATCACAAAACTAGAAATAATTATTTCACATCAGTTGGATGCACTACTGTCTACTGCTAGAAGCAAAATTTAACTCCAGTGGACTTAAAATATGCACATTGCACCACAAATGGAACTACCAGCTATCAACCATCCCAACTCAACATCTATGAAGTATGAACAAACATGAAAAAGCAACAGCATGACTCACCTGTTGGTATGCGTGGAAACAAAGTGCAGCAATCAAAGACCTTGTAAGCACCTGCTTTACATTCAGACCCTACATCACGAGTCACAGCCAGTCAGGATCCCTTCTTTTTGTATTTTATCAAAACCAGCACAAGTTAAATATCATAATACTCACAGCAGATTGCAAAACTGTAGGGGTGATTTTGATGCCTTCTGTTAGGAAGGCAACAGGGGCCAAGAGGAAAAATGACATCACAGTAATGATTGAGAAAAGATTAATGTTGTCCAGGGATTCCTGCTTGAGTGGGAAGAATAAAGCGGAGCAGGAATTAGTAGAGTAATGCAAGATAAACAACAAAAAAACAAGAAGCCTATGCAAGTTCACATATAAAACTGTCTATTTGATATATAACAACTTTGCAATGTAAATACAATATTCTCAATTACCTCTTTTTTAACCATCAGTTTCTTGCTCAGCACATTCCTTGATTGGAAGGTAACATTTGAAGCCATTGCACTCCAAAATCCGGCCCTTTTGTCACCAGGTTACCAGGAAGTAATAAATATTATAGCAGGAGGTCAATTAAATGTCGTTCATTCATATGAAATTTGAAACGCGATGACAATATTTTAACAGAATAGGACATTTAAGTTACTATCTAGGAGGAGCAAATCGGAGACATGCTTCTTCAAAAAAAAAGTGGAAAAAAAATCTGAATCAGGCCAACACTGTAAAGAATAAAATTTCATAGTTCTGTACAAAGTAGGTTCATGTTGATTCAAGCACTATTCTATTGGGTATTATATTACATCAAAACTGTGCTCTAGAATAATAAGAGTGCAACGTAGCACTCATTTGATCCTTACAAAGTTCAATTTCAGGAACTAGAATCCACGTATGGGTAAATCACGAAAAGTACAACTGATGCAAGTATGCTACTGCATCTGTCAGAGTAAAGACCCCCTTCAGAGTGCTAACTACTCTGCTAGACTATCTGAAGAGATTAGGACGACTCAAATATAAAGGGACACAAGGATCACATGAATTGAACGTTTTTGTTTATTAAAAATAAAGAGGGATGCTATGTATCAAATCATTTTGAATTTGTCTATCATCTAGTCAAATTTCACCCGATAGCTCATGTCAGTATTCACTGTTTTATCAGTTGTAATAATCCACTTGATATTTCCCACAGATTCAGTAATCAAATGTCGCTTTGATATGATATTTAATTATTTATTATGTTAAGAGCATGAACATATATGCCAAATACATCAATCACCTTACTTATATATCCATGTACATCATCTGATGGGAGAGAGAGAGAGAGAGAGAGCAGACAGAATGGTGTTAGTTAGATATCCCGGGAGGAGAGAGAGATGAGTCCCTCTCCTCCCCACCTATCTCGCGCCCTGATCGGGAGCGCCCAACCGATTATGGTTGAGAGGCCCCTGTCGTGTAGCACCACATAAAAGGGTGAAGGCCGGGAGGCAAGAACCCTAGTTCTTGCCGTGCCACACACCGCCCACAACCCACAGTGATCTGATCCAACCTAAGGCGCTGAAGCAACGGGAAGCGCCCTCACCTCCGCTGCTCCGCACCGCCCTCGTCAGACTGATCACCTCGCTGGCGCTTCACCGACGCCATGGCATCGTCGTCAAGGAACCCCAAAGGTAATAATTCCCTTTCAGAACTGATTATATCCTAAGATTATGTTGTTAATCCTAAGTGCTACCCTGCTAATCCTAAACCTAGAGATACCCTAAGTATTTTCCATCAAATGGCACTATGGCAGTAAAACATTTGGCACAAGCTTTGCTCCTTTACAGTTCATTTTGCCATGCTTGGATTCAAATGATAGTACTTGTTACATACCAGTTGAAGGAAGCCTCGGTAAGAGATGCCAATGCCACACCACCAACAATTGGAAGAAGTGAAAGTACCACCCATACTGTAGGCAACTGCCGGGCCATTCATGTATTGGAAGAAAAAAACCCAGGTGGTTCTCAGATTTAGATAAATATTGCAGGCATCAACATTACAAAGGATAATAAAGTTACCTCGCCAAGGAAAATTGCAGAGAGGAGAACAGAAAAGAAAGGTTCCATAGCCTTGATTGTATGCGTAAATGATACGGCAACCTTTCCCAGGCTCATGTTAGTGAAAAGATTGCCCATAGTATGGACAATAGCTAGAGGAAGGATGGCAACAAGCTGAAAAGAACAACGCAGGGGCAACAGATACTCCCTGTTAATACAACCCATTTAAGCAATCAAAAGTGTGTCTCGTGATAATCATCCATCTACCTGTGCACCAGAAATCTTTGGTCTCCTATGAATACCAGTGATCCACATGAACAAAGCAACGACAGTACCAACAGCAAATTGAACTGTCGTAATGTTTATTGGATATGGGAAAACCTTCAGAACCTGTCATACAATGTAACAGAAAAAGAATGTTATAATATTTCAGGTACGACAGTATAATCATCTACCGTATCCTGCTGTAAGAACAACACAAATATACAATGTAATATATACTGTCTTTCCAAAAGAAAGGCTCAATGATGATAATAAACAAAATATGTACAAAGGTAATCAGATTTGCATAATGCACGAAAATGCATCTAGGGAAGTTTAGCAGGAAGTTATAGAATCTCTACTAAATGCCATACTGACTGAAGGGAAGAATAAACAAGCAGAACGAATGCTAATTTGTCCATTGAGGGGAGCGGCAATTAATACAATGATAAAACGATCATCATGTCAGACAATTGCAAGATAAAAGTACCTAAGCATAGTTGATGTTATTCAAAATATATATTTGTCATTTTGCACCCTATTTTAAGATGCAAGAAACAAATATTTGGTTCCAAGCAAAGATGCAGATATCTGCAGTTCTGCACATCTTCTAACTCTTAAAAAGAACTTCAAATCACTATTCGAGAACATCTTGAGAAACTAGGAAGAAATGGGATACAAGATTTTATGGCATCAAGATCCTTTTGGACTAATATATAAAGTGCAGAACAGATCCATGCAATAGGAAAATACAGGGAAGACAGAAAGCTTCATCTCACATTCTCACCCAAAATAAATTGTATTTTATTTCATTTGAGATCTAAAATTGCAAATATGTCATCCTTATATCTACCGTGCACCAATACAGAAAGCCCATGCATACCATACCATAGTTAGTTCCAGAGACCATCATCATGCAAAAGCTTTAATAAATAGGCTTTGCTTCATAAGAAATTATAACTTTTTATGAGGCCTTTTGGGTAATGTAAAGAATAAAGGCCCAAACGAGCAAAACACGACAATGTATTTCGAAACATTGACGAGCTAAATGGCCACTTAGCAACACAATCAATTCAATCCACAAACAGAGAACCAAAACCCGCAATAGAGATAATCAAATTAGATGGATTCTTTTTCTAAAAACAAACGGTGAAATAAATTGCAGAGCAGTAGCGCACACATAATATTATTACCCCCACATAAAGATACAGCTATACTGCATTTATTGCTTTCTCATTTCAAGCACTAGCATCGTAAAAAAAACACGCAATAAATTCACAATGTGAAATACTCTGATCCGAATCTACCGAGCAACAGAAAATTCTCCCATTCCATCATCTTACAGCAGTAATGATTTAACTTGCAATTGCTCAGATCAGCACTCGCTCGCTCGCTCAATCTCATCAGCTCACCTGTTTGTTGTAGATGTTGAAGTAGATGTTGAAGAGGTACCACAGCCCGAACAGCGCGCCGAGCTGCAGCGTCTTGGCGAGCCCGCCTTCCTCCTCGGTCTTCCCGGCCGCCTCGCCGGCCGCGCCGCACACCACGTGGCGGACCCTCCTCTCCCGATCCGGCAAGATCGGCAGCAGCCCAAGCGAGCGCGCGGCCACGGCGCCTCCTCGTGAAGAGCTGGTGGCCGCGGCGGCAGTGGTGATGGCCGAGATGCGGAGCGGGCGGGCCGGAAGGAGGGGGCGGGTAGGGCTGGGGCCCAAGAGCGCCCGCGCTGGGCACGGCCGGACGAGGCCGAACGCCGTGGCGCTCTGCATGGCGAGGAGCCGAGAAGGTTCCGGCAGGAAACAGAATCTTCTAGAACCTTCCGGGCACCTGGCGGGCTGCGGTTGGTGTGTGGTAGCTGGAGAGTTCGAGAAGGTGGCGGCGGCGGCGGGGAGCTCGAGGAGGTCAGTGGGGAGCGCCAGGCGCGGGGGGTTTGGTGGGATTTAGCACAGAAGCGGGGTGCAAGCTGAGCTGGCTCCTGGGGAAGGGGTCCGTTACACTGACATGTGGACTATGTGGTCCCATGGGCCCGCATGGCAGTGAGCAGTCGGGTCAAGCGAAATATCTGAGCTGGCCGTGGTTGGTAGTGACCCCGAAGGTCGGTGGAATAGATCTACGGGAGACGCTCTATATTGGGCCCACATGCAAGTGAACATTGAGAGTCAGGGAAATTACCTTTTTAAAATAAATCATTTTTAAATGTTATTCCTTTTTCTTTCAATAAAAAGTGATATTTGAATACTGACTTTTGAGGGAGTGACAAATTAATTCCAAGAGAGTCACTAGGATATGATACAAAAATGTTGGTCGGTAGAGTAGAGTTAAATATTAATTATATTCGGATTGTTAATAGCATGTTAAATTTTAATATAACGAGAAGAAATTTCTAGATTTGTTATCTATTGAGATGTCACAGTTAGGGTAGCCCATAGTGTATTGAGTGATGTCTTATTTTATCATGTCAACAAGTGACACTATATCTAGAAACTATGTTCTCAACTCTGATTTTTAGTATATATTTATAATAAAATTTTTATACTACTCTTTTTTCTCTCTCCCTCTCTTTCATCTAATCACTTTCATTCATGTCTTAGATATGGTAAAGACATGATGTCTTACTTAAAACACGACTTCTTCAAGTTTTATTCTCTCTCTTTTTTAACTCTATTGCCACATCATATTATTTCCTACATGACAACCTAATAAATGACTAAGACACTATCCTATGTAGAGGGTGGGAATGCGACAACAATATGAAAGATAAAGACCCTTTAATCGTTTTCATAAATCCATCCATTAATCTTCTCTAATATAATATAATATAATCTATACAATCCAAAAACAATTGAGGTTCCCATTTCTTTCGCCATGGCCCATGTTCGAAAGATTATATTGAGGACGCCCACAACCACCACCTCTCCCTTCTCCACGTCTCACCCCTCCTCTCCTTCTCGAAATACCAAACCCTAGCACATCTGGGCTCACCGTGGTGCTTCACCCCCTTCCCGCTTCACCCTGTCCTCTCTACTTCGACGCTTCCTCCATCCTGCGAAGCCCATGACAGCGATCGCTGCGCCCCTTGTTAAGGAGAGGAGACGTGAATTGGGTCCAACTGTGATAACGACGACGATAGGCAGGGCACTGTAGAGGTGTACGAGGATGAGACATATGAGGATGATGATGAGTACTACGTGATAGGTCTTAGGGGTCTTAGGATCACTAGGGCTAGGACTAGCAGGGTGCTTAGGGTTACATTTTGGGTTGCTTGACGAAGAGAAGGCGACGCCATGGCCGGTGCTGTGCCGTCGAAGTCCTACAAATGACGGTGGAGGTTAGGGGAACCTTCCCGTTGTTCGACACTAGATTTAGATCAGTATAGGTCTTAGGTTTTGGGAGAGGCAGAGGAGATGGTCGAACCTGATCATAGACCTAGGCCTCTCCTTATGTAGTACCGCGCAACAGGGGGCCCCTAACAGAATCTGTTTGGGCGCTCCCGATCACTGCGCTAGGTGGACTTGGGCGCATGTGCATGACCTATGCGCATGCGGGGAGGAGAGGGACTTAGTCCCCCTCTCCTCCTAGGAGATATGTAGATAACATTCTCCCCCCAGATCTCTACTTAGTTCTTAACCTACACTTAACATAGTATCTGTTCCATTACAGATAAATGCATCGAGCACGCTGCATCACAATAGTCAGTTACGTACCACGTGACTCAACAACTACAATACACCTTTCCATTCTAAAACAGAATCTTAACTTATTTTTGGGCCCCTTATAAATCCATAGATCATAAGCTTTCCTTAAACCCATGTCGACCAAGTGTTCTCTGAACACAGTGAGAGGTAAGCTTTTTATGAGCGGATCCGCAAGCGTTCACTTGGTACTTATATGCTCTACTTATCATTTGATCTTGGATTCTCTCCTCAACAATATAACACTTAACTTAGATGTGTTTGGCAGCAACACACTACTTGTTGTTATAGGAGAAATATATTGTTGACTCATTGTTACAGTATAACTTAAGTGGTTTTAAAATGCTGTCAACCACTCTTAAAACTGGAATAAATTTCTTAAACATAGTGCCTGTCCGACGGCCTCATAACATGCTACAAACTCAGCATACATCGTGGAAGATGCCATCACAGTTTGTTTGGAGCTTTTCCACGACACAGCTCCCTTTGCGAATGTGAATATGTAACTTAATGTGGACTACTTAGTATCCACACTTCCCACAAAGTCTTAATCTGAATAACCTGTTATCGATAGGTTATCTAATCTTTCATACGTTAGCATGAGACCTTTGTGACTTATATAAAACTCAAGGCTTTCTTAATTTAATCCAATGATCTATTCTAGATTTTCTGATTTCTACCAAGCACCCCGGTGGCATAAACTAAGTCAGGGTGAACACATAATCGAGCATACATTAGCTTCCGACAACAGAAGCATATGGAACCAATCTCATTTGAACGATCTCATATTGATTCCTAGGATCCTAACGTTCCCAACTTATCACTCTTAACTATCGGATCAGGCGATAGCTTATACGCATGCATACTATATACTTTCGCAGTATATCTTCTAAGGACTGGGGACTTGAGGGGATTCACATTATCGTGCGACATAGGTATGTTGATGAGGCGTCGAAGGCTATATATCGGTTTGATGGTTCGTGGCCCTCATTTTTTTATCCGTTGGTTTTGGAGGGTTCATTGTTAATTTCTGGTGATGGTGCTTGATGTTTCCCTCCTCTATGCAAGGCATGATTTTAGATCGTAGATTAGATGTAGAGATCTGAGTTTTTCCTTGGGACCACTCCCGTCCACCTTATATAGTGTGGGGGTGAGGTTATAGAGAGGGATCCTATCTCTATTTAGTTGTTATCTTTAAAAGATTATAATCAGATAATTTTCTTATCTTTATTTTGTTTTCTATTTGCATGAATATGTTTCCTAGTTTATCTAAACATAACATATTTACATTAATCTCCTTAATGGTTCTAACTTATCCCCAATATGCTCCACTAAATCTTATCATGAGGTACCTAGGGGTCTCATCCCCGATAGTACAACCACCTCGTCCCAAGTTGGACTCAGACTGCTTGGTCAGAGTTCTCTATTTTGGCCTAGAGTTCTCTATCTTGCTATATATGATTCTAATACCAAGCCTAACTACAACACCTATCTCGAGTCCAACTCCAACCATGTTTGACCATGAGAGGTCTTTGCCCTTGTCAACTATGACAAGATATAGCTCCGAGCAAAGGAGGAAGCAGTCCACTAACAAACGTGAGACCTAAGAAAAGCTCTAGTATCCTAGGGTAACCTAGGGGGCTGGTTAGGGCTCTAGCCAAGTTCCACTAATGAGTCATGAGCTTTTTAGGGTGAACATCTTCCTTACACCATATGCAAATGTTTTTAGCACATGTGTCCTACTAAACTTGCTATCAGCACACCTTGACCTGGCTAGGCTCGTCGTGCCCATTATCAAAAGGGTGATGGCGATGATTCCATCCACAACTCATGAACTGAGGGACATCCCTAAGGTCTCTACTAATTGTTCTACTTGGTCTAAAAAACAATGAAACTCCTAAAAATCGTCGAGTGTGAACCAAGCCAAGAGGTTTAACATTCCTCCAATAATCTCCACCACAACCTCTCTAGAGCAAACAATGGAGAGGACATTTGCAACATCTTGAACAATAACTATGACGCAAGCCAACAAGAGCCAAAGTCAACCAACCTTTAAGGGCATTCACAATACGCCATATAACTAGTCCTTATGTATTAGATATATTACATAGGTTGTCTTTATACATTGTAAAAGTAGCCTTTATAGCATTGATTGTAAAAATAGTCTATATGGCTATGGGCTGCACATAAAGAATAAAATAGCATTTATCACTTTTCTTCTTTCTTTCTCTTTCTATCTTCTCTCTTACTTTTAATATTTCATATTGCTACAAACATTGTGAGATATGAAATAACTATAGACTACTATTATGAGTCCCATTTATATGGACTAGTTTTGCCATATACCTTGGAGATGCCCTAACTCTATGATGGACACAACCTTAGTAACCACATCATTATTCAAAGCGCCATACATTATATTTATCAACCTATCTCCTGATTTTAATTATTATTACTTGTGGTTTCTTCTCTCATATTCTTGATGTTGTTTGTTTAAACATGTCTTGTAGTCAACAACACACAGTAGTGTAGATGCCTATTTTCTAACCTTTTCTAGTCTAGCATTTGGCAAACAATCTTGTGTTAAATATCTCTCTTTTTTTTGCTATTATGTGAAGAGATGCACAAGTACACGGTATGTAAACATTAGAAAGCTCCTACAAGAAGTTAGCTAGGGCCTCCCAAATATATATTTCAACGAATAGCAAAACACAACATGCATTTGCATATGCCTGTTTACAGAAAATGCAAAAGAAGATTATTTGATAAAAGAGTGGGTGCACAAGAGACATGGGAACAAACAACTGGCTCCTGTATATCTCTGAAGTAATGATGAGCGATCTGAGATGATTCAAGGGGTTTTCAATCGACTTTTCCAGTCTTTCATCAGCATCCTTATCAGAAAAGTAATCTTTCCTGCCAAATAAAAACAATTTCATCATACTCTTATATGGCTTCAAATAATAAACAGAGATATTGGCTTAGTTTTGTAACAAACCTTATTTTATTGGAATATACAATGATTTTCCACTCCTAAAAAGTAGCTTCAATTATTTGTCACTTTGATCCGCTGTCATAGATTTAAATGACCTCACTTGTCATTCACACTAGTAACAAATGATCAAAATACACAAACTTTTTAGTGACAAATCTTCGAATCTCCCACGACATTACAAAGCAATGTGAGCAATTAAAATGTGAGACACTATGAAATGACAACAATGCATGCTTGCAGAATTAAGATTCAAATTACAACAGTTGAACAGTGCATACATGCATACCAGTACATTTGAATTAAGGAAAGATTGCAAACAAAATTGCTAAAGAATCAGCATATATAGTGGAAATTTTCAACTGGTTGTGCATACTAAAGGGTCTTACTGGTGTGATGATCACACCGTAACATGACCAAATGACTACAGTGCAAGCCACAGCTGCATGCCAAAACAGAATAAGCGTACTAACAATGCACAAGAAAGCTTCTAAAAAGTTAGGCTAATTAGATAACCTAAGCATACCAACTTGCTGAGGATAGGATATCTTTTTAGGTGGTTTATTAGCAAAGTCTGCAACATTGGCAATACTGATACCCCATTTAAATGTTGGAGCCCAGAAATGAACTTCAATGGCAAAGGTCAGATTGATGTCACATGTGATACCAATAACTAGTCAAATGCACCACATGGTGGATATCCTCCACATTTTCAAAAAATGAAGTATGGGCCAATAATATTATATAGGGCCATATTTAAGTGTGCAAATTTATACTTTCCAATATCAATTCAGAATAATATACCCAAGTATGCACCTCAGACAAGTCAAAAAACTTGCACCATTCACAAATCACAAGTAGTACTGTGAAGTAAGTCTATGGCGATAACTGAAATATCATAAAAGCAAAGATAGGATGACATCTAGAACCAATAAGGGTTCACATAAACTTAAGATAACCAGAACACCAATTATAATGTTGTGGTAGTAAATATTAAAAAGAAAAAAATGAACTAACTTATTTTGGGGCCAACAGGATGGTTCCAAAAAACTTGAAGCCTTAAAGGTTGAAGCCATTTAAACTAACTCATGCTTTTGTGTCCTCTAACACAACATGTTTTCTCTTGTCCTAGTCCTCCTTCAGGCACAAACGTCGTCAACTACAGAAGACAATCACCCTCTCAAAACTATACGATTAAGATCAGACGGTATAAGAGGAAGGTTTTGTGGTGGTAAGATCCATTTTGTAGTGGGGCTTTGCAGTGGAAAAGATCTTCGTACCGTCAAATCTCATCCAAACGGCAAAACTTTTTTAGGAGCTGCAAAAGATCTAAAAAACTAGTGTCGGATCATCCATTGCTGGTCTTCAGTTTCGTAAGCTCAAGAGTTGTGTACAACACAGTATACTGCTTACCGCAACCGGTGATGTTCCTCGTAAAGAAGGTTTTTCGATGTTTTGTCGAGTGCTTCAAAGTTATCGTAACCTTTCGTTGTAGTTCTCTGCAACAACTCCTCAGGCGCAATATTTCACATCAGTTCCTCCACATCAAAGGCGTCATCATCATCATGTTGATCAACATCATGTGTTATGTCGGATATATGATCACAACCTCCTCTATGTTGATGAGCATCTTGCGGCACATCAGAATCATCAGGAGGATTTTCACCCATCTCACCGTGTTTCGTCCATATATAGTAGTTCTTCACGAAGCCATTTTTCAACAAGTGAAATTGTATGGTTTCACGATCTGAACACGTATACATCGTTTCGTTCTTACAAACTTTACAAGGAAAATATATTGCCGCTTCACTCTGACAGGAAGCATATTGTGCGACAACTTCAGTAAATTCAGTTACTCGATTAAAATATGCCACCACATCTCCATCGTTGGACGAGTACATCCAGGACCTGTGCTCCATCTAAAACATATTATTTAAAAATATTAATAAAAGACTACATATTCATTATTTTTAATTTTAGTAATTTACAAATTAAAAAGATATATTGATTTCTCTCTCATAACAACATTAATTAAAAACGCTTTAATTGAACAAAGGAGTAATAGTATTAAGTAGAATAAAAAAAATATTAAATAAATTAACTACATTGGTTTCTCTCTCCAAACAACATAAATCTAGATCTAGAATTATAAATAAAATTAAAAAAGAGATTAAAACGAGATAAAAATGTATAGATGAATAATTGTGAGGAGGGTCATATTTGTTTATTTGGGAGAAAGAAACACCGTAAATGGAAGAATATTCGGAAATTTCTATTCACAAACCCTAGATTAGTAAAACACTAATAACTCATTATATACTTAATTAAAGACAAAATAAATGTGATATTCGGTATGGATTTACCTCCTAGAACAAAATCCTTGAAAAGAAACGAAAACAAAGCATTCCCCCTCCACTTTCTAGATTTTTGTCGCCATTGTACGGACAAAATCGTGAACTCGTGTAGCCTCGGGCTCGGGGAGGAAGAAGATGTGTATTTATAGCCGGAATAGTAGTGGCGGTCGCCTATGATGTCATCATCACATTAGTGGCGGACAACGTAGCAGTGGCGGTCAGTTTTCTCTCCACCACTACTAGTGGCTATACTAGTGGTGGGAGCTGGCGCGGCAGTGGTTGGTGCCACTGTAGTGGTGGGCTTCTAATAGCCCGCCACTACAATGAAATCGCCCAACACCACTGCAGTTATGATTTGTAGTAGTGTAGCTACCTGCCCTCTACGATTGGCCTCCAACCTACAGAGGAGCTGGGCTGTTCCCTTCATGCAAAAAGAAAATCGTGTATATTACCAAAATCTAGCCATTCATCTAAAGCCTTTTACACCCTAACCTTACGTCATCATACCTATCAACACCCAATCCATGACATCATCATCACCATATAACAATTACATGTCATTCCTTTCATTTAATTTAATTCGAGGAAACATCCTAGAGAATATTTATTTCCTTTATAATTTCTATTATCTCACGTGAAATCAAACTTTCAAAAACCATATATTTTACATCTGAACTATGATTCACTCCGTTCAAACCTCGTAATTATTCTTAATTCACCCTTTTATCTAATAATGTAATGTTATCGTTCTGTTTAATTTTTTTTCTTAGTGTTTTTATCTTATTTTACATGTTGTACACAAGTTATCGTTTTGGAGGATCCAAAAGAATTCGCACAAGTCTACAAGATTAATTGGAAGCGCAAAAAGGCAAGTAACACATCGACTTTGAGCATACTTGAACCTTTTTTGATAAATTATTTTACTTCAACTATTATATGTATGATTTTGTATACATAAATTTGTGTTGTGTTTTGATTATAAAAAAATCAAGTTCAAATAAATATTTAATCATAGATTTGCTTCCAAACCTAATTCATTCATTTTAATTCATAAAATCTTTGATTTGTTAACAACCTATGTTATAACTTTCTCGAAATGTCTTTAAATTTTTATTCATAACACCACGATAGTTTAATATTTTTCAGAATTCATTTGATTTTTTTAGAATTTAAAACCAGGTCAAGCTCTATGTTGTCAATGTCGTAACCTAGATTTTCAAAATATTATTTAATTTAGTGGATAAAAGATAAAAATGAACTAAAAACATGAATTTTCTATAATTTTTGGTTCATTATTTCAGGCACTTACGGTTCAAATTTTACTATTTCAATTTAAATCATATAAACTTACTTAATGAATTAAAAATAACAAACTAACCTAAAAATGTAAATTTTTTATAAGGAATAAGATATGTTACAAATGCTATTCTACACCACGGGTGTAAAATAACTATTCTACCAAGAAATTTACTACTGAAAAAATAGTACTCAATTGCTATTCTACTGAAAAAATCAACTACTGAAAGTAGTCGGTGTAGAATAGCTATTCTACACACGTGGTGTAGAATAGCGCTCCCGTAAGATATGTTGTATTTTGAGTGTAGAAATATTTTCAAGCTAAAACTAAATTACAAATATCATATAAACTCAAAACAATTTTTGACACAAAATGATGGTTTTTAAGTTTGTGGAGTGTTTTTTCAAAAAAAAACTATGGGCAAGCGACATTTCCATTAGACACACGACAAACTCCTTTTTGCCAAGTGTAATCGTTTACGGAGTGTCCAAAATAATGCAAAGATTTTGACACTCAACAAAGATAAAGTTTCACATAGTGAAAGTGATTTTGAAATTTAAAGTAACATTCAAAAATAATTGTTGGTAGATACTTTATTTTTTCTACCTAGCAATTCGTAAAAAGAGGGCTAGGTAACAAAAGTAGCAAAAAAACTTTAATATTAATCCTAAAATCAGGTTGTAAAATTTAAAATGTGCTGTGAATTAAACCAAACCGGCACGACGTAGACCACATTATTAGAGCAAGTACATACTGCTACCATACAACAATGGCCAGTCAATAAAAAAAGGCAGGTTGGGAGCAGTTTACTTGAGCTAATTTCC
This sequence comes from Zizania palustris, assembly GCA_019279435.1. Lineage (NCBI taxonomy): Eukaryota > Viridiplantae > Streptophyta > Magnoliopsida > Poales > Poaceae > Zizania > Zizania palustris. The sequence goes on from JAAALK010000290.1 coordinate 15,643,976, forward strand.
CCTTCGTGGATTTTCCTCTTATAATCAAAATATGAATGACAATGCGGTTCAGATGCGTTTCAAACGCCACAAAATAAGTCTGGCCAGGGTAGAGGGATTGCGGCATGGATTCGACGCATTGGAGTACAAGCTAAGACTAAATCCAGCGCACAAATCATTCCAGCATAAACTCGTTGGTGGCACATAACATTTGAGGATGTGCCAACTAGGCAGAATTATCGACATGCTAGAAAGGTAGAAGCATCCAAATTAAAAACATCCATTGTTTTGCAAAATGGTCAGGCGAAGATATCAGTATATCTTAAAATGCTTTTCCCGCTCTTCAGCAGCGCATAGACCCAGTAACACAGGAGCTCTACTATAAATCAGCATGTGATCCATCCTGCATGAACAGAATCGAACTTTAGGCACCGTGATCATTCAAAACAGTGCTAATGATATATGAGTTATGCCATAACAAGCTACAAGCTAAATATTCATCATTGCTATATGCTTGAGTGCTGTCACTTTGTCAAGCTAATCTTCATAAGTCAATCCGGACAGTTAAGATTTAACACCACTAACAGAAAATAATCATCACTGTTATGGAATCAACTTGAAATTCTACAGATAGAAGACAAATTCGCAGGAGTAGAAGTGCAAACCTTCAAGACAGAGTTGGCAGATGAGTCATTAATCTAACTTTTGGAGTTGTCAGGATCCTCTGTATCAGATTCATAAGCTTCTCCACTCCATAGTCTACTGCGCTGAGGTGGTCTCTTGTCCATGTCCACCTCTTCCTATATAAGCATATTTTTATTTGCATAAGAAAGCAAGAAAATGAATTAAAAACTAGACATTAACAATGCCAAGAGTAGAACCTCCTCTGGAGCTTCAGGATCTGATGGTCTGTCATGGAACTGAGTGCTTGGAACATGCTCTATTTGTGAAAGATGATCTAATATCATGCTCCTGGTGATTAGGCAAATGTCAGAAAGAGGTTAGTAGCCTCTACAGAAAGGAAATGAGCACAGCAAGCAGTGATAAAATGTACCATAGCCATAAAGTGCAAGGAGTGAAAAAAAGTGTTTTTTTTCACATGATCCAACATTTGATAATTACAGAACAGATGGGAACAAGCTAAGAAAAACATATACATATTTATGCAAGGGGAGAACAAATGATACTTCAAAAGTTCGAAGATGTGAAGATTCAGAGACATTCCACCAATTTATAGTGATGGTGATATGCTGAACAATATATATAAAGAGTATGGAGTATAGACACACTATTATAAATGGCGTGCTGATCAAACCACTATAAATCATCATTTGAAGGCACCATACAAAGAAGCTTCTGGAACAAATTACAAAAAGAAAAAGAGAGAGACAATACAACATGTTGGTAGCAACAGACCACTTACTTTATATTATCCAAGTCTTTAGTTGAATTCAGGTTTTCCATGCTTCTTGGTTGAATATGAAGATTGTAATCAGGGCCAAAGTACTCATAGTAGTCATTATAAGGTAATTTGTTCTCAGGTTCAACTCCAACAGCAATTGCAGTCTACATTGTAACAAACCAATTCCATCAGAACTGCTACATAAGAAACCAATAACTTGAATAAGTTGTGCAAGAAATAATACCTCATAGCACCAGCAGCGAGCAACATTTCTGATGGTGTAACCTCCACCTCCTAAAACCATCATAGGAATATTGAACGACCTAAGGTAACGGAGGCAGTTTGCATGGCCTTTCACAGACAGGTTGAAGCAACCTAACCTGTCTCCAGCCAAAGAGTCGGCTCCACACTGGAGAACAACTACATCAGGCTGATAAACTTCCATTACCTTTTTAGTGATGCATTGGAACAAATCACGGAAGGTGTCATCATCAACACCATCACTCAGGGGCACATTTAAAGCATAATGTTTTCCTTTGACTGATCCAACATCAGTGATATGTCCGGTACCAGGGAAAAAATCCCCATACTTGTGAAAAGAAACAGTCATGACTCGATTTGTAGTGAAGAAAGCTTCCTCCACACCATCTCCATGGTGGACATCAATGTCTACATAGAGAACACGCTGCAACAAAAAAAGAATGATAATGATCAGAAATTAGGTAATCATTGGACTGTAATGTAGTAAGTAGTAACAGCATGATTTGACAGCATCACAGACGTGCAGTTGTGCTTTAGGAAGCCAAGCTTAAAGGTTGATGTATTCTACACACCATTTGCAAACATGGATGGCATTGCTTTACAAGTTTGGAAGCATTCTGATTTTATTACGCTGAGTAAATCTCATTTATATATGTTGATTAGAAAAAGGTATGTCCAGGACTTCTTATATTGCAATAGTACTTTGTCTAAAATGGTTTTCTGAAAATGGTAATCAATACTACATGAATTGCAAGCAAAGGGTACACAGAGAGGTTTTGATGTTTCAGCGGGAAAATTCATGTAAATAGATAGAAATAATTACATTAACAGCAGTCACACGAGCAGCAAACTGGATAAACACTGAGAAATCAGTGAACACATGATTCCAAAAGTCCTAATCACAAAGCCTAATTCTGTCATGCATATACAAAGAAAGATTGATAGAGATCACCCTAGCTTCCCTCATTCTTTACTGCTGCTACTCCAATTGCAACTGAAATGCAACAAATTGGAAGTACCTCTACATAGAGGTCAGTCCAACCCCGTATCAAAGATGTTTGTCTAACAATATTGTAACCAACACATCCATCTTACCAGCAATAGCACACACCCTAAAATATCCATGCAAATAAATTCACTCAAACCAATTACATCAATTCCCTATCCAAGCACACTAGTGATGGTACACGTTCACACCACAGAATGAATCTTGCTAACAAATAAAACACTAGATCTAGATCTTAGTAAGACTGAACATAGTCACCGATTCACATCAACTCTATCACAGACACTTTCAGTTACAACTACCGCAATCCCAAATCATCAAATAAGATAATACAACTCACTGCTAGAAAAAGTAACTATACAACACTATGAATAGTAATATCACACACTCGATAAATATACACACTCATTAATATTAGATGCAAAATGAATAGCAATGTGAAAACAAAACTGATGTCTGATAGCATACAAAAGATGAAAATTATTTTCTCAGATCACACAGAAGTGTTACTTTGTGCTCTAACATATTTTGTAGAATCTAATAAAATTACAATAATCTGAATGCATTTTCTCAGACACATCAACTAACAACAATTTTAACGTGATCAATCTAAGTATTTACAAATATTGTTGTTTGTCAAAGATAAAATAGTGTAACCACAAAACATCAATAGTAGCATAAACACCTCAAAGTCTCCAAATTGCACAGTTTGACTCAAAGTTCCTCAAACCTCTAGGCCCAACTACAAACACACAGACTATTCATATATTTAAATCCAATGAAAGCAAACAAATAACATAGAATCCAAATAACAAAATCCCATTGCATGGATTACTCTCTTAAACAAATGATTGTGCACTTGGAGAGAGATAGAGCCCAGTCTCTAGTCTCTACCATAGCAACGATTACATAGTCAGGCATCTATCCAAACAACAATGATTTCTCTTTGCTGCAAAATCAAATCTCTTGGGTCTTCGTACCCTCTTTACGTGCAGCAAAAAAACAATCCTAAACCTAACGCACCCTAATAATCACACGCATAAGGGAAACCATTACAGTTTGTGTGAAAATCTAAATTGCGAGCCCCAGTCCCCAGAATCGTAATGTTCCATCTCCTCTAATCACAGAACAGCTACACAACACAACCAAGTCAAGCATCCGAACAAACGAAGCGTAAACGTAAATGGGGGATAATGATACGCATACCCTGTGGAACTTGAGGAGCTCGATGATGGCGAGAACGATGTCGTTGACGTAGCAGAACCCGGAGGCCTCGCTCTTCTTGGCGTGGTGGAGCCCGCCTGCCCAATTGACGGTGATGTCGGCGTCACCGCGGTTGAGCTTGACGGCGGCACCAATGCTTCCGCCGGCGGAGGCCTGGCAGAAGGGGAAGAGTCCGTCGAAGACGGGGCAGTCCTCGCCGACGTTGAAGCGCTTGATGGCGCGGGAGTCGAGCAAGCCGGGGTTCCCAGCGGCGGAGGCGAGGAAGGCAACGTAGTCGTCGGAGTGGAAGCGGCGGATGTCGGCCTCGGAGGCCGGGTAGGGGCGGGAGATCTCGAGGAAGCGGTGGAGGCCGTAGTGGACGACTAGCGAGTGCGCCATGCGGATGCGGTGGGGCTTCATCGGGTGGCCCTGCCCGTAGTAGTAGTCCCCGATCGAGGGCTCGTAGAAATAGCTCACCCGGCGGCGCTGGCCGTCCTCCCCGCCTGCCGGCGACGGCAGCGACGCTCCCTCGTCGGATGCCACCATTTCGGAGGATTTTCCCCCTTGTGGGAGTTGAGTTGGTCTTCTGCTTTCCCCTTTGGTTTGTGGGGTTTATAGGAGGAAGAAACGCGAGGGAGGACAAAGCTATTTAATTTTGACATTACAGATGTTACCGAAGTAATTAATTTATTATTATTATTATTATTTTGTGATTTTATAAAAATATCGTTATAATTCATATATTTAAATTAATGTCATTACAATTTTAGAGAATTCTGAAATATACCATTACATTTTCATAGAGCTACAATTTCATAATGATATAAATTTAATTATATGAATTGTAATGATATTTTTTGAAATTGCAAAATTGTAATGATTTAAATCAAATTATTTCTTAATTCAAAGATTTAACCCTTAACTGCGTTTAGGGCCCCGGCCCGGCGCTCCGTAGAACCAGCTAAGTTTTGCTCGGCTCCACTCATTAAACGAGCTTTAAAATCCAGGCTCTGCTTAGCTCGCTAGAATGCTCTAGCTGGCTCTAGAATATAAATTAAAGCATCTAAATTTGAATTTAAATTAATATATAGTAGTATATTTAATTATAAAATGTGAATAATTAATAAGAGTTATTATATACATTAAATTCATGTTCACAAGCTTTGCTACCAAACAAAAATCAAGCTTAGACTTAGGCCTTGTTTGGTTTATTGAGAGATTAAACTAAACTTTAATTTTCTCTTATTTACTTTACTAAACTTTAGTCTCTATTTTTTTAGTTCTAGTGACTAAAAGTTATTAATTCAGTTCAACAAGAACTAAACTACCCTTAATAAATGACTGCAAGTACTTTTTTTTTCCACCCGAGGAGTATTAATAAGGGGTAGACCTTATCGTTAGTATCATTTAGTCTTTTTTAACAATATCTTGTGAACTAAATGAATAAAGTTTATGTAGTAAAATTTAATCTTTTTTAATTACAATATTTAATAGTTTATTAATTAAAAGGAAATAAATTTTAGCGGGTCCAAACCAAACAACTCCTAAGCAATTTTCAACTTCGGATAAAAGTATGCATAGACTTCTCGGTAATTCATGCTACTCTGTTCGTAATAAATGCCTTTTTTGTTACAAGAATACCTAGCTGTAGAGTTATCTCGTTGAAATGTTAACATATTATATTTTAAAGGTAGAAATAACGTGTTGCTTTTGTAGTCAAGTCAACCACACAAAGCTGTTAATAAAATATGAGTGTGTTTGATTGAGCTGCAGTTTCTAAATAAATAAATGTAAGCTTTTAGTTTGTACTATAAAAAAGTTATAGCTTTTGAAAAAGCCACCGGATCTATTTGGTTCAACTTCAATTTTTCTAGTCAAGAAACTGGTTAAAAAAGTTAAGGTCATCCATGATATCAATATTTTACTTTAATAAAATTGAGGGAACGGTCACGCTTATCTTTGGAGGATGGTTTTGATGACTCCATCGCGGTAAGTACTTCAAGCCGCATGGAAGGACTCGTAGAATGGAACATGGCCCTCAATTTTTGGTGAAGGGTGCTCACTTTTTGTTAAGCCTCGATGGCGCTTTTTCGTGAGTTATGCAATCAGTTTTATTGTAACCAAAGTATATTTGTCAGGGTACTTCGTACTTTGTAATTTGAGTGATACTTGAATAAAGACATTTTCGTTGTATCCTTATACTCGAAATACATTTAGAATTTGTTTTTATCGAAGCATATTCTAAATGCATATGTACTTATTGTTCCCCTTTGCTTGTGGCAGGTACGTATTTGCGCAAGTGTTGCGAGCATTCTTTATGCATTGTTGTTGTGCTTTGATACATGCTTTAAGAAATGTGAAGTTTGTTGATTTTAGAAGTGAGGCTTCATGCTATCGGTCGCTTGGGGCGTGGGGTACACATCGAGTTGTTCACTTAAGCCTCATGTTTTTTCTACATCAGATACGAAGATTCTGTGAGGTGATAATGGTAGAACAAATTCAAGTGATATTTTTAGAGAATGAAGCGATACTTCAAACTTTACTCAAGCAAAGACACGTATCGAGGCAGTAATATCTATTTTTAATGCTTTGGCGCAGTGCAAACGTTTTCTCAAGGAGGTTGTGGTTGTTTGAGGCATTACTTTTTATATTTTACTCAAAATGTCTGATTAAACTGTCCATTGTGACCTCGAATGTCCAAGGCTAGTTAGGATCGAACGCATGCACTTTGTATTGCTTTTCCCTTGCTTGTGGTAGGTAGGAGTGAAGCACTGAAGCGTACATGTACTGCGAGCATGTGCTGCATATTGAGGTGCAATGAATATGCCGATTCAAAGCTATTATTGCTATTATCATTTCTTTGAAAATGAGGAAATAGTTCAAATTTTTACATTAGACAAAGCAATGCTTTCAATTTTTGTATGATACCAAAACAATGCTTCGAATTTTTGTAAGAGTCAAAAAAAATTAATATCGAAGTAGGTGCATGGCTCAATTTCGTGACAGATTTCAATCGTATTTTAACGTGTATTAATGACTTCACAATATCCTTAGCACTATTTACTTTGATTATCATAGTGTGATTGTCATCGTTCATAAGGATAACCGGTACTGGTTTTCAACCATAAGTAAGTCCGTCAATAGTTCACGTAGCCACTCTGCCTCTATAGTTATTGTGTCTAAAGCAGTAAGGTCTCCTTTCATGGTTGACCTTGTCAAAATGGTATGTTTGCAAAACCTTTATAATATTACACCACCTCCAAGGGTAAATACATACCTAGTTGTGGTGTAAATTTGATCATCATCAGATATCTAGTTTGAATCACTATATCCCTCAAGCATGGCAGGGTGCCCAAAATAGTGAATCACATAACTCATAGTACGTACTAGGTAGCACATAACACTTTTAAGTGCATGTCAGTGATCACAACCTGAGTTGGACATGAACCTGCTTAATTTGCTCACAACAACTGATATGTAGGGTCTTGTTACGCTAGCTAGGTACATGAGTGAACCTATTATCTGATATTATCTCAATTGATCTTTGACAATTTTCTTATTATTTCGAAGTGTCACACTAGGATCATAAGGTGTAGGAGAAGGCTTGTTATCTTTATAGCTGAAACGGCTCAAGACCTTCTTTACATAATGAGATTGTGAAAGTGTAATTTTATTCTCATCGTTAATCAGTTTGATGCTGAGAATAACATCAGCTTCTCCCAATCTTTCATATGAAAACGCTTTGATAGAAAAGACTTAAGACATCATTTATCACATCAATGTTAATGCCAAAGATCAGTACGTCATCGATATACAAGCATAGTATAACTCTTTCACCTCCACTATGTCAATAGTATACACATCTATCGACCTCGTTTATAACAAAGCCCATAGAAGTTAGAGTTCTATCAAACTTCTCATGCTATTGCTTAGGCGCTTGCTTCAGGCCATACAAAGACTTCAGTAATTTACACACCTTGCTCTCTTGACCCTTCAGTACAAACCCATCTGGCTAATCCATATGAATATCCTCATCCAACTCTCTATTAAGGAAAATTGTCTTTACATCCATTTGATGAATGATACGATCATATGAGGCAGCTAAGGAAAGTAATGCTTTGATTGTGATCAGTTTAGCGACAAGTGAATAAGTATCGAAAAAGTATTTGCCTTCTTTTTGAGTGTAACCCTTGGCCACAAGCTGAGCCTTTTACTTCTCCAAAGTACCATCAAGTCTAAGCTTCTTCTGGAACACCCACTTACAACCTACGGGTTTGTAACCATATCGTTGTTCAGTAAGTTCCCATGTACCATTGGACAGAATCGAGTCCATCTCATTATGGACAACTTCTTTATAATTATATGCATCCAAAGATGCATATGCATTGGCAATGGTGATAGGAGTACCATCCACAAGGTACATAGTGAAATTATCACCAAAAGATTTTGTAACCCTTTTTTCTCTTACTCTTTCTAGGAGCTTCACTGTCATACTCCTCATGGATTTACTTAAACTGATCATGGTGTTCAGAAGACTCAAAGTTAACAGGTGTATCGTGTTTAGGAATTATCTCAGTAGAATATCTAGCAATGTTATGGATACCTTCAAAGGAAACACTTTCTTAAAAAATGTTGCATCACGAGATTCTAAAATATTATCTAACATGGCATTACTCAAGTCAGTTAGCGTGCAATTTTTTTCTTCACAATCTCATTTGATTCGGGCGAATAGGGAGGCGTCATCTCATGAATAATACTGTGTTCCTCATAGAATTCATCAAATATTTTTGGAAAATATTCACCACCCCGATCAGACCTTAAATGTTTGATATTTCTCTCTAGTTGATTTCCAACTTTAGCTTTATAGATTTTAAAGTAGTCTAATACCTCATTCTTAGTTCTCAACAAATATACATAACAAAATTTAAACATGTCATCAATCAATGTCATGAAGTATCTATTTTCACCCTTTGTCAACACACTATTCATATCACATAGATCAGAATGTATAGGCTCTAGAGCTGCCAAGTTTCTATCCTCAACCGCCTTGTGAGGGCTTCTGAGGTTGCTTCGATTGCACACAACTATGGCACTTAGAAACTTTGGCAATAGTGAAATTCAGAATTAGACACATGCTGGATAAATGAGACATCAAGCCAAAATTAATGTGACATAAACGAGAATGTCAAACGCTTCCATCACTATTAATATAGTCACAAATATTGTTCACTAACTTATTGCTAAAATCAAAAATGGAAAAACGAAATAGACCTCCGCAATCATAGACTTTACCAATGAATTCTCCATATTTTGACAAGACTAATTTATTGGACTCTAAGACTACCTTAAACTTGTCCTTACACAGAAATGAACCACTGACAATATTCTTGCCGATAGTAGGGACATGTTGCATGTTCCTCGGGGACCGGAGTCCTCTGGACCGTCCGATCCTGATCGGGTGGCCAGATGTGAGGCGGGGTAGGTTAAGTGGTGATCAACGGCCGAGAGGCCTCGATACCCCTTTGACCGGATAGACGCCCTGGATTAAACCCGAGGGGGTCATAATCCTAGCCGTCCATCTCCGATCGGGCGGCTGAGGGCGCGTATGGCACAACACGCGACGCCAAGCTAAAAATACCCTTCGTCTCCGGCGACGGTGGGCTCGAACGCGACGAAGACGGTGACGGCGAGGGGGCTAAGCCCTAGGTCTCGGTGGAAATGGAATGAGGAAGGAGGGGGTCATGATCGTACCGTAGACAGCGGCGGTGAGGTACTAACGGCGACCGACGATGAGGAGAGGTGGCAAGGTCCTTCGGGTTCGACGACGGCGTGCAGTTTCGGTGGCGATATGGCCCAATGAAGGCAGGGTCAGGGTAGCAGGCACGACGACGGTCCCGATGATGTTGTTGGTGAGTACGGCGGTGTCCTGTGGCGACGACGAGGGGTGGCCGGAGCGTGAATAGAGGTGGCGGCGGGTTCCAGGGTCGCAGCGCGTCGGGGGTGTGAAGCTAGGGCTAAAAATGGGTGGTCGGTGCTGTGGTGAATACCCGGGGTTTTATAGTGGTCGCCGGAGGTGAGCAAGGAAGGTAAAATGGGGGAAACCTAAGACGAATTCCCCCTTGTCGCCGGCGAGCCTTCCATGCAAGCGAAACCTTGCCATTGGGATGAAAACGCGTCGGCTTTTAGATTGAAAGGGATCGCTGAAGCTTGGCAAGCCAGGGCACGAGATCAATTCGGAGATGGGCGGTGGCCGGCGGCGGAAATGATGGAAAGGGGCACCGAAAATGGAAGGGGGGTCCCCTTCCATCGAAGACGATGGATATGACAGGTGGGTCCCACCTATCATCGGCCGAGCGCAAAATAATAGCGCCGACAGGGTGGCCCAAGCAATCAGCGGTCGAGGCGGGGAGCCGGTGGCTGACGGGTGGGGTCAAGGCGAGGCGTGGCACGCGGGAGGGGAGAAATAGTGCCGACACGCGGGCCCCAGGTTGTCTACGACTGAGGCGTGCTGAGCGGGGACTGACGGGTGGGCTGGCAGACGCGTGTGCGGAGGAGAGAGTCATTAGCACACATTTTTTGATGTTCGCAAACAAAAGCATCACCACATTTTCTAGTTGACAAGCAGAGTAAAGCATGAGATGCAAAAGCTAACTGATATCTACCAAGATAAGCATTGTCCAAAACAAAGTGCTTCAGCAAACTTGTCATCTTTTTAAATTTTTAAGACTTTTTCTTTTTTCCTTTTTATTTTTCATTTCTGTTAGGGGTTATTTGCATGTCAAACCTTATGCTAACCGACCAAGTCAAGCCTAGGCCAGAACTGGACCATCAGAAGCTTAAGACATTGGTCTTGGCATACATTACACCAACCTAGTTCATACCAAAGTGTTATGGTAAGCAGTCCAGAACAATGCAATGCGACAAATCAAATCCACCTTGATCTTTTCTGATAATCATAAAAATGCATAAATTTTTCATTTTTCAGATTTTTTATCATTTTTATAACACATTTTTCACATTTAAAGCATATAAATGTCCAAGTTGCATATGTGCATCTAAGTAAGGATCTAGCTACAAGGCATGTAAAAGATAGCGAAAGCATTCAGCCTACACATGCTAGTTACCAGAAGCAATGGTGATCATTTTTCAATTTTAAAGCATAAAAGCCATGCATATGACAAAGATCAGATATATCGTGTGAACTGAAACAAACCATGATCATCGACTAGTAATCAAAAACATATACTAGCTAGAGAAAGTAAAGCAGATTAATCATATAACAGAAGCAAGCTCAAAATGTGATTAATGATTATGCATGATATGAACGCATGCAAAAAGACTCAATAAAAATAAAGAAGAAGGAAAAACTGATACCAATGAAAAAACTGACTCAAAGTATCCTAAAAAGGATACACAACTCCCAAATCAAGATCAATAATCATGAGTGGGAGCAAACGGTCCAACGCCAGGTTTGGAAATGGTGTTAAACCAATGTCGAGCCATCTGCTCGTATGTAGGAAAGCAGAAGAATCATATGAGTCTGGACCAAAACGCGGTTCAAAGCGCGGTCCTCTGTTCTGCCTAAAATCACTATCGCGAGATCCAAAACCGTATACCGAATGATCTGGAACTCTACCGGAACGGAAACCACCCTCCGGAGCACGATCATAAAAACTGTCTCCTCTACCACCACCTACATGACGTGGCCTGGCCTCTAGCCTCTCTCTACGTCGAGGAACTCTCTGTCTACCACCCTGCTGGTAGAACTGCTCCTGCCCACCTCGAGCTCTCTCTACTCGCTCAACCCGCTTCCTCCTGAAGCAAAACTCCTCAAGATGCACGTCTCTCTGACAAAATTCACAGTGATAGGTAGGCTTCTTGGGATGTGGTTGAGGCTTGGGATTCTTAGACTTGGTGGTGTTTGGTGTAGCATCTTTGGTGTGAGAGGGTCCAGTTAAGGAATCAAGAGAAGTGTGGAGAAGTTTAGGCTTTGGGACCCAGATTTGCTTCTTAGGTGGAGCTTTAGGTTGTTCTTGAAGCACTCCATCCTTGGGCTGACTATCCTTAAAGGACTCAGTGGAGTGAGTCTTGGGATATCTCTATTCGGTAGTCATCTTACTCCACTCCACTGCTCGGCTAATGGCACTCTCAAAATCAGCCTTGATATAGGTGTAACCTACCCCAAACCCATCATGTCTCTTGAACTGCTGGATCATCATGCCGAGCTGTGGCTCTCTGGCACTAATCCAACTCAGGATCTGACGGAGGTAAAAGTTCTCATTCTGAACATCAGCTAGCTCCTCTCTCAAAGAAGCTAACACCTCCACCTGAGACAAGCATATCTCCCACTCTCCATCAACTTCGACATACTTCTCTGCTTTTAGCTTGATCAACTCCATTCTCATGGACAAACAGTTATCACAAACAATGGGTGGAACTGACAAGGTCTCAAGCTCTAGCTTAGTCTGCTCCAACTCAGCTCTCACTCGAGCTAACTCGCTCAATTGCTCATCACTCTTGGCTCTCAGCTCAGCTATACTAGCTAAATGGTATGGGTAGTCTACACAAGATACGACGACAGTGGCATGAGCATCTTTTAGCTCCCTCTGAGCGCTTTCAAGCTCAGTGGCCGTAGCATCTCTCTCATCTACTCTCTCTGTGTACCTAGACTTAAGAGTCGTCAGGTCACACAACAACACCTCACAGTTAGGGCACTCATTACTACCACCCAAGCAAGCGGAAGAAGACAGACTCTCAATCTTGCCATTCGCCATGACAAGCTCACTCTCAAGCTCATCTATCCCCTTCTTAGCCCTTCTAAGCAGTTTCTCTCGATACTTCAACTCCTGACGGTTCTGTTCTAGTAAATTAACGACTTCTTGTTCATAAGAAGATACTTTCTCATCATCATCGTCGTCGGAGGAGCCCTTTTCTTTCTTATCCCCAAGAGCCATTGAACAGAAGCTCTTGCGAGGTCTTCGGCTGTGACGCGAGTGACTCTTCGGCTTGTCCCCGAAGGTCATGAAGTAGAGACCCACCAGATTTTCCCTGTCTTTCCCCTTCCTGATCACGATTTCTTCATCACTTGAACTTGAAAACGAGGAGGAGGATGAGGATCTCTTGGAGTATTTTTTTCTCCATCTCGGTGAAGAAAGTCTTGTCTCGCTTCTTGTTCTCACGCATGTAGTCCTTCAAAGCCTTTCTAAAGAATCTTGTCTTGGGCTTGCCATTTGTGGAAGTAGAGTTGTCGTACTTGCCGGAGTCGTAGGAGTTGTCGTTGGTTCCCTTCTTGTAATTCTTCTGCTTGGGGCAGTCGACGATGAAATGACCTGTATCACCACACTCAAAGCATCCGGATTTTGTGTCGTGTCTCTTGAACATTCACTTATCATAGACATGTCACACCTGATTGTTAAACAAGCACAGATCATCATCTCCTAGAGTATCAAGTTGTTCCTAGGAGATAGACATCAAGGAAAAGGCAGTACAACTCATGGCATTAGGATCAGCAGACGGTGTCGCAAGTGCCGGAGTCTTGGAGCCAGAATCAGTGAGATTTGATCTCAACTGAATATCGACCTCTGAGGCCTTGAGCTTACTAAAAAGCTCTGCGACAGTCAAGGTATCATAATACGCGCTCTCAACAATATAAGAAACCTTGATCTCCCAAATCTTAGGGTCCAAGGTATGGAGTACCTTAAGCGCCTGTTCATGATCCGAGACCATGCTGATCACGCTCGGCCTTGTTGATGTGAAGCTTGTTAATGATCGATTGAAAACGACCAAACAAAGCCTCAACAGTCTCACCCGACTTCTGTGAGAAATTTTCATACTCACGCCGGTAGGTCTGGTAGAGCCTAGCCTTGACCTGAGTTGTCCCCTCATGGTGTGCCTAGAGGGTAGCCCAGATCTCTCGAGGAGTGGTGAGATGGCTGACACGCTCAAACTCGCTAGGGCCTAGACCAGAAAATAAAATATTCACCGCCTTACTATTATTTTGATGCTGGGTAACTACATCTGCAGCAGTATCCGCATCAATAGTCACTATGGTGAAGGTAGGATGAACACAAATCTCCCATATGTCCGAGCTCTGGCTCATAAGGTATGCTCGCATGCGAGTCTTCCAATAAGTGTAGCCAAAAGCTTCTAGGGACGAGATTTTGCCAGAAGACATCATGGTCACTACCTAGGTTTAGAATCGGTTAAGATATTAGAAAACTCTAACCTTACTCTGATACCACCTGTAGGACTGAAAGTAGCGATCAGAGGGGGGGTGAATGGGCACCTAAAAATTTCTTGCTAAACTATGATCTAACCTCAACACCACAACAAACTTAACCAGACAAATAATATTAGCAAAGTAAATTACTGGAATTAAAGTTATCTAGCCTAAAAATGATCGGTACCTTAATTTAAATGATATTAAAGATAAACTAAATAAAAATACTGCAGTAAATAAAAACTCCTAAAAAACACGAGATATTTATATTTCAGTCTAGAAATAAAGTACTAATCAAATGAATAAATCATGGATCATTAAAATTTAATTCAGAAATAAACCTACAATATTGCATGTAAAACTAGAATAAAAATAATATTGCGTCTAATAATTTTTTCTTTACTTTTTATATAAGCAGATTAAACAGATATATAAATAAAAATATACGAGTACTAAAAATATTCTGGTAGATTAAATTAACCACGAAATTTCTAAACAAATTTTCAGCTGATTAAAAGTAGATAAATATTAGTTTAACTGAACAGCTAAAAATTAGGAGATTAAAATAAACTTACCTACGTCTTCGTGCTCATCGCTGTCTACAGCAACAAAAAAAATCCACCGTGTGCCAAGTACCGCCTTGCAGTGATGCGCTGTGCCGATGTGACTCCGGCGGGTCCCACACAGGCGATTTGCGAGAGCTTCTGCGCACAACATCGTCGTGTAGATGCTTGGGAAAAAGTGTGCCTACCAACATCAACCGCCTGTGCAATGTGACCTGCTGTAGCAGTGTTGCTTTCGTTGAATCCGTGGGGCCCGCGATGGAAAGGGTTTCAGAAGTTTGCGCCGCGTGAGCCACCAAAAAAACTTCGCCGTCTTGGCCGCCGTGCACGTGTAGCCTCACGCCACGTGGAGTCTTGCCGGGCCCCGCCTCCTGCCGACACGTGATGATGACACTGCCTTGCCTCGAGCCACGCACAGCTGCTGCTGCAGGCGCCGCCGACGTGGCCGCCCCCTGTGGAGAAGAAGAAAACGCCAGGAAAAAAACCTGGCCGTCGAAAACAAATCTCTCGGAGAAGAACAGACGTCGATGAAATTTGCAGATCGAAATATTTTCGGTGGAAAACGAAAATGGTCTGTAGATTGATCTATTAGAAACAGTCATCTATCCCCAAGGGGGATAGGGGCCTATTTATAGGCGACTCCTAATACATTAAAAAACTAATTTACCCCTAGGGTAAATTAACACTGACTCTAAAATAAATTCCGAAAATTACTAAAATATTCTTAGAAAAATCACCTGACTCAAATAAAAATAGTCTAAACTTAAAAACTAAATATTAATATACTAAAAACAAAATAATCATAGTTTGTCAGTTTTGCGCCGAAACTGAGAAAACGTCCACCGTCTTCGCACCGGGTACCCGGATTAGGCCGACCCGACCCCACAGCTTCCTTAGCCCGGCAATCGCTCGCCGCCCGTGTACCTGAGTCAAACCCAGTCAACAGACTGGTGGATCATCTGCCGCTCCTAACCCATGTACCCGGATTGGGCTAGCCCGACTCCGCGGCTCCTCTGCCCGGCTGTCGCTCGCTACCCGTGTACCTGAGTCACACGAGCCTCATACTCGACAGGTCTTCATTTCTCTTCCTTTGAATTCCGTTGACAATCACTCATCACATATATCTTCGAGTTACGCCTCTCCATGGTACTCAACGGTTTAACATGAGAGGAAAGTTAGCCCCTCGATATGTTGGACCATTTCCCATTGTTCGACGCCAAGGCGAAGTTGCTTATCAGTTGGAACTACCACCTTCATTGACCGGAGTGCATGATGTGTTTCATGTGTCTCAACTAAAGAAGTGTCTTCGCGTCCCGACAGATCAAGTGGATCTACAACAGTTGGATGTTCAAGAGGATCTGACCTATGTGGAAAAGCTTGTCAAGATATTGGAAGTCAAAGAAAGGATCACCAGGAGTCGGGTCATCCGCTTCTGCAAAGTGCAGTGGAGCAATCATCCTGTAGAGGAAGCTACCTGGGAAAAGAAGATGAACTCAAGGCACAGCATCCTGAGCTATTCGAGGATTGATCCGAATCTCGAGGATGAGATTCTCTGTAAGGGGGATAGGATTGTAACACCCCAGAATTTAAAAAGAATTAAAATAAAAGAAAAATATTATTAAATACATTTCTAGAATTTATAATTACAGAGAATCCTAAAAGAGCCCTAATAAAACCAAACAGGGAAAAATATTCAAAATCTAGACTTGAAAATTTTATGAGATAAACTAGAGGCCAAAATATAATTCTAGGAATTTTTACAAATTTTTATCAACAGTGATTCAACCCTAAATCAAATATATGAATTACTGGAATTATTTTAAATCAGAAAAGCATTTAAAATCCTTAATGGGCCTCAACCCTGAAATCACCCTCAGCCCGGCTCAGTCCAACCGCCAGCCACTGGCCTGTGGGGCCCGCCTGTCGGCGCGTTCCCCCGCCTCTCTCTCCCGCTCGCGCTCGCCCCGGCCCCACATGGCAGCCACTTGCGCCGCCTTCGCCCGCTGACCGCTCGGCCCCGTCTGTCGGCGCTCTCTTTCCCGCCCGTCCACTGACAGGTGGAACCCACCTGTCAGGTTCGTCTTCTCCATGGAAGGGGATCCCCCTTCCTTCTCCCCGGTGATCCCCTTCCGATTTCCTCGCCGCCGGCCGCCGTTTTGGCTCGGATTTCCCCGGATCACTTTCCCCAAGCGCCACTGCCCTTTTTCCATCTGTAAGCGACGCGGTTTCGCGATTATGGAAGCATGGCCGAAGTTTGGAAGCCCTCGCCGGAGCTCACGGGAACCCCTCGGATTCCTTCCATCTAGACGCCGGCGAACCCCCTATATAAACCCCTTCGGCCACCGCCCTCAGCTACACCGCCTAAACCCGAGCTAAGCACTCCAGAGCGCTCCCTCTCGGCTTTTGGCTCTTCTCCCCTGCTCCAACTCCGGTCGCCGATCGTCATCGATCCCGGCCCCCTTCGCCCTAGCCACCGCCACCGTCGGGTCCGTCGTCGCCAGCCCGTCCTCGGCCACGGCTCCAACGGCCGTGAGAACCGTCGGACCGACGTCGCCGTCAAGCTCCCGAAGACCCCTCACCGTCTACCCTCATCGCCGGTTACCTCCGGACCTCCATCTTCACCGTCGAAGGTACGGTCATGACCACCCTTCCCTCCTCGTTCCATTTTTTTCGTTAGCCAGGTCCCTAGGCGCTCGCCACCACAGTCACTGTCACACCCGAGGCTGCCATCGCCGGAGACGAAGGGGGGTACGTGCCCCCTTACGTCGTGCCGTGCCGGATCGCGCCGCGACCGCACGATCGTGATCGGAGGGCTAGGATTAAATCCCTCCGGGATTTAATCTGGGCCCTCGTATCTGGTCAAAGGGGTATCGAGGCCTCTCGGTCATCGATCATCACTTAACCCCTGGAATCGATCTGGTGCGTCCACGCGTACCGGTTCGGTGCGATTTAATCCGAGCCGTCCGTTTTCACTTGAACGAACCCGCCTCGCGCCTAACCGCTTGATCTGGATTGGACGATCCAGATCGGTTCGGTTCACGCGCACAGTCGCTGGTCCACCATGGGCCTGGCTCACCGTGGACCAGAGCCCATTTTCAGTTTAAATAAAAATCTAGAAAATAGTTTAAACTTTGAAAATTCATAGCTTACTCATTTTAACTCCAAATTTCACCATTTAAATTTTGTTAAATTCAGCAATTTATTCTCTACACATTAATGCCATAAAAACAGTCTGTTATTGTTACCCAAAATATTCTTAATAAATAGTTGAATAAAACCCCCTTAGGGTTAAAATTATTAATACAGAAAATAAATTAGGAAAAACCCTAAAAAAGTTAAGCTTTACTGTTTTATACCAAACTTCAGAATATTAAAATATTAATTCACATAAAAACACCCATAAACATGTATGTTCATTATTTGGTGGATTTTTATCTGTTTATTGAATGTATTGTTTATTTTTCCGTATCGAGAAGACTACGAGTTCGTCGAGGAGCTGGAGTTCTACCCTGAGGTTCCTCCATCCCCATTTGCTGATCAAGGCAAGTCATCGACCACCCCTGTGAAAACAGTTGATCATTATTGAGCCCATGTTTTAATAAATTATCGCTATAACTCATTTGTTAATATTGCATTAGTCCAATAATCAAGCCTTACACTTATATTTATTAGATCCCCGTCCTTGTGTGCAAACCCAAGCCATGCTTATTGAGCCTTAACTCCTTGTCACTCTACTATAAAATTATTAGCTAGTGCCCAATGTACCGACACAACTGCTATAGGATAAAAAGAATGAGTCGTAGTTAGCTGGATTCTGTATATGAATTTCCCCGTTATACTCGTCTCTAGACTCTGTTGGAGTTGGCCAAGTTATAAGTATGGTGGGTTCCGGGTGCAAGCTTGGGCATTGGTTTGTCGCACCCGGGGCACTATAAGGACCAGTCTGCGGGATCTATTGCAAAGCACATCCGTACCAACCACAAGTCTAATGGGTAAGTCCTAACTGGAAGTATGGAATACTCTGACTCGATGCACCATAGTGGAGGGGGCAAGGGGCAAGCCTGCGGGCGACTTTTACCGACGAGGCTCAAGGGGGGGTATGGTGGGGCTCCGACGCGTCGGGACACCATATGAAACCTATAAGAGGGTGCTGTTGAGTCGGGGAGGACTATATGGAAGGTTTTGGCACGAGTTCCCGTGAAATAGGTCATCTCATTACACTTTGGTGTAGGTGATGAGTGCGTGCCTTGTGGGTACAGTGGTACATCTCTGATCAGAGTAATTGAATCTTTTCGAAAAGCCGAGCCCACGGTCAAGGGCGGGTTGTGTGACTACTCGCAGTTAGTTTACAATTGTTTGAATGGTTGAGTTATTCATGGCATGTAAGGACTGTTGAGCGAGGTGGGGCTGACTGTACCTCTCGAGTTAGAAGATGATGATGCATACACATGTTTACGCTTCAGTACTAATAAATTGTTCACATTAAATTGCTTGACAAATTACTCGCTTCCGCAAAACTAGCCACTATCTCCCTTGTTATTACCTTGCATTATATTTGCATTCGGTGGCTTGCTGATTACTCCTGTACTCACCCCGTTGACTTACACCATCAGAGCCCGTCTACTACGAGGAGGATGCAAGTCTGGAGTAGCGACCCAGTCAAGGCGAGACTGGAAGGAGGCGTTCATCTAGGACCCTTGATTTTAATAGTTCCTCTTCATTTTCATTCACTTTTCTATTAATGCGGTCTACGAACCGTGAATGATTGCCCGTATTGTACGTGGTCGCTTGATGAACGTCTTGGTTTATTGATTTTCTTTGGAATTTCAATAAAGGTCCTGATTTATTAAATCGGGGCGTGATAGGAGGGGCACTGCGCGAGATCCTCCTGGGCCTGGCTGAGGGGGTCCTAAGCATCTTTCGCTTGCGCAGCGGAAGGGGAGCGACCTCCTCTAGATCCTTCTAGAGCTCCATGATCTAGCGACGCAATTGTGCGGGGTCGGCGATGCCCTAGCGTAGGATCTCATTCTGACGCCGCAACTCCTCCGCCTCGGTGGCTAAGCGGCGTCCCTACTGGATCTGGCGACGAAGCTCTCCGTTCTCGCAGTTCAGGATCTCTTATGAGTGGCGGTAGTAGTCGATGGTGTCGCGCTGGCTGTCGGCGTCGAGTACGGTCTCCGTGTGAAGATCGTCCATCGCCTCCAGTAGACGTATTGTGTGGCCGATGGCGGAGTGGTGCTGGGAGAAGGTGCTGACGTAGACACTGCAATGACTCCCCGGAGTGCGCATGGGCATGAAGCGGTAGGCGGTGTCGTAGAGCTGGCTATCGTAGATCACCCGAAGCTCGGAGAGGGCCTGAAGGGCGGTGCGCTGGCTGGCTACCAAGAAGGTAGGTCCTCCGACTCTGTAAGTGTAAGCTGGTTGCGTGGAGGAGGGGCGGATGACGACGGTGACCTCGCGGTAGCTCTCGTTGTCATCAGGGAAGACCCCGTGGAATGTGGGCTCGTGCTCAAATCTGAGGAAGCCCATGAGCATGCGGAGCTCGCGAACGAAACCGACCTCATCACGGAGAGTTCGACTCATGGTATGATCTGGCATCTACAAAAAGAGAGAAAGTTTTGGTAAAAATTCTAGAAGATGAGGGAGTAAGTAGTTTGCAAAAATATAGTCAATATAATTCCTAGGGTCAGGTCTGTTTGGCTTCCTAAAGTCAAGTCGGCTCTGATACCATCTTGTCACGCCCATATTTAATAAATCCGGACCTTTATTGAAATTCCATAGAAAATCAATAAAAACAAGACGTTCATCACACGACCACGTACACTACATCAAGAATTCATGGTTCGTAGACCATATTAGTACAAAAGTGTTAAAGTAAAGAGAAACTAATAAAATAAGGGTCCTAGATGAACGCCTCCTTCCAGTCTCACCTTGACTGGGTCGCTACTCCAGACCTTCATCCTCCTCGTAGTAGATGGGCTTTGGTGGTGTAAGTCAACGGGGGTGAGTACAATCGTACTCAACAAGCCACCAGATGCAAATATAATGCAGAGTAATAACAAGGAAGGTAGTGGCTAACTTTGTGGAAAAGCATATTTGTAAAGCAGTTAATGTGAAAAAGTTATTAGTACAGAAATTTAAACATGTGTATGCATCATCTTCTAACTCGAGGGGTACAGTCAGCCCACCCTCGCTCAACAGTCCTTACATGCCATGAATCGCACGATCATTCAAACAATAGTACACTCACTGTGAGAAGTCACACAACCCGCCCTTGACCGTGGGCTCGTCTTTTTGAAAAGATTTAAACTCTGATTAGAGGTGTACTACTGTACCCACAAGGCACACACTCATCCACGAACACCAAAGTGTACGAGATGACCTATACCACGAGAACTCGTGCCAAAACCTTTAGTGTGGAACGCACCAATTTGATAACACCCTCTTATAGGTTTCATATGGTGCCCCAGTCACTTCGAGCCAACACCATACCCCCCTTGAGCCACGTCGGTACAAGTCACCCGCAGGTTGCTGCTTGCCCCCTCCACTATGGTGCATCAAGTTGGTTTGATCCAGACCTCCAGTTAGGACTTATCCATTAAACTTGTGGTTTGTACGGAAGTGTTTTGCAACAGATCCCGTAGATCGGTCCTTATAGTGCCCCGGGTGCGACCAACCAATTCTCGATCTTGCACCCGGAACCCACCATACTTATAACCTAGCCAACTCCAACAGAATCTGAGAAACCAAGGGTTGGTTTCGGAGTGTGATGAGTGATTGACAGAGTTTATCCTCTGGTTCGAAGGGGTACCTCCGAAGGTGTTCGGAGGTGGTTTCACCAAAGGGTTCGGTGGGCTTTGTTTGCTGCAGCTGTTGCAGCGGAGTGTGCCTGTCGGAGGGGTCCGACAGTACACGATGACTGGGTTTGTACCGAAGGTCTAGGTATTTTGGGCGGTACACCGGAGTGTGTACCGAAGGTTGCTAACCCGGAGAGGTCTCCGGAGTAATGGATACACTTGTCTGTTTGTATGTGGTGCGCAGGGGACTTCGGAGGCGACGGACGGTTCGTAGCAGGTGAACCTAGGTCAAGCGGGAGGCTTGATGCTAGTGGAGCGGGGAGCTCCGTCACGAAGGCTGCGAAGGGGTCTAGGTCGGACCTCGGGTCAAGGTGCACTAGGAGAAGGCAGTAAGTGAGTAGCGTGGCTCCGGGTGAAGGTACTCCGAGACGAAGTCCTCGGAGGCGAGGCACTTCGAAGGGTACTCCGGAAGGAGTAACTTCAGAGTATGGTGGATCAAGTCCTCAGCAGAGGCAAGGTGTTCGATGTGTGCTCCGGATGGAGACACTCGAAGGTACTCGATGAAGGTCTCAGAAGTCGAGGTGCATCGAAGGCATGGTCCGGGTGAGGCTCGTCGAGGAGTGTGCTCGGGGAGAGACACTGTGACGAAGTGCTCATGGAATGCTTCGTGCGGAGGCCTTGGACGAAGGAGGGACTTCGAAGGGTGGTACTCCGAAGGAGGGCTTCGGAGTGACGCAGGCTTCGGAGCGAGGCTAGCTCCGGAGTGAGGTTGACTTGTGGTACTTCGGCCATGCATGGCTTCGGTACACGGACTGACGGAGTTCGAGCTGGGAGTAGCTGCGAAGCCGTGGTGGTCCACTCCGAAGGTGGTGGTGCGAAGGCACAAAGGGATTTGACGGCTTCGGCTCAAAACCGTCACTGTATCGGAGGCTATCTTCGGTGAAGCGAAGGCCATCAGGCCCAAGGCTTCTCACCGAAGCTACCGCACCCCTCGCGTGCGAAGGGGGGCTCCAAAAAGGTCAAAGACTGCAAAGGCTGACATTGTCTGCTCTGCAAAAAGCTGACGCTGTCCCCTCTGCAAAGCTGACAGAGAAGCCTCCAAATAAAGTTGACTACCTTTTGTACCCCTCTATTTTGTAGAGACAAAACTGGTGTAAACCCTAGGGGTAAAGTAGTCAATTCACTTGGGTGAATAGTGGCTATAAATATGGGGGCTGGGTAGGTAACATTCAACACTTTGAGCATTTACTGTTGAGCTCCTGTACTAGCCACCACTCTTTGTATTCATCCAGTGAGTTCTTTTACTGTGTTCCTTGTTCAAGCAGCGAAGCCCTGCTTCTGTGTTGTCTTTCTGCTTGAGCTTGTTTGCATACCTCGTTAGTTGTATTGCACCGAAGCCTGTCTAGGCGAAGTGTGTTTTGTGCGAAGTGTGCTTTTCAGTGTGCGTTCGCTCTGTGTAACAGCAGGCTAGACCTCACTGCTTACTAGCGAAGCCCTGATCGAAGCCCGTGTTTCTTATCGTGTCTAAGCCCCTAGCGAAGTCTGTTGGTGTGCGTTTATACCTTCAGTGTACAAAGCCCAGCACCAGTTGCTGCTGCTAAGTACTTGGTCGAAGTCCTCAGAGGGTAGTCCACTCTTGCGAAGGGTGAAGTGCGAAGCCTGCTCGAAGCACCCTGTGTGCGGAGCCTGCACTGACTTAGCAGAGTTGGTTTTTTGGTTTGAGTGGAGCGAAGTCTTCTTGGCTTCGAACTTTTGCTCCTTGCGAAGCCTGTGTTCGGAGCCGTCAAATACCTCCGAACCAGAACTTCGAAGGTTGTGTTCGAAGCCTGTTCCGCAGTAGACTGTATTAAAACAGAAGGCTAATTTTAGCCTGAAATTTTAAAAGCTCCCATTCACCCCCCCTCTGGTCGTCGTTTCCGGTCCAACAATTGGTATCAGAGCAGGTTAAGATCACCAGTTGACCTTAACCGGTTTTGTGATCTGTTGGCGACATGGACAGAGCCAGTAAAATTCCTCTGTCCGATGGGACTGACTTTGCATACTGGAAGGTGCGCATGGAGGCTTATTTTCTAAGCCAAGGAAATGCAATTTGGGAGATTGTGGACTCACGATACTCCATCCCTGATACTCGCACCTCTCAAACAGAAAAGGATCAGTATAATGCCAACTCCAAGGCAAGAAATATACTGTTCATTGGTTTGAGTAGAAGTGAGTTTGATAGGGTGCAGCACCTTAGGACTGCTAGGGAAATTTGGACAACATTCACTATTTTTCATGAGGGCTCTACACAGATCAAGGACAAGCGCCAAAGCACATACAATCAACAGTATCAGCCGTTTGTGCAGGCACCTGGTGAATCTATAGATGTCATGTTTTCTCGCTTTGATGCGATAGTGAGTAACTTGCGATCCAATGGGACGCTTGCTTACAATGATCATGACAGGGCTATCAAGCTTCTCTATGCTCTTGATCGTAGCATATGGGAAGTGAAGATATCCAGCATTGAGGAGTTCGCAGGCTATGACACATTGACCTGTGATGAGCTCTTCAGCAAGCTGAAGTCCACAGAGATTGTCAAGGCATCTCTTGCAGTGCACAGAAGCTCTTTGCCACAGCCATTGGCATTGGTTTCTAGCACTAGCCGTGGCACCGCTGCAGAACCAAGCACATCTGGTACTTGTGTTCTTGTAGATGGTTTTGCTTTGTCCTCCCTAGTCTCCATCACTAAGGAGCAGGTGGATACTCTGGATGATGATGAGCTTGCTCTCATTGCCAGAAGGTTCACCCGCTTTCACCATGAGAGACGGGATCAGAGGAGAAGCGGTTTCAGTGGTTGCTTTGAATGTGGCGACACTTCTCATATCAAGGCAAATTGCCCTAAGCTCAAAAAGAGAGATGAGAGTGACCGCCCCAAATACCACAAAAAGGAGAGGAAACCCTTTGTGAAGGGCAAGCGCGGCAAGGTGACTAAAAGAGTAGCCAAAGCCGCTTCCAGAGCATTTGTTGCTGCTCTCAGCGACATCGACACTTCCTCAACTGAGGAGTCAAGCTCTGAGGAGGAGGAGTCCCCAAGGAAGGAGGACAAGAAGGACAAGAAGGGACGAGACTTCACCGGCCTTTGCTTCATGGCCGACAGCGATCACAGCAGCGATGAGCTTGACTCATCTGAGGTACCACTATCCTATGACCAGCTTTCAATAAAATTAGATGAGCTGAATGAAGTAGTTCTCGGTCAGGATAGATTACTTGTGCAAGCCGCTAGAGAAAGAAAAGACCTTAGACTTAGGCTAGAATCTGTTTCTACTGAATATGCCATGCTTAAGTCTAAAGTAAATGATGCTGATTGTGAATCTTGTTCTGTTGTCATGGGTGAGCTTGCTCAATTGCGTTCTGTACATGCTCAAACTCTTTTTGAGCTTGAGACTGCACAGAAGCAGCTTTTGGTGGTTGATTCTAGACCTCATGATATTATTGAATGCATGAACTGTTCTTTATTACGCGAAAGCATTAATTTACGTGATAAGCATGTTCATGACTTAGAGGCTAGATTGGAGAGGGCCGGTAGTTCTAAGGATGTGCAACCTGTTTGTGACACTTGCATAACCCTTAAGGACCAGCTAGGCACTGTTAGAGAGCGAGCTGAGAACCTCATGTCTGAAAATGAATACCTTCTTTCCGTGGTTAATAAATGCACTGAGGGTAAGGGTAGGATGGATTTGCTCTTGGCCAAGACCAAGATGTGTGCTGCATAGAGCAGGGTTAGCTCTAGGTTTGGGTTTTGAGAGGATTCCTTCAGATAGTGAAAACAAAATTGTTTTTACCTCTCCCACTACCCTAGAGAAAGAGAGAGCTCTGTTAGACACTCCATTAACCAAAAAGCCTACCCGTGCTCAAAAGAAAACCACTCCTCCTGCCAAGAAAAACCCTCCCAAGAAAACCACTCAGCAGAAGCCCAAGGAGCCTGTGAGAATTGCTCCTAAGACCCATGAGAGTGCCCCTAGGAGAGTTTTTCATTGTTCCTACTGTCAGCGGGCGGGTCATTTGGTTGGGTTCTGTTTTCGTCGCATCAAGGATGAGCGACGCTCTCAGGCGATGAGTTATCAGGACATGCATTACCCATCTTTAGGTATGCATGAGTCTGAGTTTTACTATCGTCCTGTTTTTGAGGCTCCTCGTGCTTCTCGGAGATGTTTTGCTCCTCGAGGTGTTCACCATATTCCATATAGTGGTAGACCCCGGGCGAGTAGCTTTGTACCTCATCAGAGTAGGAGACCTTGTCATGTTGTTCGTTCACAGCATGTAGGTAGACCTCGCACTTTGCATCATACTGATTATCCTGTGCGTAGATAGTCTACTTTTACTGTGCCTACTACTCGTGTCACTCAGTGCTGGATACCTCGTCATATTTTCACTCACCCCAGCACTGAGCGATCGAGATTCTCTTATCATGTGTAGACGACAGATCGAGGCTTGGAGGGCACGTGGATCATGGACTCCGGTTGTTCGCGCCATATGACCGGAGATGCAGCATGGTTCTCCAGCCTCACCACAACCAAGCAAAGGGAACATATCACCTTCGGCAACAATCGAAGGAGTAAAGTGAAAGGTAAAGGTGTGGTAAGAATTAACTCGAATTTCACTCTCAAAGATGTTGCTTTGGTTGAAAATCTGGGATACAATTTGTTGTCTGTATCTCAGTTGCTTGATGAGGGCTTTGAAGTGCGATTCCATCGCGATACTTCGTAAGTGCTCAATTCTGATGGCGTGGTGGTTTGTAAGATCTTTAGAGTTGGGAGAGTTTTTGGAGCTGATTTTTCTGAGTCATCTGGTTCTTCTCATTATCTTGTTGCACATTCTACTTCTGAGCTTTGGAAGTGGCATAGGAGACTAGGGCATATGAGCTTTGAGTTGCTCGCTCGTCTGAGTGCCCTAGGTCTGATCCGAGGATTGCCCAAGCTCAAGTTTGAGAAGAATTTAGTTTGCGCTCCTTGTCGACATGGAAAAATGATCGCCGCTTCGCATTCGCCAGTCACCACTGTGATGACTGAACAACCCGAAGAACTTCTCCACATGGACACTGTAGGTCCTTCTCGGGTTAGTTCTTTAGGCGGCAAGTGGTATGTGTTAGTTATTGTCGATGATTTCTCTCGCTACTCTTGGGTCTTCTTTCTTGCCAGCAAGGATGAAGTGTTTTCACACTTTCGGAGCTTGGCTTTGAGACTTTTCACTGAACTCCCTGGTGCATTAAAATTCATTCGAAGTGATAATGGCACTGAGTTCAAGAACAGTCTCTTTGTTGACTTTTGCATAGAGCATGGCATAGAACATCAATTCTCTGCTCCGCGGGTTCCTCAACAAAACGGTGTTGTTGAGAGGAAGAACCACACTTTGGTTGAGATGGCTAGGACGATGCTTGATGAGCACAGGACTCCTAGAAAATTCTGGGCTGAGGCCATGAACACTGCTTGTTACATCTCAAACCGAATATTCTTGCGCTCAATTTTAAACTTGACATCTTATGAGCTATGTTTTGGGAGACAACCCAAGGTTACTCATCTTCGAGTATTTGGCTGTCGTTGCTTTATCCTAAAACGTGGTAATTTGGATAAATTTGAGTCGCGATCTTCTGACGGGATCTTTTTGGGTTATACTACTCATGGTCATTCTTATCGTGTTTATAATTTGGAAACTAACACTGTCATCGAGTCATGTGATGTGACTTTTGATGAATCAACCCCCTCTATTAGTTCTCCTCTTGAACAGGCAAATGAACACGACATGGAATAGACCATCTTCGAAGAAGAAGATCCCAGAGATTTCGAGGATGAACCACTACTACCCTCGACGTCAACCCCCGAAGCCGACCCCGCTTCGACTACTTCGGCACAAGGTCCCGAAGCGACTACCTCGACATCGGTCATCTTGGACCACTCCCACGCACAAGTTGAGGGGGAGACTGCATCCCGCCGCGAGGCTCCACATCATGTTCAAAGGATGCATCCTCCCGAGCAGATCATTGGTGAGCTTGATCAAAGGGTAACACGTTCTCATGCTCACTTCACTAATTCTGCTTTTGTTGCTTCTTTCGAGCCCTTAGATGTTAGTCATGCACTTTCTGATTCTAGTTGGATCAATGCCATGCACGAAGAAGTTGAAAATTTTTAGAGAAATCAAGTCTGGTATTTAGTTGATCCTCCACCAAATGTTCATTTCATTGGAACAAAATGGATTTTCAAAAATAAACAAGGGGAGGATGGGACTATAGTTAGAAACAAGGCTAGACTTGTAGCTCAGGGTTATTCTCAATTAGAAGGGATTGATTTTACTGAAACTTTTGCACCTGTTGCTCGCCTTGAGGCCATTAGGATTTTGCTCGCTTTGGCGACATCCCGGGGATTCAAACTCTATCAAATGGATGTCAAAAGTGCTTTTCTTAATGGCTTCATAGGTGAAGATGTTTATGTAAAACAACCCCCTGGTTTTGAAAACCCCAAGTACCCACATAAAGTCCTTAAACTTCATAAGGCTCTTTATGGACTCAAGCAGGCCCCTCGGGCATGGTATGACAGACTTAAGTCTTTTCTGCTTGAGCGGGGGTATTTGATGGGCTCTGTTGATAAAACCCTGTTTACTCTCAAGCATGGCAAAGATTTCCTTCTAGTGCAGATTTATGTGGATGATATCATCTTTGGTGGCTCTTCTCATGCTTTGGTTGCCGAGTTTGCAGATGCCATGAGCAGGGAATTCGAGATGTCCATGATGGGCGAGCTTACATTTTTCCTTGGTTTGCAAATCAAGCAAAGCAAACAAGATACTTTCGTCCACCAGACGAAGTACACCAAGGACCTGCTCAAGAAATTCGACATGGCCGATGCGAAGCCTCTCGCCACTCCAATGGCTACATCTGTAGCATTGGATCCCGACGAAGATGGAGAAGCCGTAGATCAGAAGGAGTTCCGAAGCATGATCGGCTCCCTCCTCTACTTGACTGCTACGAGGCCGGACATACACTTCGCTGTGTGTCTGTGCGCTCGTTTTCAGGCTTCACCACGAGCTTCGCACCGCCAAGCGGTAAAACGCATACTCAGGTATCTCAAACATACCCTCGATTTTAGCATATGGTATTCAACGTCTTCATCTTTATGTCTTCGAGGTTATTCTGATGCGGATTTTGCTGGGTGTAGGATTGATAGGAAGAGTACCTCTGGTACTTTTCATTTTCTGGGTACTTCTCTGGTTTGCTGGTCTTCCCGCAAACAGTCTAGAGTTGCACAATCGACGGCTGAGGCCAAATATGTTGCTGCAGCTAGCTGTTGCTCACAGATTTTGTGGATGACTTCCACTTTGCGGGATTTCGGGTTAAATTATAAGAGTGTTCCACTTTTCTGTGATAACACTAGTGCTATTTGTATTGCAAACAACCTGGTTCAGCACTCCAGAACCAAACACATTGATGTGCGATATCATTTTCTCAGAGATCACAATGAGAAGGGTGATATTGAACTTCAATATGTAGATACCCAACACTAGCTAGCCGATATTTTCACAAAACCCCGCGATGTTTCTCGATTTGCCTACTTGCGTGGGGAACTTGGTATTTGTCACCCTTACGGCATTCTGTGAGGGGGAGCTGTTCTTTAATTATCATGCATATGCTCATCATGTGTGAAATTGCATCTACATCTCTTACACTTATATGCCTGATTATAATTCATGAACTCGTGTCAGCTCAGCTCTATTTAATATATCTGAAACATTATTGTTCATGATGTTTTCTTTCCAAACTCAAATCATGCTCACTGCTCAATCTTGTATCTAGCATGTATAGGCAGGACTGGTTTAGCTATCTTTTATCTGCTTGATAGCAAGACACTTTTCCTTGGATGCTAAAAATTGCAACTTGAAAAATTGTTCCACATTTCCATGGATATTCCTAAAGTGCCAAACAATTTGTTCACTTAATCACAAATTCCAAAATCCATGATTTGCATGCTTTAAGTGACAAGATCCAGGTGGGTTTGTTTGTCGCACTACTCTATTCTAGACTGCTTACCATTGCACATTGGTCTGAACTAGGATAGTGTAGTGTATGCCAAAATCACCGCCTTAAGCTTCAGATGGCTTTCATGCCTAGGCTTGGCTTGATTGGACAGTATAAGGTGGACAAACAAATAACCCCTGACATTATGAAAAAGAACAACAAAATTCATTGATCATCAAGTTTGCTTTTAATGCTCCATTTGAACTGGACTTGTCTATCTAGAGTAGAAATTGACTAGCTTTGCGCGGTCCTTGCTGTTCCTCGTCTAGTTATCTTGATTGAGTGGTGATGCTTTTATTTCAAACTGATAAAATCACATGCTGTCATCATGTTTGTTAGAGAATGTTAAATTGAGCTGAGCACATGATAATTGGTATTAATTTTGGCATATTTTTTCTTTATATGTCTTTGCAACTCTGCCCATTTCGAAGCTATGCATCTTTTGAATGCTCCTTGATGCTTGCATTGCCAAAGGGGGAGAAATTTGAGTTCTCTGTCGCAAAAAGGGAAAATTATCTCAGGAGGAGATTTGCCGAAGGGGCTTTTACTCTTGAAAAGGGGGAGGAAAATTCTTTTGTCAAGTGACATGATTTGGCTCGTTTTTGAGTTTTTATGGTCACTTGTGTGCTGAAAGTCTTTTAATTTTTCTTGAACTTGAATTTGGTTGTCAATGCACTCATCAAGGGGGAGATTGAGAAACCAAGGGTTGGTTTCGGAGTGTGATGAGTGATTGACAGAGTTTATCCTCTGGTTCGAAGGGGTACCTCGGAAGGTGTTCGGAGGTGGTTTTACCAAAGGGTTCGGTGGGCTTTGTTTGCTGCAGCTGTTGCAGCGGAGTGTGCCTATCGGAGGGGTCCGACAGTACACGATGACTGGGTTTGTACCGAAGGTCTCGGTATTTTGGGCGGTACACCGGAGTGTGTACCGAAGGTTGCTAACCCGGAGAGGTCTCCGGAGTACTGGATACACTTGTCTGTTTGTATGTGGTGCGCAGGGGACTTCGGAGGCGACGGGCGGTTCGTAGCAGGTGAACCTAGGTCAAGCGGGAGGCTTGATGCCAGTGGAGCGGGGAGCTCCGTCACGAAGGCTGCGAAGGGGTCTAGGTCGGACCTCGGGTCGAGGTGCACCAAGAGAAGGTAGTAAGTGAGGAGTGTGGCTCCAGGTGAAGGTACTCCGAGACGAAGTCCTCGGAGGCGAGGCACTTCGAAGGGTACTCCGGAAGGAGTAACTTCAGAGTATGGTGGATCAAGTCCTCAGCAGAGGCAAGGTGTTCGATGTGTGCTCCAGATGGAGACACTCGAAGGTACCCGACGAAGGTCTCAGAAGTCGAGGTGCATCGAAGGCATGGTCCAGGTGAGGCTCGTCGAGGAGTGTGCTCGGGGAGAGACACTGTGACGAAGTGCTCATGGAATGCTTCGTGCGGAGGCCTTGGACGAAGGAGGGACTTCGAAGGGTGGTACTCCGAAGGAGGGCTTCGAAGTGACGCAGGCTTCGGAGCGAGGCTAGCTCCGGAGTGAGGTTGACTTGTGGTACTTCGGCCATGCATGGCTTCGGTACACGGACTGACGGAGTTCGAGCTGGGAGTAGTTGCGAAGCCGTGGTGGTCCACTCCGAAGGTGGTGGTGCGAAGGCCCAAAGGGCTTTGACGGCTTCGGCTCAAAACCGTCACTGTATCGGAGGCTATCTTCGGTGAAGCGAAGGCCATCAGGCTCAAGGCTTCTCACCGAAGCTACCACACCCCTCGCGTGCGAAGGGGGACTCCAGAAAGGTCAAAGACTGCAAAGGCTGACATTGTCTGCTCTGCAAAAAGCTGACGCTGTCCCCTCTGCAAAGCTGACAGAGAAGCCTCCAAATAAAGTTGACTACCTTTTGTATCCCTCTATTTTGTAGAGACAAAACTGGTGTAAACCCTAGGGGTAAAGTAGTCAATTCACTTGGGTGAATAGTGGCTATAAATATGGGGGTTGGGTAGGTAACATTCAACACTTTGAGCATTTACTGTTGAGCTCCTGTACTAGCCACCACTCTTTGTATTCATCCAGTGAGTTCTTTTACTGTGTTCCTTGTTCAAGCAGCGAAGCCCTGCTTCTGTGTTGTCTTTCTGCTTGAGCTTGTTTGCATACCTCGCTAGTTGTATTGCACCGAAGCCTGTCTAGGCGAAGTGTGTTTTGTGCGAAGTGTGCTTTTCAGTGTGCGTTCGCTCTGTGTAACAGCAGGCTAGACCTCACTGCTTACTAGCGAAGCCCTGATCGAAGCCCCTGTTTCTTATCGTGTCTAAGCCCCTAGCGAAGTCTGTTGGTGTGCGTTTATACCTTCAGTGTACAAAGCCCAGCACCAGTTGCTGCTGCTAAGTACTTGGTCGAAGTCCTCAGAGGGTAGTCCACTCTTGCGAAGGGTGAAGTGCGAAGCCTGCTCGAAGCACCCTGTGTGCGGAGCCTGCACTGACTTAGCAGAGTTGGTTTTTTGGTTTGAGTGGAGCGAAGTCTTCTTGGCTTCGAACTTTTGCTCCTTGCGAAGCCTGTGTTCGGAGCCGTCAAATACCTCCGAACCAGAACTTTGAGCATTTTACAAAGTTTGAATGGTCAAATTTGGAGTTAAATTGAGATAGTTATGAATTTTCAAAGTTTAAACCTATTTTCTGAATTTTATTTAAACAGGAAATGGGTTCTGGTCCACGGTGAGCCAGGCTCACCACGGACTAGCGCACTGTGCACGTGGACCGGAGTCCTCTAGACTGTTCGATCCAGATCGGGTGGCCAGATGCGAGGCGGGGCGGATTAAGTGGTGATCAACGGCTGTAGGACCGAAAGTAGCGACCAGAGGGGTGAATGAACGCCTAAAAATTTCTTCTAAATAAACGACCTACTTCTAACACCCAATGCACCTCGATAACTAAATAACAATAGCAAGGCAGATCACAGGAATTTAAAGTTGTCTAGCCTAAAAATGACCGGTGTCTTAATTGAAATGATATTAAAGATAAACTAAATAAAAATACTGCAGTAAATAAAAACACCTAGATATATCACAAAATATTTATATTGCAGTCTAGAAATAAAATACTAATCAAATGAATAAAACATGAATCATTTAAAAATTAATTCAAAAATAAACCTAAAATATTTCGTGTAAATCTAGAATAAAAATATTACTGCGACTAATAATATTTTTCTCTTTTTATATGAGCAGATTAAAAAATATTTAAATAAAAATATGTGAGTACTAATAATATCTAGCAGATAAAAATTAACTACGAAATTACTAAACAAATTTGCTGGTAATTAAGAATATATAAATATTGATTTAATTAAACATCTGAAAAATAGGAGATTAAAAAACTAACTTGCATTATCCCCCCTTTTTTTCTTTCGCTGGATGGATCTTCTCTGCGCCTGCGCTGCTGCCGTTGCGCGCTGCACGCGCCGCTCCCGCCTGGATTGCCGTGCGACGCTACCGAAGAAAACCAGTGTGCACGCCTGCCTTTGCCTCCACGCGGAGCACTGCTGCTGTAGCAAAAAATCTGCCGTCATGGGCCCGCGCGTTGGCTGCCGTCGTGGGGCCCACGCGATTAAAAAAATAGCTGCCGTTGCCTGACGCCGTTGGAAAGATTGTCACCGGATTATTGCGCGTGATGATGACGGCTACTGTTGTCCCGATTGCAATGAGCTGCATGACGCGCTGCTGCCGTAGGGACTACTAACACGTAGGCCTACCGTGTGCCAGGAAAAAGCTTGTATTGTGTCATGTCGCGCCGCCGCTTGATTGCCCGCAAATTCCCGTGCCAACAGAAAAAACCAGACACTGCCTTCGCTGCCGTGCGAAGAAGCTAGCGATCTCACATCGTCGGCTACCACCGGTGGGAGGATAAAAAGCCAGCGAAAAAATAGAAGATGGAAACTGCGGTGGACTCGGTACCCCTTTGACCGGATGGACGCCCTGGATTAAACCCGAGGGGGTCATAATCCTAGTCGTCCATCTCCGATCGGGCGGCTGAGGGCGCGTCTAGCATGGCACGCGATGCCAGGGTAAAAATACCCTTCGTCTCCGGCGATGGCGGGCTCGGACGCGGCAGCGACGGTGATGACGATGGGGCTAAGCCCTAGGTCTCGGCGGAAATGGAATGAGGAGAAGGACGGGGTCACGATCGTACCGTAGACAACGGCGGCGAGGGACTAACGGTGACCGACGATGAGGAGAGGTGGCGAGGTCCTTTGGGTTCGACGGCGGCGTGCGGTTCCTGCGGCGATATGGCCCAACGAAGGCGGGGCCGGGGTAGCAGGCGCGACGACGGTCCCGATGATGTTGTTGGCGAGGACGACGGTGTCCTATGGCGACGATGAGGGGTGGCTGGAGCGTGAACAGAGGAGGCGGTGGGTTCCGGGGTCACAGCGCGTCGGGGGTGTGAAGCTAGGGCTAAAAATGGGTGGCCGGTGTTGCGGTGAATACCCGAGGTTTTATAGTGGTCGCCGGAGGTAAGAAAGGAAGGTAAAATGGGGGAAACCCGAGACGAATTCCCCCTTGTTGCCGGCGAGCCTTCCATGCAAGCGAAACCTTGCCATCGGGATGAAAACGCGTCGGCTTTTAGATGGAAAGGAATCACCGAAGCTTGGCAAGCCAGGGCACGGGATCAATTCAGAGATGGGTGGTGGTCGGCGGTGGAAATGAGGGAAAGGGGCGCCGGAAATAGAAGGGGATCCCCTTCCATCGAAGATGATGGATATGACAGGTGGGTCCCACCTGTCATCGGCCGAGCGCAAAACAACAACGCCGATAGGGTGCCCCAAATGGTCAGCAGTCGAGGAGGGGCGCCGGTGGCTGACGGGTGGGGTCAAGGCGAGGCGAGGCGTGGCGTGCGGGAGGGGAGAAATGGTGCCGACACGCGGGCTCGGGTTGTCTGCGACTGAGGCGTGCTGAGCGGGTACTAACGGGTGGGCCAGCGGACGCGCACGCATGGAGGAGAGAGGGCGGGTTTTGGACTGGGCCGGACCAAGGGTGATTAGGGGTTGCAGCCCAATGAGTTTTAAAATGTATTTTCTATTTAAAATAATTCTATAAAATCATTTATTTGTTTATGGCTTGAAGTACTGTTGCTAAAATTTTGTAAAATTTCTCAAAAATATTTCTTGGCTTCTAGATTCCACCATAAAATTTTCAGCTTTAAATTTGATGTATTTCCCCTTGTTTAGCTTTAATTAGGTTCTTTTAGCTTTTTCTTTAATTAAATAATTCCTTTAATTTCCTAAAAATTTATTTCCCTCATTTTTATTTTATTTTTAAATTTGGGCTATTACACATGTGTTGACGCCGACATTTTGTAACAGCTCAGACCCACAAAGGATGTCGCACGGTCAATAGAAGTCAAAGAGATCTGATCAAAGATGGTCAAAGAAGTCTCTCCATGATGCATATGTGACCGGATAGGAAGAGCCGAAAGAGATAAAGATGAGAATAAGATAAAGATTATCCAAAATCGGTTAAGATAGAATATTTGGATGGTAAGTCTCCGGACTATAAATATGTACCCCTAGTTAGCTTAGAAAAACGCATATCTGTCAATCAACTACTCGGCGCATCGCCACCCTTGGCTTCTAAGCTTTATTCCGGCAGGATTCGGCACTCGGAGCTAGGCTGTATCATTTCGATCTCCAACGAAGATGTGAGTACCGACACCCCCGATGTCCGTACCGATTAGATCAGTATCCTCACGACTACATCAGATTGATCTCTTGAGGTGAACGTTGAAATAGTACGGTCGTCGGTTGTTCTCGGTGTATTAGCTAGGTCTAAGGTTGCATCAGTTCAGTTTGATCTCTTAGATTGATGTGATCTAGGTGTGATAGTTTGAAGCTTCATCGGTTAAGTCCGACATCTCTTGCTATTTTATCTCTTTCATGTTGTATACTGTTCATCTAAATAAAGCATGTTCGATTCTTTGATATATTATTAAGATCATCGTAACTAGTTATTGTCTTGGTTAGGTCCGATCTAGTTATTGTGATGATTTTCATGATATAAACATGTTATCTGGCACATTTTATTTATTTTTGTCAGAGTACAAGCCGACGGGTTATCATTGATTCCACGTTTTATCTTATAAGTTATTGGAAAAGCATTCATCGGTCTGCGCGGTTAATTGTTCATCTCATCGGCTGATGGCACGCTTGCCTGATTGATTCAGCTTAGGTCATCGGCCTTATGGCCGATCGACATGATATTCCAAGAATATCTCATCCTCGTCGCGGTCATCAGCTCAATAGTCGATAGGCCATGCTACTAATGTTGTATTTTTTGTTCCCTTATCAGTTGTAGGGTCAAACTAATTGGCATGCCATGAATCCTTTTTCTAAGAATGTGGGACCTACACTAGAGTGAAGCAGATCTTCCAAGCCACACGTGTGTCAAAGTGTGACCAAAAAATGCACGAATAACATCTAGCAATAGAGAGAACCCCTAACATAGTTCTTGGTTCTGATCTGTTATCTCCCGCATAGGGACCGGCCTGATAGACAGGTATTTATATGAGAGCAATCAGATCTTATGTCGCGATCACGATCACAATAAGTCAGTTTTCATATAACCATATCCTGCAAACTACGCCACATCCCCAAAGAACCGAAACGGTAAAATGAAAGACTAAGTCTCCACAAGTCAAGGAGTCAGATTTCAGGATCAAGTGGTCGGGCTCAGCAAGCCGACACCCGACCCCTGAGTCCAGACTCAGGTCAAGCACTCGGCAGTGCTGACCCTAACTTCTGAGTCTTGGCTCGGATCCATCACTCGGGAGTGCCGACTCCCGACCACTTGGTATTCCTTTTCATGACACTAGTTTATTTAGAAATTTCTGAAATATTCGTACGTCTATCCCAAAATTCATGCAATTATTAGAGCGTAGAGTGTATATAACTTGTTATAAGTAACACCGTAAGTTTCATTAAATTTGTAGGTAATAAAAATATATATTTGCTGTGTTTTGTCCATCGATCAATGGCCGATTATGCTATTCAGTGCTGCCGACGTCCACGTGCTCCGGACGTTGCCGGCGTAGGCGTGGGCATGCTTGGGGTAGCGGCAGCCGATGCCCCATGGCAGCAGCCGCCCGTACCACTGCGTGCTGCACTCCTTCACGGCGAGGTCGCCCAACACGTTCCTCCCCGCCGGCGTCACCAGCACCATCTCCTTGTTCTCGAACAACAGCTCGCAGTGTCCGCCGCCGCCGCCGCCAGTCGCCACGCGGCAGGCGTTCTTCTCCGGCCAATCCTTCTCGTCCCAGATCACCATGTCGCTCATGAAGTTCCCTTCGTACCTGTACATTATTAAATTAAAATTTAAAGCTTCGTACCTTAAGAAAAAAACCATATAAGATAAATAATTAAATATAACAATATATGTAACTAATCTGGAAACTAAATAATAAAGCAAACTATAATTTGCACTATGCTTGTATTAGAATTACACATTCTTAGATTGTACAGGTTTAGACTATTTTAAAGAAATTTCAATTGACTGATAAATAAAAAATCAGATAATTGATAAATAGTAAAAATAATATATTGAATTTTTTTGTCTAGAATCATCCATTAATAAAAATAAGATAGACCCATAAAAAATAAAAGGTAGCAATGCAACCTCATCTATATGATTAAAATACACAAGATTATGTGATGGTGGTTTTTCAACCTTAAGTCTAGTTTGAAAGCTCAAAATTTTATTTCAACTCATTCGATGTAGATTGGACCAAAATTGTAGGCTTGTACAGACAAAACTAAGTGTTAAGAAACACCGATCTATTTAGTCAATAAACCTATAAAATGTATTCTTTTTTAAAATGACACTGATCGATGATTTTTATCATAACATCTGATCATTTATCTTGTTCAAAAATCTTTTAAAATATTATTTATTTTGTTATAATTTATTTTATTATTAAAGGTAATTCAAATATAATTTATATTTTTGTATATTTACATAGGATGTTTGAATAAAATAAATGAATAAATGATCAAGCGCTCCCATAAAATTCAACGGAATCGAAAAAATATATATAATATATTCTGCTGGTTACTATTTGATATACTTACGACCAGATGCAGGCGACTCTGGGGTTACGGAGGTTGTATTCAGGGCGTTCGATGGTGGTCTCGTAGGTGACGTTTTTATCGCCGCCGTGCGCCTCGATCTCGAACCGCCCCGGCCACGACCTGCAGTCGAACTCCATCTTCCCCTCCATCCGGTTCACCATCCGAACCATGAACTCGGTGTCACACCTGGTGGTGCGTCATCAGGAGGAATATAAGAGGAGGAAAGCGGAAGTATGAAAGAGCTGGGTGAAATGGCGCGAAGAAGAAGCTGTAGGTTAAATGAGTGGTGGCGTACTACAGAAATACGCTTTGTAAATAAAGAAGACGTTGTGTGGGGGTGCGTTGGCTGGGGGGTCTCCGACCCTGTATAAATTGTCGTAGTGTCTACAGAACTGGGGAAAAAAGGAAAAAGTAAAACAGAATTTGGTTCCCTGTTCCCTACCTGCTTCGCTCGACCAATCCGTTACTCACGCCGGCGAAATCGAGTTCCTCGGCGGCGCGTCCGTAACAGTTGGTATCAGAGCTTTGGTGAGGCCGATTTCGTTGCAACTCTGGGAGAAATCGACCGGTAATTTCCGTGAGTGGTTAGCGAATCTTTCCAAGGGAATCGCTGTAATTTCCTCTCAGGGTTCGGATTGATTTGGAGTGCAGGCGATCGTCCTGGCGAGGCAAAATTTGCAAACTAGGCAAGTGCTGTCTTCAGTGGCTGAAATGGAGGAGAGAGTGCTCGAGGCGGTGTCTGCTTTGGCGGCAAAGCTGGAGAGTATGGACGTGAAATTGGAGGTACACCAGGAACGGTTGGACCAGATGCAATCCAAGGTAAATTTATCTATGGATTTGATGGGTCAACTACAACAGGATCAAGGGTTGGCTGCAAGAGGAATACCTCCAGAGCAGAATCATTCAATGGGAGGAGTAATTCGTCAGGAGCAAGTAAGACCTCCAGAAGTGGTGGATCGTGA
Source organism: Zizania palustris (assembly GCA_019279435.1). NCBI lineage: Eukaryota > Viridiplantae > Streptophyta > Magnoliopsida > Poales > Poaceae > Zizania > Zizania palustris. Next base: position 15,682,487 of record JAAALK010000290.1, read on the forward strand.
ACAATATCCTCGACGACATGGTATGCCTCGTATGGATTTTCCCAAGTTTGATGGATCTGGTGCTCGGGTATGGGTGGATAATTGCATGACGTATTTTGAGATGTATCAAATTCCTGAAGGGTTCAAAGTATCAGCGGCTTCCTTAAATCTTGTGGGGAAGGCAGCAAACTGGTACAAAGCCTGGAAACAAACTGTGGGGCGTCATGACTGGGTAATGTTTCAACAAGCAGTGCTAGAGGAATTTGAGGCTAACGTGCACCACTTGAAGATGAATGAGGTGTTGGGTTTGAGACAAACTGGTTCGGTACATGAGTATAAAAGTGCTTTTGATGATTTGGTGTATCAAATTAAGTTGTATGATCCTGCTGCTGTTGGGCAAGTTTGGTTAGTAGGCCAATTTGTCTATGGACTCAAAGGGGAGATCAAAGTACATGTTCAGTCCAATGTTCCTAAAACAGTGACACAAGCTTATCATCTAGCGTTGGCCAAGGAGAGTCTCTTGGAGGAATCTGATCATAAAAAGAAATGGAGTAAGACAGGAGGTGTGAAGTTTGGGGATAAACAGAAATTTGTACCCAATGATATTTGGAAGGCTCAGCAACTCAAGGAGTATAGGAGAGCAAATGGGTTGTGCTTCAAGTGTGGAGATAAGTATTCTCCAAATCATATATGTGCACCACAAGGAGGAGTCCAGTTACATGCAACTGAGATAATGGACAGAACAGAAATTCTTTCTGAGGAAGTGTTGGATCTTGTTGCCACTATAGAGGCCAATTGCTTCCTGTCAGTTAATGCTTTGGCTGGATTACAGGATTTTGGTACCATTAAATTGCAAGCATTAATAAAGAAGCAAACAGTGCTCATATTGGTAGACTCTGGAAGTTCACACAGTTTCATTAATGAAGACCTGGTGGACAAATTGCAATTATCAGTGTCTGAAATACCTACAGTTCAAGTGAAGGTAGCAGATGGGAATACCTTGCTTTGCAGGAAAGAAGTGCACAAGCTAGAATGGTGGATACAAGGTTTAACTTTTTGTCATGACATGAAGTTGTTGCAGCTGGGAGGATATGATATCATATTAGGAATGGACTGGTTGGAGAGTTATAGTCCCATGACTTGTGACTGGAAGGCTAAGAATTTATCATTTTGGTACAAAGGGGATATCAGAATCTTAGTAGGTTGGACTGAGAGCAATGTTACTTCTGTTCAACATATTTCAGTTTTGCAATTGCTTAAGCAGCAGCAAGGCAATGAGATTTGGGCTGTGGCTGTGATCCAACCTTCTCATGGGGAACTGGTTCACACAATTCCAACTGAAATTCAGTCAGTTTTGGATAAGTATGAAGGGGTTTTTCAGGAACATACTCAATTGCCCCCTCATAGAGAATTGGATCACTCTATTCCTATTGTACCAGGGGTAGTGCCTGTGAACTCCAGACCCTACAGATATTCCCCAGCTCAGAAAGATGAGATTGAGAAACAAATTTCAGAATTATTATCTCAGGGTCTGATTGTCAACAGCTATAGCCCTTATGCCTCACCAGTTTTATTGGTCAAAAAGAAGGATGGATCATGGAGGCTGTGTGTGGATTTCAGAAAATTGAATAATATTACAATCAAAAATAAGTTCCCTTTGCCTGTAATTGATGAGTTGTTGGATGAGTTGGGGGGTTCCCAATTCTTTTCTAAATTGGATTTGAGGAGTGGGTATCATCAAATTCGAATGAAGGAGGAAGATGAGTTCAAAACTGCATTTAAGACCCATCATGGGCACTTCCATTTTAAAGTCATGCCATTTGGTCTAACTAATGCCCCAGCTACATTTCAGTGTTTGATGAACTCTATCTTTGCTAAGTATTTGAGGAAGTTTGTGTTAGTTTTCATGGATGATATACTGGTTTATAGTCCATCTCTGGAAGATCATGTGCAACATCTGTCTGTGGTATTACACATTTTGTCTGAAAATCAGTTGGTAGCAAAAAGAAGCAAGTGTTCTTTTGCTGCTCCTGAGTTAGAGTATTTGGGCCATATTATCTCAGATAAAGGGGTGGCTGCAGATCCAGAAAAAACGAGAGCCATGCAATGTTGGCCTATTCCTCAATCCATTGCTGACTTGAGGGGATTCTTGGGGCTTACTGGATATTATAGGAAATTTGTACGTCATTATGGTATTATTACTAAACCCCTTACAACTTTACTTCAAAAATCAAAAAATTTTGTGTGGACACAGGAAGCTCAGGCGGCCTTTGAGGCAGTAAAGACTGCTATGTGTACCCCTCCTGTTCTGGCTCTACCTAATTTTGACAAACCCTTTTCCATTGAAACTGATGCTTGTGATACTGGGGTGGGGGCTGTTCTGTCTCAATTAGGACACCCAATTGCATTCTATAGTAAATCTTTGGGAATTCAAAATCAAAAATTATCCATCTATGAGAAAGAATTTTTGGCTATCATGATGGCTATTGACAGATGGAGATCCTATTTGTTGAGAGGTCCTTTTACCATTTATACTGATCATAAGTCTTTATGCTATTTGGATTCACAACCTTTGTTGTCTGATTTACAAAGAAAGGCCATGACTAAATTGATTGGTTTGCAGTATAAATTTCAGTATAAACAGGGTATGGATAATGTTGCTGCTGATGCATTATCTAGAGTGGGTCATGCCTTTGCATTACAAACTGTTTCAATGGTTCAACCGGTATGGCTGCAAGAAGTTTTGAATTCTTATGCTTCTGATTCTGAAGCTCAATCCCTGTTACATGAATTAGCTGTTTGTGGTACCAATGAGAAGGGTTTTTCCTTGTCGGCTGGTCTGATTCGATATCATGGCAGAATCTGGGTAGGAGCTAATTCAGCATTACAGACTAAAATCATTACAGCATTCCATGCTTCAGCTATTGGAGGTCATTCCGGTATTCAGGCCACTTATCAACGAGTACATAAACTATTTCATTGGACTGGTTTGAAAACGGGTGTGCAGGAATTTGTGAATCAATGTGCCATTTGCCAACAGGCAAAACATGAATTAGTGAGCCCACCAGGTCTGTTACAGCCATTATCTGTTCCTCAGGGTGTCTGGCAAGATTTATCTTTGGATTTTATTGAAGGGTTACCACTTTCAGCTGGTTATGATACAATTTTGGTGGTTGTGGATCGGTTTTCTAAGTTTGCACATTTTTTGGCTCTTCGGCATCCTTTCACGGCAAAGCAAGTGGCTCAGCTGTTTTTAGACCGTGTTGTATCTTTATATGGCATTCCTCATTCTATTGTTTCGGATCGAGACAGGATTTTCACAAGTACTTTCTGGCAAACGTTGTTCACTCATTTGAAGGTGTCACTAAATATTTCTACGGCTTATCATCCCCAAATAGATGGTCAAACTGAGAGAGTGAATCAATGTTTAGAAATGTATCTTCGAGGGGCTACTGCTGTGTCTCCTGGTCGTTGGGCTAGCTGGTTATCTATGGCTCAGTTTTGGTACAACACGTGTTATCATACGGCTTTGCAATGTTCCCCGTACAAAGTATTGTTTGGTGTGGATCCTCACTACTCATTTTTACCTCCGATGGCAAATGTGCGGGAGCAAGCTGATCCTTCTGAAGTGGAAGTGGAACGTATGTTAAGTGACCGTCGTAAGTTTTCTTTGATGTTGAGGATCCAGTTGAGCAAGGCTCAGAACAAAATGAAACAGGCCGCAGATAAACATCGTTCATTTCGGTCTTTTGAGGTTGGTGATAGTGTTTTTCTTAAGTTGCAACCTTATGCTCAGTTCTCTGTTGTTAACCGTCCGTGTCCTAAATTGGCTTTCAAATTTTTCGGCCCATACAAAATTATTGCCAAGTTGGGATCTGCTGCTTATAAATTGGAGTTACCAGCTGGTGCGGCGGTTCACCCAGTCTTCCATGTTTCGCAACTCAAGCAATTTGTGCCTTCACATGTTCCTGTTTTCCAAGAGTTACCAGCTAAAGTTGAACTGGATGTTCAGGATTTATGCCCAACGCGGGTGCTTGATCGTCGTATGGTTAAAAAGGGAAACACTGCGGTTGTTCAGCTGTTGGTTCAGTGGGGCTCATTGCCGGCCGACTACGCCACTTGGGAGGATTATACGGTCTTGCGCGCTCGTTTTCCCGAGGCCACAATTTGGGACGAGGCTGGTTCTTATGGGGGCGGCAATGTCACACCTGGTGGTGCGTCATCAGGAGGAATATAAGAGGAGGAAAGCGGAAGTATTAAAGAGCTGGGTGAAATGGCGCGAAGAAGAAGCTGTAGGTTAAATGAGTGGTGGCGTACTACAGAAATACGCTTTGTAAATAAAGAAGACGTTGTGTGGGGGTGCGTTGGCTGGGGGGTCTCCGACCCTGTATAAATTGTCGTAGTGTCTACAGAACTGGGAAAAAAGGAAAAAGTAAAATAGAATTTGGTTCCCTGTTCCCTACCTGCTTCGCTCGACCAATCCGTTACTCACGCCGGCGAAATCGAGTTCCTCGGCGGCGCGTCCGTAACACTCGGCCAACGGCTTCCTCGGCGGGGGCGCTACTACGGCCTTGAATCCCGTTGGAAGCGCGGGCGCGCGGCCGCCTCAGGGAGACCGCCGGCGGCGATCACGGCGACGGCGACGAAGGTGATGATGCTGGAGACGGCCGCTGCTCTGCCGCCACCGGTGGCCATTTTGGTGTTCATCTGGTATTCTTCTGGCTAACTTTGCTTCTGTGATGGCTGAGCCGCTCGCTCGCTCGCTCGCTCGCTTGCGTATGTATGTGCATAGCTTGGAGGAATTAATTAAGTCGGGTGTTATTGCGTATTAAGTAGATTAATTAATTACTAGGTAACAGCTGAATTGATAATTGACCGCTAGCAACGCATAGATCGATGACTCATTCGTGTGTGTCGAGCCGCTACTTAGCTTAATTATATATTAGTACGACATGACGTTCTTTTAAATATTGTAAATAAATTCGAGCATTCAGTGTTGAATAATGACAGTAATTGGGAGAGAGCAGCGAACAGTAAAACAGATGCTAGCTAGGTAAATACAGTTTCTTTAATCAGGAAGGAGCGCTTGTAAGTTCTAACGATTATTGCTCCTAACGGGCAGTGCCTCCATGTTAGGTTAGGAGGAGATTAAAGATAATATTAATCTTCTTCAATCCCTCACAATCTCATTTAGTACTGATTTGATTTGGGAGCTCACAATTTTAGCTTATTTTTTAAAAATAGATTGAGATTTTAGTTTAAAATCCCAATCCATTTCAAGAAATGAATCAGAATTATGAGCTTTCAAACATATCCCCAATTCTCTTCCACGGAGATTAACTGAACATGCCTTAACCGGGCTCGGAAACAGCCGGGTTGGGTGTGTACGACCGTTAAAACGGACCGTTCCATGGAGATTAACTGAACATGCCTTAACATGTCTTAATCGGGCTCGGAAACAGCCGGGTTGGGTGTGTACGACCGTTAAAACAGTTATCGGTTGATAACCTGTTTTATATCTAAATTTGAAATTTAAATTTCATTCATAAATTTTAACCGGACTATTTATCGAGTGGTTTGGCTCGATAATCACTTGGTTAGGAGCCGTAACTGAGTAGTAGCCGTCGGTTACCGAATAGTTTAGTGGTGGTAATTGGTCGTTTAGCTACAGTAGACCAACTATTTTGCGTCAAAAAACCACCGGTTCTATTTAAAATGCAGAAAAATAAAAAACATAAGAAACATAGAAAAATTCAGATTTTTATAAAAAATGTAGAAAAATGTATGAGTGAAACTTTATAATATAATGATAAAAACATTTAGTATGACATTTATTATTTTTGGTTGAATTAAATGATATAGAATCATAAATTTAGTAATGTCATTTTATGGAAAAAAAGAGTAAAAACCCAAACAAAACTGGCAATGGCGGGCTATTAGAGCGGCCAGTTTTTTCTCTTTTTATTTTTACCAATCTTATTGTTGTGCTCTAAAACCATTCCAAATTCAATATTTTTTTGAAAAAAATGTACCAAAAATCATCATAAATCAATTAGTATTTATAAGATTTATTTTTAAAAAACCAACATTTTCAAAGTCAAATTTGAATATAAACTAAAGCAGCAGCTCGGTCCAATGGTAATCGAGAGGTAACGGCCACCCTGCTGCTTACGGAAATTTACTGCTAAGTGATCCGATGGGCTATTTAAGTTCATGTACTAAACATGGAATCTAAAGAAAACCGCCTCCTAATGAAACCTACTCACAGTCACTGTTCCAAAAGAAAAGGGTTCATCAACAAATCTATACAGATACACATAGTAACCTTTTCAGGTTAATCGTCTTGCAAAATATTGCGAACACGGCATCAAATTTCAGATGGTAAGCATAAAGATTTGGCAGTTGGCACACAGTTCGCTTCTATGACTGACGAGAACTTACATGCATATCAATCTCAGAATGGCATCTGTTTGGCCTGGTTCGAGCCGAGAACGAACCTTACTGACGGAGACAGTGAAAGCCATTATCAACCCAAGAAATGGAAATCAATGTGTACGAGATGTCAGTCCAACATAAATGCGTCGAGGATTTACCTGCCCACTGATCAACAAAAACAGAACTAATTCGCGACAGTTCGTTCCTTCCACATGGCACTTGTAGATGTCAATAGCATAATAGTTTACAATATAGTAGCTTTAAAGATTTTGAAATGAAAATGTTGGTGGTCCGCCGAAGTTTGGAAAAATGCTTCACTTCCGAAAAGTTCCCTTGGTCAAACAAATTATTTGGCAGTGCGCCCGTTTTCTTTGCTTCTTATATAGTTGTTGATATTTGCTTATCATTCATTCCCCATTCCTGACAATTTGTACTTGAACCACTTTGATGAATTTGTGACTGCATTTTATTAACCCTCTTCCCAATCAATATCATCTTCTTCGTCACCAGATTCTTGGGCCTCAACATTCAAATCTGCCAATTTATATGTCTCAGCTGCATTCCCTACATCAGTTTGAACAAATTAGACTTATTAATTGATAAGCCATCTTCAGATGTCTAAAAAATATAATCAATTTACTACCCTAGAAGCATAAATTTACCTGTAGGTTGCTCTTCTTCCCATTCAACCCCCTCATCTTCATCCTCCCGTTTGGCTTTCATGCCCACCTGGCGTTCAGAATGAGAAGCAGAAGCAAATGTCTCCCCTTCATGCTGTAATCTCCTTTTTGCATCTTCCTCTTCCTGTCTTTTCCTGAGGGCCTCGTAATAAGCCTTTATATATTCATCCTATACAATAAAACAATAATATAAGCATTTCCTAATAGTAAATAAATATTGAAAGTACAACCAGGTTTTATGTTCACTCTTAGCTGACCTGTATGCTCTTCTCATCTTCTTTAGAGTCCTGTTTTTTATCATCACTGGCTTCTGAGTTTTCATTCAGATTTGATGAGCTACTGGTCTCTCCTCTTTGTTCTTTCGTAAGATTCATGTTTTGTTTGATCATCCATGGAGGCAAAGCTTTCGTTTTTTCACCATTTGTACCTGATTCAGCACCTTCAGATTTTATGCCAGTGCCTGACAATGCAACTTCAACCTGAAATGGCAAACAAAAAGATCTGATTGGACATTGGAATAAAGGTAGGTTGAAAAAAGTATCGATTACCATTCACCAGCTTTACAAGATAGTCGAGGTGCATGTGTAACATGTTGATGAACACACTACATCATTTCACAAATACTATAAATGTTTTTCTTAGAGAAAATAAGGATCTTTGCCAAATTTTGAGAAGAAACTAATTTATATTTCATTTGCAGACTATCTTATCTGATATGCAGACAGAGATAGAGAAATTTGAAAAATATGGTCTGACGTTGAAAAGGAGATTGAAATATTGTCTGTTATCTTCTCCATGATTGTCATGGACTCATGGTGTTGGTATACCGATGCCATAACGTCGCCATATCGTCATGACGATTTTGTGGACCACACCACAGGGACGCCATGGTGTCCCCATGGCGACTATTTGTGGCAAGGCATGTGGTGGGCACAATAGAGGGTGAGAGTGAAGATAAGGATATTAGGCACTCGTATCATCTCGTCATAGAGCTGCACAGGCCTGAGCTGCCACTGCTGCATGCACGAGGGCCAGAGCCACTGCCACCGCCAAGAAGGTTGTCGCAATCTGGGCCCTAGTCATAGCTGCCACTCCCATCGTGCTTCAACATCCGCCCACATGCTACATGGGTCTAAGCCGTCGGCATCACCATCCTCCCGTATTGGTCCAAGCCACTGCCTCCGCCCTTCGCTCACACTGGTCCGAGCCGCCACCACTGCCCTCCATCCACACTGGTTTGAACATCTACCACCGCCACCCTCCGCCTGCCACTGCACACACGAGATCTAACCACATGCCCACACTAGGTATACTTCTTCTTCCTTAGTTCTGTTAGGGTCTTCTCTTCTCTTATGTTTTATGATTTACGTTGGAGATCCTAGGAATCATCAAAATAATGTAAGATGTATAAAGTAAAAATACCCCCTCTAGGTTTGCCATGCCAATGTGTCTACCGTGTCCTCCCAGGATTTTCACGAAGAGTCAGAAAAGAAGGGTTCAACACTTGCGGCATAAGGAAGCAAGAACATAGGGCCATAATGAGGAAATCGATAGGCCACACAAGATCAAGAGTGAATGGCGATTGAAGGAGAAGGTCGATCATGAAAATGAGAGTGTGTCAAACAGCGACGTCATCCCTATCGATGAAGAGCCATCCAAGCTTATGTTATGAAGATGACGCCAGGAAAATGAAGGGGAAACTTAACCAAACTTAGCCACAGTAATACGGACATCGGATCAGTAGGCCGAGCCGACCTTCATGAGTAACCGACCCTCAAATGAGAAAAGAGCAATCTAAAGACTACTACACCGGAGGATCCAGGAAGACCGAACGAATATCTAAAGATACATCCTTTCCATCATTCGGATGAAGCATGCACAGTCAATGCCCATGACATTGCCTTAAGACGGCCAATGCAGAGGCATCGCCCATAGATCAAAATACAGCACAGAAATTCAGTATGCAAGTCAAAGTAATTAAAGGCAAAATATTACAAAGAGAAATTGTTCATTACAACACTGCCGATGTTACATGGAACTCAGAGCACTCGGTGGATAGCCTCGATCGACTACAGCCGCATGAGATCTATATTGCGAATAAGGGCCCGGTCTTCGGCGTCCGAGCCAAGAACATCTTCGTGTGTGTGGTGGCATCGCTCTGCTTGGCAGATGACATCGGCGAATTGGCGCCGCTGGGTTTCAACTCCGGTCGGTAAATACGCTATGATACCCTCTTGTTTGGAAATATGCACCCGGGTCCGCTCCAGCTCCATTGCTAGGTCGACCTCCTTCATCCGCAGCCAATCAAGCTCTTGCGATACGACTGAAGATTCAGCCTCGACGCGCTCTAGGAGAGCCCTCTCAGTCACGACTGCCTCCCGATGAGTCTTTGTTGCCACCAGGAGCGATGCCAGGTTAGCTCGGTTGGCTATCCTGTCGGTGGCTCGCTGCATGGAAGGGCGATAATGCTCTAAATACGCAACTAGTGTGAGAGCATCAACCAAATCCGGCGAAAGTTGGTCCAAGACATCGTTAAAATGTCCCCGTATCGATCCCGAATCATTAACCAGGACCTCCACCAGATCACCCAGGTGGCGCAGCAAATCCGACATCACCTCTTTTACATCTGAGGGCAGCTGAGGTGAGGCTGATGAAGGAACACCGACAACTCCCTCATAAATGGCTAGACATCAAAGAAAAATTTCTTGGCAAAAGACTAAAAGGAGAAAAGCAATAAGGAAAAACTCGCCATAACTGTGGGCGTAAAGGTACTTTCATTAGTAGGATCGGCAGAAGTGGTCGATCGAAGAGTGCCATCCACGAAAGGATCGGTGGCGTCATTGGCCACCAGGAGGGTGTGCGGCCCTTCCTCCTCAAGGCTACCCTAGGGGATAGACGACTCAAGGACGTCCATAGTCTACCACCATGGAAGCCGATGTCAGGTATGCAAAAGGCCAACAGGGAAAGGCGATAAGTTGAGTACTTCATGAAGCGAAGTAGGAGGAACCCTAGCATCGGGCAACACGTCCCCCCGACATATTCATGTCTGCAGTGGCCACCGTATCGGCTGTGTTGGTCGACATATCAAGATCCACGGGGGCAGAAGCAGGCGTATCGGCTAGAGGAGTGGATGGCGATGGCTGGTAAAAAAGGGGACACATTACGAAAAGGGAAAAACATCACCAAGCCTCTAGGAGAATGAAAAGGTACTTGTCCAGGTCAAGGGTGGGTAGACCAGCGGACTCCTTCATCCGACGCATTGTGCTTACCCGCTGGAGTTTTGACTCACCTATCGGAGAGCAAATCCTTTGGGGAAGGGGCTCCGTTATACAAAACACTAACAGCTGATCGTGGCTGATATTCAATCGGCCGGCCACTTCGGCTCACTTGCGGGGTATCCATGCCACTCTCCTGCATGACACGAAAGTTAGAAAGAGAGCAAGACAATCAGGAAGAAAAGTATAGGGAGTCAACATACCGGTAAGGAATCATCGGTGTAATCAGGATACAAGCGCTCATAGTACGATCCCAAAGGTCGATTGAAAAGATGCAGCGCCCATTCGCTCCACCACGCGTCGAAGTCATTGGATCCGACGGTACAAGCCGACCAAGGGGAGAGGTCATCGTAATACACTCCATTGGTTATTCAAGATAATTGATCATACTCTCGGGTGTTCCCAATCTCTCCGCGAATGTGGATTCGACCAATGAAGAAGAGGTGAGGAGGAAGCTGGCCGAATCCTAACTGTTGCAAGCAGATAGTTGGGTGATAAAACTCGTAAGAAGCCTGACGAGTAGAGAAGCTGACGGGCATAATACAGGGAGCGATCAGGGTTTTAAAAATTCTAACAGACCCCTCATTCCGACATGCGTCGGTTAGGACAAATCCACGAGGATACTCATATTTAGATAAATATTCGTATGCAAACCAGATAACATTCTCTAGTCCATAGCCATTGTAAAAAGTTGTGAAACAAAGGCTCAAGGATTCAGGCGATAATCGAGAAGGAGACCGACGAGAGGTGGCTTCGCCCAAAGATGAACACTAGCGATATGCAGGAGTAGCTGATTCGGGGTAATCCCCAGGGAATTCCATCAAGGAAAAAGGGAGCTCATCAGTTACCTCAGCAAGATGAACATTGAGCCAAAGCTGAATAAACCACCAAGGGCCGCCAAAATGGCCGACGGGCTCACTAGCTGATAATCTGGCCGATACCTGGTGAAGAAGATGGTAGGCGGTACCAAGAAGGTATCAGCCGAGAGGGACTTTCTTTCCGGCGACAAGCTGTTCGACTAGATACTGAAGATGGGCGGTTGGACCTAGAGTGGATCCATATAACACAAACTGCTCTAACCAGAGATTGAGGAAGGAAACATGTTCTTCGACATAACGGGACCAGTTCACTTGTTTTGCTTCATGATATACTTTCCCCAGCCACCGATGGTTTTTACACCAAGACGATGGGTTACCTTGGAACAGAAAGAGAGAGGATTGCAAGGAGAGGTGATGTCAAGGGAGGTCAAGGCAAGCATGTCAATCAAAGAAGGATTCATAGGGCTAGTGCGGAAAACAAAAGCATTGAGAGTATCAGACCAAAAGTGACAAGCAGCAGAAAGAATTGATTCGTTCTTATAAGAATCAGCAAGGGAAAGACCGATGCAATGACCGATGCCAATATCCTCCCAAGACGGGTGTTTAACGGCCGATACCCTAAGGTTCCAATCATGTCAGCCAGGAAGCGAGGAAGGGAAAGCCCTAAAACTAAGATGTCAATCAGAGAACAACATGGTGGAATGCCTGAAGGGGATTCAGTTGGTTTCAACATTAATAAAATCAATGACATCAGGGTTACCTATTGGACCTAGGAATCAAAGAGACTGATGATCGATAAGAGGGATCAAAATCTGGTTCCGCAAGTTCTGTAGAGGAATCATGAAGAAAAAACAATAAGAAGGGTGGAGAAAACATGCAAACCAGAAAAGATCCAAAGAAAAGGAAGACATTAAGAGATCCGGGACTACATTAACGGTGGCCATCGTCATTGATTCTGAAAACACAAGGCCGCCAAGGGGGAATGAGCACAACAAGCAATAGTGGTTGTAGAAAGACGGCAACGAAGCTCGGGTGGCAGAACAAGAACGATGAGCAGAAAGCATGAGGAAGAAAGGCATGATGATAGGTTACTTATGGAGTTGAGAAAGATTCCTCGACGGCCAAGTCAAGCCGATTTGGTGGGTCTACCTGCAACGTTCGGCAAAAAGGTATTCACAAGTACATTTTTGAAAATGTCAAGATACCTGGAGACCAAAGATTATAGGAACCAGATCTTTGGCTTAAATAAATACTAGTACCAAATTATGTGGGATGAAGCTTGGTCCGACGTCACCACGAATAGACGTAGATACATCGGACCAGGCGACATCCAACGTAATTGTGAATGGCCAAAGATGATGAGATTGTGAAGCCAGGATGCCAAGCAAAGTTATGAAGAAGACGTTTGAATGGCCAAAGAGTATTAAACTGAAAATATCATGCGAATGGACGTTTGAGAAGATGTGGTGGTAGGGATAATGGCTGTTGTTAATTTTGAAGCATCAGCAGCCTCTTAATACTCCGATACTGGGGGTCATGTGTTGACGCCAAGATTTGGTAAAGCCCAGGCCCACTAAATACCGCACGGTCAACAGAAGTCAAGGAGGTCCAGTCAAGGAAGCCTGTCCATGCTGGTACAAGACGATCGGATGCAAAATAAGCTAATGGAGATAAGGTGCGGAAAAGGAAGATGAAGATTATCCGGAAATCGGTTAAGATAGAGTGCTTGGACGACAAATTTCCGAACTATAAATATGTATCCCTAGTTATCTTAGAAAAACACTTCTCTGTCAACTATCTACTCGGCGCATCGCCACCCTTGGTATCCAAGGTTTATTCCGGCGGGGTTTGGCACTCGAAGCTGGGCTGCATCGTTTTGATCTCCAACGAAGAGGTGAGTCCCGCCACCCCTGATATCCGTACCGATTAGATTAGTATCCCCACGGCTACATCAATTCAGTTTGATCTCTTGAGGTGAACCTTGAAACAATACGGTCGTCGGTGGTTCTCGGTGTATTAGCTAGGTCTAAGGCTGCATCAGTTCAGTTTCATCTCTTAGATTGATGTGATCTAGATGTGATAGTTTGAGGCTTCATCGGTTAAGTCCGACATCTCTTGCTATTGTATCTCTTTCATGTTGTATACCATTCATCTAAATAAAACATGCCCGATCTTTTGATATATTATTAAGATCATCGTGACTAGCTACTGTCTCGGTTAGGTTCGATCTAGTTATTGTGATGATTTTCTTGATATAGATCTGTTATCTGGCACGTTTTATTTATTTCTGTTGGAGTACGAGCCAATGGGTTATCTTGAATTTCACGATACATCTTATAAGTCATCGAAAAATCATCTATTGGCCTGCGCGGTTCACTGTTCATCTTATCGGTCGATGGCACACTCGCTCGATCGCTTCATCTCATGTCATCGGCCTTATGGCCGATCAACATGATATTCCACGAATATCACATCCTCATCGAGGTCATCGGCTCGATAGTCGATAGGCCATGCTACTAATGTCATATTTTCTATTCCCTTATCAGTTGTAGAGTCAAACTGATTGGCACGCATTGAACCTTTTTTCTAAGAACGTAGGACATGCACTGGAGTAAAGCAAATCTGCCAGACCACACATGTATCAAAGTGTGACCAAAAAACACACCTACAAGTGTTGAGCTTATTTAATTGTTTTTATTTTCTATGCATGTGTATATACATTGATAAAATATAGCTACATTCAAATAGGAAATTACATTTAGCAAATACATTGAAGTGGATAGCAAAATAGCAAGTCAATTTAAATAGAAAAACTTGCTATTGTTATAAATAACAAGTCAAAAATAACAAGTAAAATGAAAATTCTCTTAGCGCCTTAGTTTTATAGCAACCATTGGCTGCATTTTGGGCCTCTTGGAACATAAGTTATTGTCAGCTAGCGTACGATTAGAGTTGAAGTTCAAACGAAAAAATTATAGACAACTTAATATTAATCATAATCATGCTTATCAAATAATGAATCCTGATTATTTTAAGTTGTGCCTTAATCACAAACCGTCGCTACTAAACAGTGTTGTCCATGTATATTGGTGAGACAGATTAACAGTCGTTTTCATCTCGTTTTTCGCCTAGCTCAGGGTAGGTTGCGTGTGTGGAAATTTGCAAAATGAATGAATATAATATACAAAGCATATACAACCAAGCTAGCCAAGACCAAGTATGAGTTAGCCTAATCAATGCAACGACAAGTTGAGTGGAAATTAAGCACCACCACGACGAAGAGAACGTAACGAATTGAAGCTGTTGGTCATGGCGGCGCTTGCCGGGGTTGGGTGGGCGCTTTCCGTGGCGGGGTGGATTGCGTCGCCGATGACCAGCAGGCTGCTCGTGCTGCTCGACTTCAGCAAATCGGAGAAGCTGCGGGAGCTTGAGGCCACGCTTCTCCCGCAGCTGGCACTGATGCTACAACAGTTTGAGAGCATCCCTCCAGGAATGAGGGCTCAGCTGGAGCGATGGACAACAAGGCTCCGCTCCGCCTTGTACCATGCCGAGGACATCTTGGATGTCCTTGACTATGAACGCCTCCACAACCAGGTACGTAACCTTGAATGATTTTACGTTCTAATAGTATGAGACGGATCGAGTATTCAAATCAACACAAAAATCATGGTGTTTTTCAAGAACCGTAAAATTTTATCGGGCTCTAGTGATAGATAGGATTATCGGAATCGCTGAACCCTGGATGCGATGCAGGTAATTACTCAATCGGGCGGTATGCGGACGTTTGTTCGTGCAAAAGATATCATATCAGGGAAAACCAGCGAGCTGAAGAAAATCATAAACACGTTAGAAAAAATATGTGAAGAAGGGTCTAAGCTTCTGCCACCTCTGTCAACCACCATCAGCAACGGTGCAAATGCCAAAGGGAATAGGTCTATTACCACGACTTCCTCAGCTCTTGCACAAGTCATAATCGGCAGAGACAAGGAGCGTGATGAGATAGTGAGGACGCTCAAAGAACCAACAGGTGACTGCGAACCAAGAAGCTCCTCCTCGAACAGCAAGTGTTATTCTGTGGTTGGCATCTATGGTATTGGTGGATCTGGGAAGACAACCCTTGCTCAGTATGTATGCGATTATGTACGAATGCACGACATTTTTTCGCCTATCATGTGGATTCATGTTCCCCAAGGTTTCGACGTGCAGAGAATTTACAAGGAGATGCTGGAGGCAGTGGCACTGGCAGCTACCAGGGACAGGGAGGCAGTGGCAGTGGCACCCCATGAGTACACTAGTAGTCTTGACACCCTGCAGTCAAAGTTAAAAGACGAATTGAGAGGCAAACGGTTCTTGCTGGTGCTGGATGATGTCTGGGCTGAGAAGGATGCTGCCATCATGCAGCACAAATTGGATCAGCTAGTTTCTCCACTGAAAGATGGGAGCACAGGGAGTAAGGTCCTGGTCACGACTCGATTCAAAGATGCAGCGATGTCTCTCGGTGCCAAGACCCTCATTCCAATACCTGACTTGAGTGAGGATGACTTGTTCAGTCTCTTGATGCATCATGCACTCGACGGTGTCAGTCTTGACAGACGAGAGGAGGAAGAACAAGAAACGTTTCGTAGCACTGGAAGGAAGATTGCGAGGAAGCTGAAGGGATCGCCGTTAGCAGCGAGAGTAATAGGAGCACGGCTACGCAATCGATTCAATACCGATTTTTGGAAAAGAATCAGCGATCAGGGCGTGTTGAATGACACCATGGGAGCTCTGTGGTGGAGCTACCAACACCTCGACGTGCAGGTGAGGCGATGCTTTGCGTATTGCAGCCTGTTTCCCCAACGATACCGATTTGAACGTGAAGAGCTGATCGACTTGTGGACAGCACAAGGCTTTGTAATAAAGGCCACTGGTTCTGTTGACAAAACGGGAGATGTAGGTCAGGACTACTTCGATGAACTGGTGTCATGCTCATTTCTGCAAGCGACAAACGTTTATGGTAGTAAGAACAAGTGGTTTATTATACATGATTTGCTGCATGAACTGGCGGCGATGGTTGCTGGGAATGATTGCTTTCGAGTTGAAGGTGGTGAGGCGAAACAACTCCCCCCTGACGTCCGCCATCTTTTTGTTCGTTCAAGTGATGAAACGAAGGTCACCGAGCAGATTTGCAAGCTGGAAAACTTGCACACACTGATATTAACCACTTCTTTTGGTGGACTGGGGATAACCATCGATGAACTGAAGATCATGACGAAAAGATTAAAGAAGCTGCGTGTGCTGCATGTAGATATCCAAGGATGCATGGTCAAAATCCCAGCTCGTATTTGTAAGCTAAAACATCTACGCTTTCTAAGAATCCACAGCCCCTGGTCAGAGAAGGTGCATTTGCCCAAAAAACTGGACCGAATGTATCATCTGCAGATTCTAGAGCTCTGTGGTGCAGGTGTTTTAGACTTCTCCAAAGTGGTGAACGTGAGCCACCTGGTCAGCTTGCGCGACATCAGAAACTCCGGTTTTTTATTTCCCAACTCTAACGTCCCAGGCTTTCCTGGCATCGGGGAGCTGAAATCACTTCGAGAATTGAGTGACTTCAGAGTGAGAAAGGACAAGGGGTATGAGCTTCAGCAGCTCAAGGGCATGAATCACCTTCGCGGCAGGCTCAGAATCAGTGGCCTTGAAAGTGTGGAAAGCAAGGACAAAGCTCTAGAAGCAAAGCTGAACGACAAGAAGCACCTCACATCACTGTCACTCCAATGGTCATGGTCTAGTCCGGAGCAACAGTTCAGTTGCTCTCCAGACCTGCAGGTGGAGATACTCGAAGGCCTCTGCCCACCGCCACAGCTCACAGAGCTGGAGATAAGTCAGTATGGTGGGTCAAGATACCCAAATTGGATGTCGTCGGAAAACCGGACAGGCCTGTTCAGGAGCCTGCAAAATCTCACTCTCTTTCAGTGTCACAACCTGGAGACTCTTCCGGAAATCGGCGAGCTTTTCGTCCATCTTCGCGTTCTTAGACTCGTCGTTCTCCCCAACCTGAGAAGGCTGCCAGGACTCCCGGACACGCTCAAGAGCCTGGAGATTCGGCGGTGTGACGCTCTGGTTGTGGCATGCCAGGAAGATGTGGACATAGTAAGGTCACTCTTTGTAGACAAAGCATCTCTGGATATTACTACTGAGGAAATAGACAGGTTCGCTGGTGAGCAGCCTGACCGTTTTGACAGAATCTTGAGCAGCATTTTCGGCAGATGTGGTAGTAGCTTGCCTCCGAGGCTGATCCGTGGACATGTAAGACAGGAAGATTACTCCCAGATAATGCTGCCTGCATCAGTGGACAGGCTCATTATCTCGTACAGCTATGTTACGAACACAGCCCTGCAAAGCTGCCTGAGCTCATGCTCTGCGTCACTAGCTAGCTTGAACCTGAGGGGTCTTCCCTTTCTCACAGAAATCCCTCGTGAGGTGATGCAGTCTCTGGCCGTGCTCTCTGATCTCTCCGTCGAGGAATGCCTCCAGTTCACTCACTTGCGAGGCCTGAACCATCTCAGTAGACTGCAACACCTCAGCATTACCAAGTGCCCCAGCATCCGGGCGCTTGAAGAGGGTGACAAAGTGCAAGCCCTTCTGGGGCTCGCCATTGATGACATCCGCCTCGTACCACAGCTGCTATCAGAAGAAGGCTGCTCATCCCTATGGAACCTTAGAATCGATGGATCGCAGGAGCTGAGGGAAGAAGAAATCCTGCAGCAGCTTGCTTCACTGACATCCCTCGACTTGAGTTGCTGCAGCTGGGAGAGTTTGCCGACGAGTTTGGCGACGCTGACATCCCTCGAGCATCTGCGTTTGGATTACTGCAAGAATATCCGGTTTCTTCCAGAGCTGCCTGCATCTCTACGGTCTTTTGAGCTTGATGATTGCAATCCGTTGTTCGTGAAGAGCTGCCAGAAGGCTGGAGATCCAAATTGGCAAAAGATCACTCACGTCCCCACGAAAAGATTTTCATCTTCTCCCTAGAAATTATTGGATTACCCACCACACCTCTCTCCGGTGCACTTCAGAGTTCAGATTCTTACTGTTTTATGTCAGCCCAAGACAATCATTTGTGGGTATATACATTTATTACTTGTTTCTCTTTTAATCTCTGGTTCTATTAGGCACAACTATCCAAAATTTTGTAAGTTGATTTAACCTAACTTAAAAATCCTTAATTTACAGTCGTAGATGGAATAATGGATTGAGTTTATTTAATCGAGTAATCTGATTTTTATTTGGAGGTCTTTACGGTGCAACATTTATCTCTTAATAAAGTAATACTAGTATAATTGATTATCTTTTATTTTTTGAATTAAATAATATTAGTTTTTAGTTTAACCGCTCCGGTCAATTTTCTAGTTACTCTTCCACAATTCATGCTGTTTCTATTTCTGCTAGTGGGGATGCGCTACTGACGGCCGGCGATACGCAGGGGTGTTATGATGACACAGGCTATGCGCGGATGTTGGGTTGATGCGCAGCAGCTGGGGAATTTTTAAAAAAATAATATTTTTTTTAAAAAATCAAATATATATGGTTATTTAAAATTTTTGCAAAAAGTAACATGCGCTCGGCATTTGAAGTGCCAACTGACGTCAGCTCGAGTCGGCACTTTAAGTACCGACTGGATGTTGCCCTCCTATTAGATACTAACACTCTAGTCGGTACTTAAAGTGTCAAGCTGACGTGACACCAATCGACACTTCAAGTGTCGACTAAAACTGACGTGACATCCAATCGGTACTTTAAGCGTTGACTGCATGCTATTTTTTAAAAAATTTCAAACAGTCAGATTTGATTTAAAAAAACATTTTTTAAAAAAAAATCGCAGCCGGGAGATGAGCGGTTGGCCGGCCGGTGGAGGGAACGAAGAACGGAGATAGAGCATGCATGCGCCCGCAAAGACGAACGAAAATCCGTTCATCGAGGCTGCATGCGTCTACCAAACGAAAATCACGTGCCTTCAATGTACCGGATCACATTAACGGCTTGGAAAAAATATTGCCCAAAATATAATTTGACCGCTACAAATCACATATAAAAAAATAATACCGTGACGATATAACCAAAATCTAAAATAATTTAAATATCTACTAAATCATGTATTATTATAAGATCAATCTTACAAAATTAATATTTAATGAACGGAATACGTGCGCATGATTTTCTTTGATGATACGCATGGTAAAAATCGGAAGTTTGTATGCATGCATGCGCTTGATTTTCTCTGATAAAGACCACGGAAAAACGGAAGTCTACATATATATTTTCTCATGAAATGAAAAAATATAGATTTTAGTAAGCATGCACTAATTAAAGGAAGCAGATGTAACCTATTCGTCTTTTTAAATCTCAACCGTTAGATCAAATAAAATGAATGGTCTATATTTATTTGGAGGTACAATAAAATTCTCCTTTTATTTTAGATTAAAAATAAAAGTTTAAATTATTTTATTATACTATGCAAATCCTAGATCCAATATGAATCTCAAAGTTGGAGTTGTACCAAACATCCTCTATTGTTGGCGTAAAAGATTACACCTACAAGTTTAAATAGCCTCGAAGGGCTAGCTCAAAGACAAAGCTAAGTTTGCACTAATTCAGGTCTTCAATAGAGATAATAACCTTACGTCTAGTTCGAAGTATATTCTTAAACTGAGTTCTGGATTCTATTATAGTAGAAGTGGCAAATATTTATAGACAAAGATATAATAGAAAAATAATATTCTTCCCTCTAACTATAATTGTCATTGTGCACTTTGTATACAAGACTCCGTAGAGACAGAATAGTAAACCAATTGTGGCGTGCCTCTAGGATTAGGACCCTCCAAAGATAAGGTGGTCCTTTGGGGTCCTTTGGCTCTCGTAGGATCTTCGGGACACCTTCGCAACAAGCTTCAGAGCCTTGGTAGCGGAGCTCTATAGCTCCTCTTCGAGGTACCCTCCGAAGCAGTTTGCTTAGTCACAACATAATGAAATTATTTTCCCTTATCACCTATATTAATAAAATGGTAGAAAAAGGAGCATGTGACACCTATATTAATAAAACGGTAGAAAAAGGAGCCTTCACATGCATGGTTTGCTCTTAAGACATTGAAATTATCATATTAATCCGAGAAAAAAAGATCTACACGTACATATTATACGACATATGTTAAATAGGGAGTTCATGTAGGAGTATATTTTAAAACATCACAAATTCGGATTAAAAAAGAACAGCTAAAAAAGACAATACAGGAGTATAACATAATAAAAGATTAATTCAAATTCGAAATACAAAAATAAGGTCAAATCAACAACTCAATATCAATACAAATTGCAAACTAAAATCCCTAAATCATTTCATTGAAAATAAAAATAGTATAATATAAATATGTAAAGAAGCGTGCAAGATAAATATATAACATCAAGAGCCCATATCAAAATAAAATTTATAATTTTCTAAAATTAGGATTAAAAAATTTATAAATTGTTAGAATATGTGTTAGAGTAAATATTTCTCTTCTTCGTATTATCCCATTATATAAGGGACTTTATGCATATTTGTCTTCTTCTCCATCTATATAAATGGTCCTTCTCCCGTACATGTAAACATACTACCAGGCTATTGTCCAAGTGAACCCACAGTCATTGATACAAATGGGTCTATAAGTCAGTCTTAAGAACAACATCATAATCAAGGAGATCATTTTGATAGTGACAAATGATCAATTTTTCCTAATCACAATAAGGGAGCTTTACTCAAAACATGGTATTAGAGCAGCTCTAGGGTTAGGGTTTCTCTCTTCTTCACCAAGTCTAGTAGCAGACCTTAGTGCTACATGTTTTTTTGGCTAGGTCATAGCTCTTCAGTCGCGCCTAGGGATGGCAATTGGGTATGACGAGTACGGATAGTGTATATTCATATGTTCCTTACAAGCGTCATATACCCACGGGTATACCTGATTACCCGCGAAAAAACTGAACAAAAGAGAGAAAGGGGTCAATGTGGAAATTGGTCGGACGATGCAGGGTGGCGCTCGGCGGCACACACAACCACATGGGTCAGCGTGGTCGCGGGCACACAGTGGCGCTCAACAGCACATGGGGGCGCGCGTGGCCACACAGGCCAACTCGGGCATGGGAGCACGGTGGCACTCGAAAAGGCATGGGGGCGCGGGCTCGCGGCTGCCGGGCCAGTGCGGGCGCAGGAGTGCGGCTGTAGGACCGAGAGTAGCGACCAGGGGGCGAATGTGCGCCTCAAAAAATTATTTCGAATCAACGCTCCTCAAAAGACAATAAGCAGAAAACAAACAAATAACAGGGATTTACCATAGATAAAACCAATGCTATCATTCTCCTGTCGGATATGATGAGATGCGGCAGTCTAAGAGATCACAAGCACTATAAGTAATCTAACCCGAAAATAACCAGTGTCTTGATTGAAAAGACACTAACACAATATTTAAAGGCAAATTAACAATATTCACAGATCAGACAGCAAATCACCAAGCTTTGTACCAAATCACATGCATTTCATCTAGCTCATGGCAAAAACAGAATACTCTCAAACACTATGCATGTGTTAACGCCGAGATTTAGTAGAGCCTATGCCCACTAAGGGTGCGTTTGGTTCTGCCGTGAGCTGTGAAAAAACTGTTGTAAGTTGTCTGCTGTGAAAAAGCTGCTGTGAGCTGCCTGCTGTGAAAAAGCTAAAAGTCGTTTGGTTGAAGTTGCTGTAAAAAAACTGATGTGAGCTGACTGTTTTTTATAACTTACGTAATTTTCATCATTATAATATTCTATACATATATATAAATAGGAAACACTCAATATTGATGCAACTAAATAACTAAAAAAATATATTAGATAAATAAAAAAGTGCATAGTTCATTTTATAAAGTAACCGACAACCACATATTATCTCATGAAATTTTGCAATGCAATACAAACCATAATAATGTTAAATCAATTAAGATACCTTGAATTCATACTATTTAATCTGAACTAAAAATCATAAAAGTAGAAAAGCAAAAACAGAAAAGCAGGGTCCGGGCTGCTTTCAAATTTGTACTAGAAAAAAGTTGTTTTTTCACAGCAGAAACAGTTTTGGTAAACCCGTTTGGTTCAGCTTCTGCTTTTTCACAGCAGAAGCAGATTTTAAAAGCAGAACCAAACGCGCCCTAAAGATGTCGTACGGTCAACAGAGGTCAAAGAGGTCCGGTCAAGGAACGTCAAGAAAGCCCGTCTATGCTGTTACAAGATGATCAGACATAGAAGAAGTTGATGGAGATAAGATGCAGAAAACACAATAAAGATTATCCGGCATCAGTTAAGATAGAGTGCTTGAACGACAAGTCTCTAGACTATAAATATGTACCCCTAGTTAGCTTAGAAAGACACATCTCTATCAATCAACTACTCGACGCATCGCCACATTTGGCTTCCAAGGTTTATCTGGCGGGGTTCGGCACTCGGAACTAGGCTGCATCGTTTCGATCTCCGGCGAAGAGGTGAGTCCCGCCACTCTCGACGTCCGTACTGATTAGATAAGTATCCTCACGGCTATATCAAATTGATCTCTTGAGGTGAACATTGAAACAGTATGGTCGCCAGTTGTTCTCGGTGTATTAGCTTAGTCTAAGGCTGCATCAGTTCATTTTGATCTCTTAGATTGATATGATTTATGTGTGATAGTTTAAGGCTTCATCAGTTAAGTCCGACATCTCTTGCTATTGTATCTCTTTCATGCTCTATACCGTTCATTTAAATAAAGCATACCCGATAGATGATAGGCCATGCTACTAATGTCATAATTTTTATTCCCTTATCAGTTGTAGGGTCAAACTGATTGGCACGCCTTGAACCCCTTTTTCTAAGAACGTAGGATCTGCACTAGAGTGAAGCAGATCTCCAAGGCCATGTGTGTATCAAAGTGTGACCAAAAACGCACCAACACACTTTTTGGCACACCCGGTGGGACCATCTCTAGCAACCCAGCCATGGCGGCCGAGATCAACGACGACAACATCATCCTAATTACCATAGAAACCTTGACTGAAGAACAAATACTGGAGGTGCAACGACACGTGGAGGAGTTCCGTAAGTCATGCCTGTAGGCTTACGACATGAATCAAACAGGTCCCATACAGAAGAATCAGTTGCCAAGACCAATATTGGCCATAGAAGATGGCCAGCCAACGGAGAATCCTCAGGCCAATCTCCTAGAAATCGTCGACCAGACAATTCGCCACTCACTGGCCAACCAATCCGGGGCTTTGGTCAATACTCTTTAGGGGTTGATCAAGAAGGATGTTGAGGGCACCATGGTCTCTGGACCATTGCAAGGCCCGGCATACCACCCCAACGATCCGACAAAACTGCTACACACTCAGTCGGCACTACAGGCGCAAGGACTGATGAGGCTAGAGCAGCTGGGTACCTCACCCAGCCATGAAGCAAACAAGATGATCCCTCCAAGACAGCTCTGATTGGAGTCGCGCTTGATCCTAAATAGGAAAGTGTGCTCGCTAGCTTCCTCCGCTCCAACGCCGACATTTTCGCTTGGCAACCCTCCGACATGTCAGGCGTACCCCGGGAGCTGATCGAGCACGAACTCCACGTCGACCCGGCTGCCCTGCCAATCAAGCAGAAGATGTGACGGTTCATTGAGGACCGTAAGAAGCTCATCAAAGAAGAAGTCACCGCCTCCTAGCAGCCGGCTTCATCAAGGAGGCACCACACATGGACTGGTTGGCTAACCCAGTCCTTGTGCAGAAGAAGAGCAGAAAATGGAGAATGTGTGTTGATGACACCGACCTCAACAAGCGATGCCCGAAAGATCCATTCCTGGTACCGCGCATTGATCAGGTCGTTGATTCAACCACCGGCAGCGCCCTCCTATGCTTCCTAGATTGTTACTCAGGCTACCATCAGATTGGCCTGAAAGAAGAGGACCAGAAGAAGACCGCCTTCATCAATCCATTCGACACCTACTACTACACTTCCATGGCCTTTGGGCTTAAGAATGCTTGGGCCACTTACCAACAAGCTATTCAGCGTTGCCTGGCCGATCAGATTGGTCCCAATGTGGAGGCTTATGTTGATGATGTCATGATCAAGACCAAGGAACTAGAAGATTTCACTGGAAACTAAATCCATAGAAATGTGTTTTTGGAGTCCCGATGGGAAAATTGCTCGGCTTCATCATCAGCCATCGAGGAATTAAAGCCAACCCGGAAAAGATTTTGGTGATCCTGAACATGGCTAGGCCTGCCGACATCAAACACATCCAGCGCCTGGCCGGCTGCATGACTTCCCTGGGATGGTTTATTTCACGGCTTAGGGAGCGAGGGATGCCATTTTTCAAGCTACTAAAGAAATAAGACTTCACCTGGATTGAGGAAGCGAACCGAGCGTTCACCGACCTCAAGAAGTTTCTGACGTCTCCGCTAACACTTGTTGCACTGACACAGGAGGAGTCCCTCCTCCTCTACATCGCCACCACCACGCATGTGGTCAGCACTTCCCTGGTCGTCGAACGACCGGAGTAGGGTCTCTCCTACCCGGTTCAATGGCCGGTCTACTTCATATTAGAAGTCATGGGGGCGAACGACCGAAGTAGGGGCTCACCTACCCGGTTCAACAGCCGGCCTACTTCATATCAAAAGTCTCAAGGGTCATCGAAGGTTCGATACCCCTAGGTGTAGAAGCTGTTGTACGGCATACTCATCACCGTGTGGAAGCTCAAGCACTACTTCCAAGCCCACCTCATGGAGGTGGTCACCGAGTTCCCACTCGGTGACATCCTGAGAAATTGGGACGTCGTCGGGTGGATTGCCAAATGGGCCATCGAGCTCGGAGAGTACGCCATCGACTTCAAGCCAAGGACTACCATTAAGTATCAAGCGCTCACCGACTTCGTCGCCAAGTGGACTGAGAACCAGCTGCCAACAGAGATCATCATCGAGAGCTTCTGGACCCTTCATTTTGATGGCTCCCTCAGCTTAGAGCGGGGTATCGGAGTGCTCCTGACATCTCCTCAAGGTAAAGATCTGAAGTATGTCCTCCACCTGTACTTCTCCGTGTCCAACAATGTGGACAAGTACAAGGCTCTGCTCCTTGGACTCTGCATTGCTGTCTTCCTCGGGATTCGACGGTTGTTGGTGTTCGAAGATTCAAAGTTGGTGATCAGCCAAGTAAACAAAGACTGGACCTGTGTAAACAAGAAGATGGATGCTTACGGCCAAGAGATCCACAAGATGGAAGGAAAGTTCGACGACCTGAAGTTCCATCATGTCCCTTGGGACAAGAACTCGGCCGCCGACGCACTGGCGAAGCTCGAATCATCAAGAGCACCGGTTCCCGTAGGAATATTCCTCCAAGAGATATCCAAAGCCATCCATCAAAGAAGAAGGCTCGCAGCCTCTAGAAGATGAAGCTACATTGGTCTCCATAATTACTACCAGTGAAGAAGAAAAAGATTGGTGTCGACTGCTGATCCATTTTATCCTCACTGAGAAGCTTCCCCAAGACAAATATGCAACTATTCGGCTATATAGGAGAAAGCAGTACGTCCTAATTGGGTCAGTGTTATTCAGAAGAGCTGCATCCACCCGAGTCTTGCTGAAGTGCGTCGACAAGGCTGAAGGACAGAGGATCCTAGAGGAAATCCATGTGGCACCTGCAGGAACCACGCTGGGCCCGTATGCTGGTTGGCAAGGTGTTCCGGGCTGGATTTTATTAGTCTACTGCCAACTCTGATGCTTGCCGACTGGTACGTAGTTGAAAAGGGTGCCAATTCTTCTCTTATTAGCACCACCTCCCTGCACAAGCTCTCAAGACCATACCGTCTTCCTGGCCTTTCGCTTGCTAGGGGCTAGACATGGTAGGGCCATTTCCAAAGGTGCCACAGGGATATGATTGTCTTTTGTGGCCATTGACAAGTTCTCCAAGTGGATTGAAGTCATGCCGTTGAAGATCAGCACAACTAAGAAGGTAGTAGAGTTCATTGAAGGCATAATATACCGGTTCAGAGTCCCGAATTATATCATTACAGATCTGGCAACTCAGTTTACGGTCGGTGATTTTTGGGACTTCTGCGAAGATCGATGCATTGAAGTCAAGTACGTCTCGGTTGTGCACCCTCGGGCCAATGGGCAGGCCGAGCGTGCCAACAGAATTATTCTACAAGGGCTTAAAGCAAGAGTGTTTGATCCTCTACATAAGTACGACGAACGCTAAATGAAGGAGTTGTCGGTTGTTCTTTAGGGGCTCCGCACACAGCCCAGCAGGGCTATGGTCAGACTCCATTCTTCTTAGTGTATAGGTCGGAGGCCATCCTCCCGGTGGACATGCTGCACAAAAGCCCGAAGATACTTCAATATGTTGAAGGCGCCGCCGAACGTACTCAGGAAGAAGACATTGATAGTATGGAAGAAGCCCAACTGGCTGCTTCGTTGCAGACCGTCCGGTACCAGCAAGGCCTTCGGAGGTATCATGACCGGAATGTTCACCAACGCTCTTTCCAAGTGGGTGACCTGGTCCAACACCGAGTTTAATCGGTAGTCGAGACCCACAAGCTCTCGGCTCACTAGGAAGGACCCTTCATTATCGCCGAGGCTACACGTCCCGGATCCGATCGCTTGATGCGAGAAGATTGCCAGAAGTTGGTGAACTCCTGGAATATCGAGCACCTCAGGAGATTTTGTTCATGAGTGAGATAAGTCTATGATATTATTTCATAATAAAGACATTTACTTTCCTAGATATTTCACTCCACAGATTTAGATTTCTAACCATTCTAGCCTCGATGCCATGATCCACTCTGGCTTGGCTATGACGTGTGTTTTCCGACTGCCTCCGCTCTGGTTTCATGGTCACGATCTGCTCTAACCCGGTCTTTGCCGAAATGTATCCATTCTAGATCTGATGCCATAATTCGCTTTGGCTCGGCTACAACGTGATTCGCCGACTGCCTCCACTCTGGATTCGAGGTCACGATCCGCTATGACTCCGCCTTTACTAAGATGAACGTTCGACACCACTCTAGTCATGCATCTATGACCCACTCTGGTCTAGCTATTGTTGGATCGAAGAGATGTTGGATTCCTCTTCCCCAGAACTCTCAGAGTTCAAAGCCTGCTCAGCACTCGGGAATCTATGAGTCAATCACTTTGACTAAAGCAACCATGATCCGCTCTAGCGTAGTCATTGTGAGGTTCACTCATTTTCACAGGGGCTCTAACGAGTGCTACTTCTTACCGACTGCTGATGATCACCCTTGGTCGAATGTGATGATAATGGTCCTAAACAACGTGCATGCAACCTGAGTTCCCTATGTTTTGACCTTAGCTATATCGATTAAGCTAGGCCAAGTTTTAAACACAGTCGGACAAGAAAGCAAAGGCTGAGAATGAAGAAATATGTATTGCATTATGATGAGATGTACATATACAATGATTTCTTCTACTCTGTGTTTTATCTGCTCAGCAGGATCCAGCCTCCTCGGGGATACGTCAAAGGGGTTCTCAAGGACGAGGAAGCCCTTTGATGATACCCTGAGGAAGAAGCGCATTCCGAGCGACAAACACTTTGCCCTCTTCTCTATTATAGAAATAATATCATTTGGTTTCCCTAGGATACCCCACAAAGAAGCACTTGTCAGACTTAGGAGTGAGCTTGTCAGACGTCAAACGTTTAACATACGCCTCACATCCCCAAATCTTTAGAAAAGACGAACTGGGATGCCTTCCAGACCACATCTCATATGATGTCTTCTCTACTTACTTAGATGGAACTCTATTTATCGTGAAAGCTGTGGTTTCTAGAGCGAGCGAGTCCCCAAAATGATAATGGAATATCAACATGACTCGTCATAGACTGAACCATGTCCAGCAAGGTGTGGTTCCTCCGCTTGGACACTCCATTCCACTAGGGCGTGCCGGGTGGAGTCAGTTGTGGAACAATTTCACACTACTTCAGATAATCACTAAACTAATGGCTCAAGTATTCACCCCCACGATCAGATCGTAGAAATTTAATTTTCTTGTCCGTGTGATTTTGTACTTCATTTTGGAACTCCTTGGATTTTTCAAAATATTCTCACTTATGCCTCATCAAGTATACATAGACATATCTACTAAAGTCATCGGTGAAAATGATAAAGTACTGAAAACCATTCCTAACCGTGTGACTCATTGGACCACACACATCAGTACATACTATGGCCAATAGCTCACTCGCCCTCTCACTCTATCCAGTGAAAGACATCTTTGTCATTTTTCCAAGTAAGCAAGACTCACATGTGTCATGATTCAAAATCAAATGACTCCAAAAGTCCATCACTATGGAGCTTCTGCACGCACTTCTCATTTATATGACCTAAACGACAATGCCATACGTAGGTAGGATTCAAATCATTGAGTCATTGTTTCTTTGTACTAATGTTATAAACATGTGCATCTTTAACACTCAGAATATATAATCCATTCACTAATGGACAAACACCATAGAGCATGCCATTCGAGAATATTGAACAACACTTATTCCTTATTACAAATTCAAAACCATCTTTCTCTAAACATGAAGAAGAGATAATGTTTCGGCCTAAGGCGGGAATGAAATAACAATTATTCAACTCCAAAACTAGTCCTAATGGTAGTGACAGTGAATAAACGTCGACGGCCAACGTTGCAACCTTTGCACCATTCCCGACGTGGACATCCAGCTCGCCACTTGCACACTTCCTTACTCTACTCAGCCCCCTCAACGATTTGCAAGTATGAATCATCGATCTGGTATCAAATACACATGAATCATTTGGACGAGTAACAAGATTAATTTCAATAACATTAATAACTGAAGTGGAAGTCAAACTTCCCATCTTGTTCTTATGCTCTTCCAAGTACACTTTGAAATTGCGCTTCCAATGCCCAGGCTTGTGGCAGTGGTGGCACACATCAGAGCTAGTAGGACCCAACTTGGACTTTTCAGTCGGTTTAAACTTCGCACTAGAGATCGAATCTGTAGTCTTAGCCTTGCACCACCTCTTTCCCTTTTTCCCTCCTTCTAAACCATCATCACATGATTTGGAGATTTTCTAATACTCTCCTCAGAAGTTTTTAGCATCTCATACAACTCAGCTAGTGTCTTCTCTAGTCCAACCATGTTGTAATTCATGATGAACGGCAGAGCGACTGGAGAATGACATCAATAGCTAAATACAGATCCAGTGGGGTACCTAGTCTCTCTAGAGTCTCAATGTAACCAATCATCTTGATCACATGGGGACTCACTGGGTTCCCTTCAGCCAGCCTACTCCCAAACAAGGCTTTAGACACATTGTATCTCTCGGCCCTTGCCTGGTTCTAAAACATGCCTTTAAGACCTATGATCATATCGTAAGCATCATGTTCCTCATATTGTTTCTAAAACTCAGAGGACATGCAGGCAAGCATCAGATAGTTGACATCCACGTAATCACTAGCATGCTTCTCATAAGCACGCTTGTCTGTTGTAGAAGCATCCTCTCCTAATTCATTGGGGGTGAGGTTCCTCTAGAACATAATCCTTTTTCTCTTGTTTAAGAACAATTTTCAAATTTCAATATCAATCCATAAATTTTGTTCTAGATAATTTCTCACGTTCAAGAATAGATCGCAAATTAAAAATGGGAGTGCTCTTAATAGAATGAGTAGTAGGTGTCATGATCTACAAAAGATTAAATGCAAGATTCAGCACTATGCAATGTTTATCTTCTATCCAATAAAAGATGTTCCACTATTTTAAAACCAGTCACTTTCCCTCTAATGACTAATAGTGGCGCAAGATCTATATTCATTCTAACTCCTAGTGAACTTTGGCATCACTGCTAGAAGCTAGGTGACATAGGTAAGCAACACTTTGCTAATCACAACGTATGTGACTCTTATCGTTGGAGAAACATCCTATGCTCTACGCCAACTGTATGCTCCAAGGCTCAAAACCGTTTTGATAGCCCCGTTAAGCAAACCAATACTATGCATGTAGAAGTTTGACTTACGCCCCAACTGGTCAAGATAAAAGATAGCACCCTTCTTTGGCAGCCCCACTATCGATGAGCTAGATCTTTGGTGGGTGCAGTTATTGGAAAGAGCATCAATACTTAATTTTCTAAGTGAAAACTATTATAGCACGGTAACACCCCTAGCGCTCACGGAACATGCAAGAATAGTATAACATGAACATAATAAAGCATCACAGACAATCATATTAACTGTGATATAGCATGGCCCTCTTCACATGGCGATCGTCATCTCCATGGCTCGCATCATTGAGTGCGAGCTTCTGGCCTCCATGAAGTGTACTAGTCTATCTCACATAGCCTATACTAGTTACATGGGCCGAAGCACCGTGGAAACGACATGCAAGTCGTAATAAATTTACATTAGCCTTGGGCTATAAATAACCATGACATGCAGGTCATATTTAATTTACATTCATCGCATGCATCTCATACATCACATTTATCCAAGGTCATGCCAGTCACATCATTCTCTGCAAAACAAAGTTAGGCGAGAAATCTACAAGTGACTGTATACTGGATTTGAAAGACCTAGCTCAACAGGCTCGAAATTTCAATTCGTGTGGGTCGGAACTTCCGATCTAGCATCATAACTTCCAATCCGCTGGAACTTCCGATCAATATCGGAATCTCTGGTAACAATAATTGCTCTCTGTATCGAATCATTATTCAATATCGGAACATCTGATCAGTATCAAACTTATGATCCGACATCAGAACTTCCAATCAGTATCGAAACTTCTGATTTGCTACGGACAGAAACATATCTAATTTGTTTTTCCACCATGTATATCTATACATGAGGGATCCAGATCGAACACTATGCATGTAGGCTCTGATACCACTATTGGTGAATAGGGTAGCTACGCTAGACGACAAATTCAAAAATTCCACCCTAAGCCCAACACCCATGCGCGTGTGAGATCATAGATCATTACCTTCTAGCACGAGATGTGCTAAGTGCAACGGAAGAAGATATCGAAGAAGCGTGTCAAGCCTATCCTCGCTTCTTCTTAGTCGTTTCTTGCCAATCCAATCGGTGAAGACGACATAGTTGTTCACGTGATGAAGTCCATGAGCGTCACTATTGGAGCAATGCCTCCACGGTATCCACACATACAGGGATGGAGTCCCTCCCATGGCAGCGTGCTAGCATCACACGTGAGAGACGGGAAATCCTCGATCTCAACTATTGAGATCAAGAAAGGGAGGAGAGGAGTCTTTGGTGGTTAGGTCTAAACTATGCTCAAGCTTGTTCTCCAAGACCTCCTCCTCTCTGTATATAGGCCTGAGAGCCCCTGGTTGTCCACATCTCGAAACCCACAAATCGGTTACAACTGATTTGTGTTACAATAGATCCAATCTGTTTTACCCACGTTAGAACTTCCGATCCTGGATCGGAACTTTCGATAGTGTATTTTGGTCTCTCGATTCAGTATGACACGTAACAAATCCAATCTTTTTTGCTCACCTAAGAACTTCTGATACACTTATCGGAACATCCGATCAACACAAATTTTCTGATTCTAAATCAGAACTTCTGATACCATGTCGGAACTTCTGATACCATATCGCAACTTTCGAAGATACTTTTGCTCTCTGACTCGAGTCCAGAATATAATCAAAACATCTAATTCCAAATCAGAATTTCCGATTCAAGTTGCGAACCCAACCATCGGAACTTCAGAAGTTGGTTTCACTCTCTGACTCGTGTCCCGAAAATAATCGGAACTTCTGATACATGGAATTTTCTTGGGCATATCCATCAGCCACATCTTATAAGTCATCGGAAAATCACTCATCGGCCTATGTGGTAAACTTCTCATCTTATCGGCCGATGGCACGCTTGCCTGATTGCTTCCTCCCAGGTCATCGGCCTTATGGACGGTCAGCATGACATTCCACGAATATCCCATCCTCGTCACGATAATCAACTCGATAGCCGATAGTACATGCTACTAATGTCATATTTTCTATTCCCTTATCAGTTGCAGGGTCAAACTAATTGGCACGCCTTGAACCCCTTTTTTCTAAGAATGTAGGACCTGTACTAGAGTGAAACAGATCTCTCAGGCCATGTGTGTGTCAAAGTTTGACCAAAAAATGCACCAACATGTCATAACTTGTGTTTCTTCACGATTGGGACATTAAGTTTCACGAAACACCCCAAGTGTGCAAGTAAGAAAGTGAAGGTTTTTTATTATCCATATCTCATATGGAGTTTGATCTTGATTCTTGTTAGGAACTCTATTCAGGACATGACTCGTAGTCAGCAAAGCCTCCCCCACCATGCCTTTGATAAACCAGTAGTATCTAACATAGCATTAATCAAGTCAATAAGCGTACGATTTTTCTTTTCAACAATCTCATTTGATTCAGGAAAATAGGGAGGCGTTGTTGATAGCAAAAATGGCATTAGATGGTCAAGATTGTCAAAATATCAATTTTGGTAATTTAGGCCAAAAATACACGTCTTGGATTGGACTGAAGCCCTACAGGGCCGAAGGCCCATTGAGCTTTGGGCTTCGGAAGCCTTCTAGTGGCCTGCTACCTTCGGCCTAAAGGCCTTCGGAGGCCTGCCTCGTCGAAGCTTCGGCCCGAGGAGCAGGTTTCGGCAGGCCCTGTCGAAGGCCCACTTCGGGCTGATTTCTAGATATAGAGTTTGAGTATGATTCTGGCTAATTTTATCCCTAAGTTTGATTAGGCCGAATCTTACTAGATTAATCTTAGAGATAAGAAGACTAGCCCCTATAAATATAGGGGTGAGGCTGCTTCATTAAATCCCCCAACACAAATCAATCACAAAGCCCTAGCTTTGAACCGTAACTTTACTTTTATTTTACTTTTTTGCAACCTTCGTGGGTTTGCCTGGAAGCCCTCCGCTGGCCACGCCGAAATCGTGGTAAGCCTTGTTACTTTGCTCATGAAGTACCCATTAATCTATGTAATAGATTGCTATCGCCATGTTACTTCGCCTTTGAAGTATCCGCTAATCTACATAACAGATTGCTACCATCGTTTCCATACTACAACACTTAGAAGATTCGGTCCCTAGGCCGAATTGGCACTTGATCTCTGTTCTGTTGCAGGTTTTCACACTCAGAGCCACTTCGCCGAAGGTGTCCGGAGCCAGGAGATTGGTTTCGGAGGCTGCCAAAACACCCTTTAGTGGGAATACTGCTTCAACCACCCATGTCGGACCGTCACACTTGTTGTTGGTTTGACCAAGTCCCGCGCGCCAACACGCTCCGCAACAGGCTTCGTTACATCAGGCTTCACCACGTTTGCACCCCGTTCCAGACGAAGTCACGCCAGTGCGTCGCGTTGGAATATTTTTGTCGTGTCAGAGACTTCGCGTCGAACCCTACCGTTCGGAGGTGATCTCGCGTCGAGATCTGTTCAAAGCCTTCCTTCGGCCAGATTAGTCCGAACGCCGAAGGTGTACCCTTCGGTGAGACCCTTCGCATCAGACGTCGAAGGTACCCTTCAACGATACCCTTTGTACGATATACTTCGAATCAGATAGGCTTCTTCAGCTTGTTGGTTTAGTTTATTTAATATATTTCTTTTCGGCTAATTGGATTATTTTTGTGTGATCTGATTACCTGGCGACTCCACCCCCTTGCCCCTGTTAAGGGTAGTCGAAACATGACATCAGTGTTGTGTTACGCTTAGGCTTGTCCCTAAGTATTCACACACTTTTGGATCGTCGAACTGACCCAAGTGTGGGGGCATGTTTTCGTGTCAACACACTTTTTGGCGACTCTGATGGGGAGGGCTATGCCAACCTGATGGGTACATCTACATCGTCCGCAAGCACGTCTGCAGCGACTGCTACGTCTACGATGCCGGTGGATCCCATGGGAGCCGCAGATATCGACAATCACAACATCATGACGCCTACCCTTGAAGATATTCTCGTAGAAGACCGAGCAGAGATTGATGCAAAGATGAAGGCACTCCAAGACCTCATGCTTGGGATCTACATCAATACACACACAGACTTCATCAAGCGCGACGTCAACGTCCCCGACCTCGCTCGGACCCAAGTAACACCAGTATCACCTCGTTTATCTTCTTTAGAGATTGAGCAAAAAAATAGCCGCATCGGTAGACCAAGCTATTAGCGCTTCGCTAGCCAACCGTCTAGATTCGGCAGTTAGCTCTTAGGTAGAGGTGACACTTAGAAGGTTCGGCTTTACCGAGGTCGTACCTCCAGCTCCGATTGCTAGCGTACCCCCGATAAATCACATTTACAGTAGAACTAACGGTAGTACCGGCAAAGCAATTATGTCTCCGGCCTCGATATCTATGGCCAAAACCAGTCACCATGCTTACGGCCAAACTAGCCCTGCCTACCATGCGCCACATCCACCCACACCTGCGACAATTTTTCCCATGCTACCCACGCCACATGCACAAGCACATAGGCCCGAAAATATCATACATCCCGAGCTAGCATGTGAGGAAGACCCCCGTGACCGACACGCTGACATACCACCACGTGTCGCGCCCCCACATGAGAGACGCGCGCAGGCAGTAGGCCAGGATGACATAGAAGAGCGGATCCGCGTACTGTTTAGGGAGTGCACCGGCTTCGTACCTAGGGGTCGAGCTAGGGTTTACCGGAAGACGTACCCCGACCATTTTGACACAATACCTTACCCTCACGGCTATAGAGTCCCTGAATTCACCAAGTTCAACGGGGAAGGTAACAAGACCACACTAGAGCATGTCAGTCATTTTTAGCACAGTGTGGAGAAGCTAGTGGGTCGGTTACTTTCAAACATAGATTATTTTCCCTCTCGCTATCCAGCACCGCTTTCACTTGGCTTTCGGCGCTCTCGCCAAACTCTATCCAAACATGGGCTGAATTAGAACAAAAATTCCACGACTACTTTTATATGGGTGAGACAGAACTTAGGCTTTCACACTTGACATCGATTAGACAGAAATCTAGAGAGAGTGTCTCTGAGTACATCAAGCGCTTTAGAGATATCAGAAATCGGTGTTTTAGTCTTAAAATTTCGGAAAGGGATTTGGCGGATCTAGCTTTCAATGGGTTGCGCTCTGAAATTAAAGAAAGACTAGACAACCAACACTTCCTAGAAGTTAGCCAAGTCTTACAGTAGGCTCTAGTTTAGGAAGGCCGAGCCAAGGATAAAAAGTTTCTTAAGACATTTAACAAACCTAGGGCTAAAGTCCACGTCATGGAACACTCCGAAGAAGAATCAGAGGAAGAGGAAGATTCGGCTGACATGTACGCAGTCGAATGGGTTTGGAACTCTAAGAGAAAACCCGTCACTTGCTCTGAGTTACGGCCGTCTCCAACCAAGAATCGGCCTAGCGAAGTTAAATACTCGTTTGATATAACTAAGTGTGATAAAATATTTGATTTCCTTTTGAAGAACCAGCTTCTCAGGTTGCCTAAAGGCCAAGTCATTCTATCTGCCGACGAGCTAAAGAAATGCCCCTACTGTAAGTGGCATGATTCGCATTTACATTATACTAATGACTGCAATGTTTTTCTTCGATAGGTCCAATCGGCCATAGAGGAAGGACGATTGAAAATAGACCCCAGACCAATGATGACGCTGGACAAAGACCCCTTTCCTGTGAACACTGTCGACCTCAACGAGAAGAGGGTGCTGATTCGGCCAGAGCAGGCCGAGTCGACTAAAGGGAAAGCGGTCATTATTGGAGAATCGCGCACACGCACACTCGTACCAAAGAACCCTGAAGTAGGAGTGTGGAAATAGAATGTCAGCACATCTCCTTCGGTTAAGGCTCGCAAGAAGTCGAAGGTGACATATCAGATGTTGTTGAACAAACACCAGAAAAAATCTAAGGATACAGCCCCCACGCAAAAAGGCTAAGACAGCCGAAGGAGCCAAGATAGGCGAAGGATGGCTTCGGACCACAGTGGTCGAACCCTCCGCATGGTGGCTTCGGACCATAGTGGTCGGACCCTAGTGGCCGAACCCTCCGCACAGTGAGTTCGGGCCTCGGTGGCCGAACCCTTCGTACAACAAGTTTGGACCCCCAATGGCCGAGCTCAGCTCTGCTCTGGACAAACCCTCCGGTAGGAGGCTTCGGCCCGCAATGGCCAAACATACCTCCGGCCTGGCAAGACCCGTCGCTAATATGGTCCGATATGCCATCGACTTGGTCGAACCCCCCTTCGCGTAATGGGTTTAGCTAACAGTGGGCGAAGCCACTGGAGCCACCGATGCCTCTGCCATATAATTGGGCAGGGACCCCGTGGGCT
This sequence comes from Zizania palustris, assembly GCA_019279435.1. Taxonomy (NCBI): domain Eukaryota; kingdom Viridiplantae; phylum Streptophyta; class Magnoliopsida; order Poales; family Poaceae; genus Zizania; species Zizania palustris. The sequence continues at coordinate 15,719,014 of JAAALK010000290.1, forward strand.
CCGTACACATCACAACTAGAGTACCCTTCACAACATAACGTTGTCCCTTGTTTTCCTTTGGAGTATTATAACTGACAGGGAAAAACAGACGCGACATGGAGACATCTTCCACAGACTGTCCATAGTACCTCTGAATCGACTCGCACAGGACGGAGCCAAGGGAGATGAATGTAAAGAGACGAAGGATAGGGGGTCTGAAGCCATCATAGTCAAAGTAGGATCTCAGGAAGTCCCAATCCTGAGGGACACCTCACCGAAGCCCGACGGAGGTAAGTCCCCTGATCCAGCCGAGGCTAGCACCGGAGCCCGGTCCGATCGGCCGAACGAGGCTGGTCTGACCGATAGGGTACGCAGCAAGGCACCCTCCGATTACGAAGCACGCGAGGATGACTTGGGTGACACCCCTTCGACCAAAGATCACATAAAAAGGACAGTGGCACCTGGAACAAAACCACAACCATCTTGGGCACCTCCGGGTATGTCCAAATCACAAAAAAGGCGTCTACAATGCCTGCGGGCACAGGAGATGCACGAGAAGAAAGGCGAGGACGAACGAGACGCCATCTTTGAGGAAATCCGCCCTCGGCCAACGATGAGACAGGGATGGAGGATCAAGCCGGTTGAGATAAACAACACGGCTCCTAGTTCGAGCGACGACGACAACACACTTGACGACGACTATATGCCCGTCTCTGAGGGGCCCACACCTCAGGCGATGGACATCAACGTCGTCATGTTGCCCGCCGAGTTCGCCCTACCACAAGACGAGGTCGAGGTCACTCAATTGAACCTCGGCCCACGCAGTGCTATTTTTGAGAAGCCCGAGGATACGGCTCACCACCTGAAGCCTCTTTATGTCAGGGGTCACATTGATGGAAAGCTGATCTCTAGAATGCTTGTCGACGGTGGTGCCACTATTAACCTAATTCCTCACTCGCTAGTGAAGAAACTTGGCAGGGGCGAGGAGGACTTAAAGAAAACTAACCTAATGCTCAACGGCTTCAACGGTGAGAGTTCTGAGGCCAAGGGCGTGCTCTCCATAGAATTGACAGTAGGCAACAATACATTGCCAATGACATTATTTGTCGTTGACGTGCAAGGTAATTATAGCGTGTTGCTCGGGCGTGACTGGATTCATGCAAATTGTTGTATCCCTTCTACTTTGCATCAATGCATAATACAGTGGGACGGTGATGACGTGGAGGTCATACCAGAAGACACTTTGTCCCAGGTAGCATTGGCCAATGTGTCCATTGACGCCATCCACAACAAAGTAGAATGTCTATCAGGTAGGGATCTTTCGGATTACAACTTCGTTAGCGTGTACGGAGGACATTTTGTACTAGTGTCTGTAAAGTCGGCTGGTGTAGCACAGCTATTTCTAAACTAGTAGTCATGTCTAGCAAAAGTAATCTAGATTGGCTAAAGTCTCGCGTGGAGCAATATCGGTCTGCTAAAGACGGTATTGCTGAAGCCATCGAAGACTTTAGTGAAGTAGAAAAGTTAGGACAAGGTTTTGCGTCGGTCGATCCCTTAGAAGAAGTCGACATAGGCGATGGTAGCATCCTAAGGCCGACTTTTGTAAACCAGCATTACAGGATGATGAGAAGGCTGAAGTAATAAAGTTGCTTCGGTCGTACGTCGATTGCTTCGCATGGGAATATAGCGAGATGCCCGGATTAAGCCGCGAGCTCGTGGAGCATCGGCTATCTATTAAACCCAGATTTAGGCCTTATAAATAGCCTCCTTGTCGCTTTAATTCATCCATCTATGACCGAGTTAAAGAGGAGATAGAACAGTTACTCAAGGCTGAGTTTATTAGGCCATGCAGGTATGCTGAATGGGCCGCTAACATTGTTCCTGTAGAGAAGAAAGGGAGCGTCAAAATATGAGTTTGTATTGATTTCAGGGATCTAAACAAAGCCACTCTAAAGGACGAGTATCCTAAGCCAATAGCCGACATGAATCAACGATGCTTCATGACACAAGGTACTAAGTTTTCTTGATGTCAACGTTGGTTATAATCAGATTTTTATGGCCGAAGAGGACGTCTACAAGACATCCTTTCGATGCCCTGGTTTTGTCGGCTTATTTGAGTGGGTCATTATGACTTTTGGTTTAAAGAATGTTGGCGCTACATATCAACGTGCTATGAACTTGATCTTTCATGACTTGTTAGGAGTTATGTTAGAAGTATACATAGATGATGTTGTGGTCAAATCTGACGCTATGGATAATCACGTAGCCGATTTGAATGTTGCTTTTGATAGGATGCGAAAGTATGGTTTGAAAATGAACCCGCTCAAATGTGCTTTTAGCGTGTCGGCGGGCAAGTTCTTAGGATTCATAATTCATGAAATAGGTATAGAAATTGATCCTAAGAGGCTTGAAAAGGTTAGAAACTTTGCACCGCCGACATGCAAAAGAGATGTGCAAAAGTTGCTAGGCAAGATGAATTATTTGTGTCGCTTTATATCTAACTTATCTGGCAAAATCGATGCCTTTGTCCCCATACTCTGGCTAAAGAATGAAGTCGAGTTCACTTGGGGGGAAAGTCAGCAAAGCGCCTTTGAAAAGATTAAAGAGTGCTTGTCGTCACCGCCCGTGGTAAGAGCACCAAAAGTCGGAGTCCCCTTTCGGTTATACATCGTTGCAGAAGATAGTGTGATAGGAGTCATGTTAAGTTAGGAGGTGGAGGGGAAAGAGTACATCACCACATTCTTGAGCCGCTGCCTGCTGGATGCCGAAACCAGGTACGTGTTTGTGGAGCGTTTATGTTTATCACTTTATTACACATGTACCAAATTACGTCACTATCTTCTCCCTACTACATGTATTGTCACTTGCCAAATCGATGTTATAAAATACATGTTGCAAAAGTCGATTCTAAGTGGAAGAATCAGAAAGTGGGCTTACGCTTTGATTGAGTACGATTTGGCTTACGAGCCGCTAAGGGCTATGAAATGCCAAATTGTCTCTAATTTTATAGTTGATCACCACGTCGACGTCAATTGGGGTGACGGTATTACTCTAATTGAGGTAGTACCATGGAAACTTTATTTTGATGGTTTAGCTTGTAAGAATGGCCAAGGTATCGGGGTCGTCCTTACATCACCTAATGGTTTGCACTTTGAAACCTCAGCACGTTTAGAATTTCCTTCTACCAATAACCAAACTAAATATAAAGCTTTATTGCTAGGAATTGAATTGCTAGAATCCATAGGTGCTAAACATGTTCATGCGCATTGCGATTCTTTGTTAGTAGTGCAACAAGTAGCTAAAAGTTCCCAATGTTTTAATGGCTTGCTAAATAGTTACTTGGATAAATGTTTAGACATAGTTGCTACTTTCGACGATTTTAAAATTTCTCACATGTCAAGAAAAGCCAACTCGATTGCGAATGAGTTGGCTCAGCAAGCATCTGGCTATCAAGTCAGGAGGGGAAAATTTTCTATACAGAAAAGGCCGATGCTTTAACTCGCTACCGAAGCCAGAGGCTTCGAGCTAGTGCGAGGCCTGCTGGATCCTCCGGATCGGACCCCTCTGATCGACGAAGGGCCCTGCGCGTCAGAGTCCTCATGCCGGAGCACTTCATCCGCCGAAGGATCTTGGCGCCGAAGCCCCTGCGCCGAAGCCTTCTAGACAGCAGGATTCTTCGGGAACCGGACCCCTCCAGTGGAAGGCTTCGGTCTGATCGGCTCTGAACGGCCGATCCAGTCAGCCTTCGGCAAGAACAGGAAAGGCCCGGGGGGCACCCCGAAGTTAGAAAATTAGACACCACTCTAGAAAAGGAGTTAGCAAACCCTTTGGATGTCCGTGAGGATGATTGAAGAAGGTAAAATTACTCACGTGCCATTATAATTTTCAAAATTTGCCTACATGCCACTATCAGTGACTGTGGCGGCCCCCATCTGTCAGTGACACACCGATGACATATTGGCAAACCGTGAAAATTGTAATGGCACGGAAAAAATTAACCCATTGAAGAATCCCAATCGTCCGATATTTAAGAAATCCCAATCAAAGGGTTGATCGAAAAGTTCGGGGGACAAGCTTTTAAATTTGTGTTGCTAGATGATGTATTATATCGTAGAACTATTGATGGAGTACTTTTAAAGTGTTTGAATGATGAACAATCCAAAGTAGCTATAGGAGAAGTTCATGAAGGGCTTTGTGGCACTCATCAGTCGACCCAGAAAATGAGTTGGATGCTCAAAAGAGCAGGTTTCTACTGGCCGACTATGACTGATGATTATTTTAGATATTATAGAGAGTGTGAAGCGTGTCAGAAGTTTGGTAATATTCATCTAGCTCCTGCTTCATCACTTAATCCTATTATCAAACCATGGTCGTTCCAAGGTTGGGGTTTAGACTTCATTGGCCAAATTTATCCTCCTTCAAAAGGGCAGCAGTTCGTGTTGATTGCAACGGACTACTTCGCCAAATGGACTGAAGTTGTGCCTCTCAAGAATATGACTCACAATGAGGTAACTAATTTTATCTTAAAGCACATTATACATAGATTCGGTATTCCCCAAACTCTCACTACAAACCAGGGTACTTCATTTGTTGCTAAAGAAGTGAGAGACTTTTCCGAATTTTATGGTATTAAGTTAATAAACTCTTCACCATATTATGCTCAGGCCAATGGTCAGACCGAGTCTAGTAATAAAACCATGATTAAGCTCATTAAGAGGAAAATCGAAGAGTTCCCTAAAAGGTGGCATGAAGTGCTTTCAGAAGCATTGTGGGCTTGTAGAGTTGTGAAACAAGTGCTACCAAAGTTAGTCCATATGAGTTAGTATATGGGCAAGAGGTCATTCTACTCGTAGAGGTGGATATTGGTTCTTTAAGATTTCTTAAACAAGATGGCTTATCGGTCGATAAATATGAGACTTTTAAAAGACAATTTAGAAGAAGTGACCGATAAGAGGTTAAGGGCTTTATAAGCCATAGAGATAGACAAGGGGGGAGTAGCTAGAGCCTACAATAAGAAAGTTAAACCAAAATCATTTCAAGTTGGTGACTTGGTTTGGAAGACGATTTTTCCCTTAGGCACTACGAGCCCCAAATTTGGTAAGTGGTCACCTAGTTGGGAAGGCCCTTTCAAAATAATCGAAATCGCTCCAGGTAATGCATATGTGCTAGAATCTCTACAAGGAGAGCAGTTTTGAAGTGCTTTGAATGGCAGGTACTTGAAAAAGTACTTCCCAAGTGTGTGGCAAAGCGCTTGATAGTGTCAAAAGGTCGATATGGGAGGTATCATCCTTAGCCCGTTATGCTTTTATTTCACTTAGTTCACTAAAAGGCAAGGGACATGTGTTGATAGCAAAAAATGGCATTAGACAGTCAAGATTGTCAAAATATCAATTTTGGTAATTTGGGTCAAAAATACAAATGTCCTGGATCGGGCCAAAGCCCTACAGGGCCGAAGGCCCATTGAGCTTTGAACTTCGGAAGCCTTCTAGCGGCCTGCTACCTTCGGCCCGAAAGCCTTCGGAGGCCTGCCTCGCCGAAGCTTCCTCCCGAGGAGCAGGCTTCGATGGGCCCTACCGAAGGCCCACTTCGGGCTGATTTCAAGAGATAGAGTTTGCGTCTAATTTTGGCTAATTTTATCCCTAAGTTTGATTAGGCCGAATCTTACTAGATTAATCTTAGAGATAAGAATACTAGCCCCTATAAATATAGGGGTGAGGCCAGTTCATTAAACCCCCAACACAAATCAATCACAAAGCCCTAGCTTTGAACCGTACCTTTACTTTTATTTTACTTTTCTGCAACCTTTGTGGGTTTGCATGGAAGCCCCCACCGGCCACGCCAAAACCGTGGTAAGCCTTGTTACTTCGCTCATGAAGTACCTGTTAATCTACATAATAGATTGCTATCACCTTGTTACTTCGCTTGTGAAGTATCCGCTAATCTACGTAACAGATTGCTACCTTCGTTTCCCTACTACAACACTTAGCAGATTTAGACCCTATGCCGAATTGGCACTTGATCTCTGTTCTGTTGCAGGTTTTCACGCTCGGAGCCACTTCGCTGGAGGTGTCCGGAGCCAAGAGACTGGTTTCGGAGGCTGCCAGAACACCCTTCGGCGGGAATTCTGCTTCGACCACCCGTGTCAGACCATCACGCTGTTGTCGGTTTGACCAAGTCCCGCACGCCAACACGCTCCGCAACAAGCTTCTTTACGTTAGGCTTCGCCGCGTTTGCACCCCGTGCCAGATAAAGTCACGCTAGTGCGTCACATTGGAATATTTTTGTTGTGTCAGAGACTTCGCGCCGAACCCGGCCGTTCGGAGGTGATCTCGCGTCGACATCTGTTTGGAGCCTGCCTTTGGCCAGATTAGTCCGAATGTTGAAGGTACCTTCGCATCAGACGCCAAAGGTACCCTTTGGTGATACCCTTCACACGATATACTTCGAATCATTTAGGCTTCATTCAGCTTGCTGGTTTAGTTTATGTAATATATATTTTTTGGCTAATTGGATTATTTTTGTGTTATCTGATTACCTGACGACTCCACCCCCCATGCCACTGTTAAGGGTAGTCGGAACACGACGTCAGTGTTCTGTTACACTTAGGCTTGTCCCTAAGTATCCGCACACTTTTGGATCGTCGAACTGACTCAAGTGCGGGGGCATGTTTTCGTGTCAGCAGGTGTCCTCTCATGAATAATACTATGTTCCTCACAGAATTCATCAAATATTTTGGGAAAATATTCACCACCCTGATCAGACATTAAACGTTTGATCTTTCTCTCTAGTTGATTTTTAACTTCAGCTTTATAGATTTTAAAGTAGTCTAATGTTTCATTCTTAGTTCTCAATAAATATACGTAACAAAATCTAGACATATCATCAATCAATGTCATGAAGTGACTCTTTTTACCCTTTGTCAATTCATCATTCATCTCGCATAGATCATAATGTATGAGCTCTAGAGTTGCCAAGTTTTTCTCCTCAACTGCCTTGTGAGGTTTTTGAGGTTGCTTAAATTGCACACAACTATGGCACTTAGAACCTTTGGCAACAGTGAAATTCAGAATTAAACACATGCTGGACAAACGAGACATCAAGCCAAAATTAATGTGACATAAAAGAGAATTCCAAACGCTTCCATCACCATTAATATCGCCATAAATATTGTTCACTGACTTATTGCTAAAATCAGAAAGGGAAAACGGAATAGACCTCCACAATCATAGCATTTACCAATGAATTATCCATATTTTGACAATACTAATTTATTGGACTCTAAGACTACCTTAAACTCGTCCTTACACAGAACGGAACCGCTAATATAACAATATTCTTGTCGATAGTGGGGACATGCTGCATGTTCCTCAGAAGCGTGATCTTTCTCGAAGTAAACTTCATATATACCATGTCAACACCATGAATAGAAGCATGTGACTCATTCCCTATTAGGATGGAAGAATCATGGACGACCTAGTAAGAAAAAACATAGAGATGTCACCACGTACATGAACATTGGCACCCGTATCAAACCACCAACTGGTAGTTTGAAATACTGAAAGAACATTTAAATCACAGTAAATGAATTATTGTACCCATCATTAGTATTGTCGATGGTCACCATGTTGACATTCTTAGCCTTTTGCCATTTGCGGTCTGCATAATCTGGACAATCCTTGGAGAAATGTCTCAATTCACCACAAGTGAAGAAACTCAACTTGGCTATGTTTTTTCTTCTTCTTAAAGGTAGTAGTTCTCATAACCTTGTTAGGCTTATATTTCCCTTTACTCTTATTATGTGGGGATTTCTACATCAAGTTGGCGCTAGACAGACCCTCGCCTCCTTTCTCAAAAGCGTCCTTTGCCCGAGTTTTTTCTTTAACATCAAGAGACGTTGTCAAGTTTTCAACTTTGTAATTAAGAAGGCAACTTTGCAATTACGCATCCAGCCACAAACTTGTCGTGTAGAGGATACTTAACGAGGTCAATTTCCTTGACAATGCACACAATCCCATAAGTTTGTTCTACCACATAACGGTTGTTCGCCATTCTATAGTCATGAAAGCTCTCTGTGAGGTACAGTTCAATACATGCGTATGATGCATCATATTTTGCAATCAATCTCACAACTCTTTCGTATCTGTCACGGTGATGTAAGCATCACACAAATGGTCAGAGAGAATGCCTAGAATGCATCTCACGAAAAGATTATTGGCATCAGTGAACTTCTTTTGCTCATTAGCCTAAAGTTCACCCTTAGGTTTGCTAAGTCTCACTTCCTATACATTCATAGCAGTAAGCCAAAGACAGACCTTTTCTTGCCATCTCTTCAAATGCACACTAGAAAAAAATTCGACCTCAATGCATCCACAAATCCAGTCATTGAATTAATCACAGATTGCCTATTATAAAGTTTTTGGATTGTTGGAATATTAGGCAATTTTACAATTAATTTCTGAAATAGATAAATCATGGCATCCACACTAACAAGCATTAACAGATCTATCATACCAGTCGGCAAGAACATAATAATCATAATTTCACAAAACATGATTAATAACCGTACAGAAAAGTAGTACATGTAATGTACAGTAGTTGAGGGTAGAAACGCTTCTATTGGTATCGAATCACAACACCCGACAGCGACCGATAGTAGATATAGACGGAAGACGCGCCATGACGATGAACGTGAGTAGTCGCGCGGGGCGCTTCCCAAAAACTTTATTCGCCCTCTCTTGGTGTAGGATCACAAGGGCGAGAGGTTCTAAATACCTGTTCTCCTATTCCTGGTGCACGTCGGTGGACGGGATGGAGTAGACTATGACGGTAGCACAACAGAGAGAAAAGATGCAACCAAGAACCCTAACATAGATCTTGGTTCTGTTCTATTATCTCCCACATAGGGACTGACCTGATAGACGGGTATTTATATGGGAGTAACCAAATCTTATGTCGTAATCACGATCACAATCAAGTCAGTTTTCATATAACCATATCCCACAAACTACGTAACATCCCCAAAGAATCATAACAATAAAATGATGAAAAACTAAGTCTTCACAAGTCAAGGAGTCAGATTTCAGGAATAAGTAGTTAGGCTCAGCAAGCCGACACCCGACCCCTAAGTTCCTACTCGGGTAAAACACTCGGCAGTGTTGACCCTAACCCCCAAGTCTTGGCTCAGATTCGGCACTCGGGAATGCCGACTCCCGACATCTTGGTATTCACTAATCTTTGAGATTTATTTAGAAATTTCTGAAATATTTGTATATCTATCCCAAAATTCATGCAATTATTAGAGCGTGGAGTGTATATAACTTGTTATAAGTAACACCGTAAGTTTCATTAAATTTGTAGGTAATAAAAATATATATTTGCTGTGTTTTGTTCATCGATCAATGGCCGATTATGCTATTCAGTGCTGCCGACGTCCACGTGCTCCGGACGTTGCCGGCGTAGGCGTGGGCATGCTTGGGGTAGCGGCAGCCGATGCCCCATGGCAGCAGCCGCCCGTACCACTGCGTGCTGCACTCCTTCACGGCGAGGTCGCCCAACACATTCCTCCCCGCCGGCGTCACCAGCACCATCTCCTTGTTCTCGAACAACAGCTCGCAGTGTCCGCCGCCGCCGCCGCCAGTCGCCACGCGGCAGGCGTTCTTCTCCGGCCAATCCTTCTCGTCCCAGATCACCATGTCGCTCATGAAGTTCCCTTCGTACCTGTACATTAGTAAATTAAAATTTAAAACTTCTACTTTGTTGTCATTCTTACTGCCTAAGAAAAAACATATAAGATAAATATAACAATATATATATATGTAACTAATCTGGAAACGAAATAATAAAGAAAACGATTTTTTTAAAAAATAATATTTTAAAAAAAACATATATTTGTATGTCCTATTCAAAAAATTGCAAAAATAGTATTCGGTCGGCGAGGGCCCGCGGTCGGTGAGGGGGCGCGGGAGGCGAGGGGTCGCTGGGGCGCGGGGGCAGGACACGAGGGGGCGCGCCGCGGCGTGTTCCAGGCGCCAGTCAGCCGATGGATGGCCGATTGGCTGTCACGTGGCTCCGGTCGGCCGACTAAGTGCCGACTGGCCCCTAGACGGCACTTGGTCGGCCGACTGGATACTATTTTTGCAATTTTTTGATTCTGACATACAAATTTGAAATTTTTTTTCAAAAAATACTAATTTAAAAAAATTCAAAGAAAACTATAATTTGCACTATGCTTGTATTAGAATTACACATTCTTAGATTGTACAGGTTTAGACTATTTTAAAGAAATTTCAAGTGACTGATAAATAAAAAAAATCAGATAATTGATAAATAGTAAAAATAATATATTGAAAATTATTTGTCTAGAATCATCCATTAATAAAAATAAGATAGACCCATAAAAATAAAAGGTAGCAATGCAACCTCATCTATATGATTAAAATACACAAGATTATGTGATGCATGGTGGTTTTTCAACCTTAGGTTTAGTTTGAAAGCTCAGAATTTCAACTCATTCGACCGTAGATTGGACCAAAATTATAGGCTTGTCCAGACAAAACTAAGTGTTAAGAAACACCAATCTATTTAGTCAATAAACCTATGAAATGTATTCCTTTTTTAAAATGACACTGATGATTTTTATTATAACATCTGATCATTTATCTTGTTCAAAAATCTTTTAAAATATCATTTATTTTCTTATAATTTATTTTATTATTAAAGGTAATTCAAATATAATTTATATTTTTGTATATTTATATAAGATTTTTGAATAAAATAAATGATCAAGCGTTCCCATAAAATTCAACGGAATCGAAAAAATATATATAATATATTCTGCTGGTTACTATTTGATATACTTACGACCAGATGCAGGCGACTCTGGGGTTACGGAGGTTGTATTCAGGGCGTTCGATGGTGGTCTCGTAGGTGACGTTTTTATCGCCGCCGTGCGCCTCGATCTCGAACCGCCCCGGCCACGAGCTGCAGTCGAACTCCATCTTCCCCTCCATCCGGTTCACCATCCGAACCATGAACTCGGCCAACGGCTTCCTCGGCGGGGGCGCTACTGAGGCCTTGAATCCCGTTGGAAGCGCGGCCGCCTCAGGGAGACCGCCGGCGGCGATCAAGGCGACGGTGACGGCGACGAAGGTGATGATGCTGGAGACGGCCGCTGCTCTGCCGCCACCGGTGGCCATTTTGGCGTTCATCTGGTATTCTGGCTAACTTTGCTTCTGTGATGGCTGAGCCGCTCGCTCGCTCGCTTGCGTATGTATGCATAGCTTGGAGGAATTAAGTCGGGTGTTATTGCGTATTAAGTAGATTAATTAATTACTAGGTAACAGCTGAATTGATAATTAACCGCTAACAACGCATAGATCGATGACTCATTCGTGTGTGTCGAGGCGCTACTTAGCTTAATTCTATACTAGTACGATATGACGGTTTTTTAATATTGTAAATAAATTTTATATCTGTTGTAACGCGGGGGCGTTCTAGGTAGATAGTGTTGAATAATGACAGTAATTGGGAGAAAGTAGCGAACAGTAAAACAGATGCTAGCTAGGTAAATACAGTTTCTTTAATCAGGAAGGAGCGCTTGTAAGTTCTAAGGATTATTGCTCCTAACGGGCAGTGCCTGCTAACCACGGTCTTATTCGGTTAGGAGAAGATTAGAAGGGATCGAGGAAGATTGTGTCACAGCTCATGCTGTGACATCCACATAGAAGACAGAATTGGCGGGAGCAGGATATCAAAAGGCGTAATGGTGTGAGTGCGTGTGTGAGCCTGGAAAACGTATTTTGGTTGTAAGCGCGTTGTTGGAACAATTGCGTTAGTTCCAGCAGGTTTTTCTGTGATGGAGCATGATGTGGAGGATGAACCTCGATGGGTTCTCACAGGGAGAGATAGGGTTTATACTGGTTCGGGCCTCCCTTGGGGGATAATAACCCTACGTCCAGTTTGTAGTGGATTTGGCATGGTGTGCCTTGTTGTGAAGAGAATAAACCCAGGGTCTCATGGCCCCCTGGAGCGTGTGTCCTGCTACAAAGGCTTGGCCCTGCTTTTATAGGCACGCAGGCCTTAAGGAAAAGACCCGGATACCCCCTACAGGCCCCCAGACTTATAGGGGTAGACAGGGAAAGGGAGCCAACTACTGTACGCGGGTACCAGACAGCTTTTACAGCCTTACAGACGTGTCAGGCTGCGCCAGACTTTGACCAGCTAAACGACATACCAGGGGCGGAGGGGCCCCCGGTATGGATTGTACTTAGATATTCTTGAGCCTCGAACAAGGGTCGGAGCTCTGTGGCAGAGGCTGCGGAGGGGGCTTCGAAGTGCACCCAAAGGGGGGGGCTTCGAAGCGCTGCTCCGGAGGGTGGTCTCCGGACTTGACTCCGGAGGGTGGCCTCCGGATTTGGCTCCGGAGGGTGGCCTCCGGAATGGCTCCGGAGGGTGGCCTCCGAACTGGGCTCCCGGAGGGTGGCCTTCGGCGTCTTTCGCCAGGGGCCGAATCGGGGGCTTCGAGCCGGACCTCCTGGTTTGAGGGCTTCGAAGCTACAGGCCCGAAAGGCACCTTGGGACCTGGGAACAACACTTAGATAGAAAAACAGGCTCCGACAGTGCTAGGCCCTAGGCCGAAGGCTGTCGGAGGCTGACGTCATTTGGCCCCTGTTTAAGGGAAATATATTCCCCCAACACGCGTTGTAAGGGAAAAGACGTACTTTGTGAAAACTGGGCTATATAAGCCGGCACTCCACAGGAGTAAGGAAAAAGAAAGAAAAAAGTACTCAGAAATGGAATTCTGTTGGGGTTGGTGTGTGTTCGTGTACGGCGTTTGGCTCGTTCTTCTCCGATTGGTGAATTCCTCGTTCCGGCGAGCGAATTCACTTCTCCGGCGAGCGACGCACGTAGTTCAGGTGTTACAGTGGTATCAGAGCCGTTGTTCTGGGACTACTTCGTTGCGTTGGCGAGGAGAAGATCTGGCGCGACAAAGCTTGCAGGTGCGGCAAGTCCTTGCTGCTCTGGAAGCCATGGAGGATCGTGTCATGGAAGTGATGACTGCCTTGATGGCCAAGGTAGAAGGGATGGAGGCGGGGCAGCAACAATTGCCTGCGCAGATGGAGCATGTTCAGACGAAGGTCGACCTCACCATGGCCTCTTTGGGTCGAGTTCAACAAGATCAAGAGGTGTTGACAGTGGCCTTGAATCATGCGACGGCTACAGGTACTATATCTCCGGAGATTTTAGGTACAACGCTCAATGATCCTTCATCCTCTGGTGGGGTTCCTGCAGGCACTTTTGGGGTTGACAGGGGAGCTCCAGAAGGTCATGCTCGACGTTGGCATCAGCCTAAGATGGATTTACAAAAGTTTGATGGCACGGGTGTAAGGATCTGGTTGGATCAGTGCATAACCTATTTTGGTCTGTACCAGATTCCGAATAGCTTCAAGATGTTTGCAGCTTCGTTGAACTTAACTGGAAACGCAGCTCATTGGTACAAGGTATGGAAGCAGGAGTTTGGACGCCATACTTGGGAGATTTCAGTGCTGCTGCGTTGAGAGAGTTTAAAGCAGATGTGCAACATATTAAGATGAATGAGATTTTGGTGTTACGTCAGAAGGGCACAGTGGATGAATATAAATATCAATTTGATTCCCTGTTATATCAAATCAGGTTGTATGATGAATCTGAGATTGGTGGATTGTGGTTGGTTGGACACTTTGTGTTGGGTTTGCGGGATGACTTACGGATTCATGTCCAATCTCATGTGCCCAAAACAGTCACTCAAGCCTACCATCTGGCATTAGCGAAGGAGGGTCTTGTGGACTCAGGTGAAGTGAAGAAGAGGTGGCCACCTAAATAGGGGATGGGACTAAAAATGGGTGACAAGGTGAAGTCGGGAACTAGAGAAATTTGGAAGGCTCAACAGTTACGCGAGTATCGTCGCATTCATGGGCTGTGTTTTAAGTGTGGCGAGAAGTTTTCTCCGGGTCATCACTGCAATCTACCCCCTGCTCATATCAATGCCACAGAAGTTATTGATTCTGCAGAGATTTTGTCGGATGAAATCTTGGATGCTATGGCATCGGATAATTTGGCACTGGATGAGAAGGAAGCTTACTTATCAGTTAATGCGATGGGGGGCTTGCATTCTTCCGGCACCATACAATTACAAGTGTTGGTGCAGAGTCACAAGTTACTGGTGCTCATTGATTCGGGAAGTTCTCACAGCTTCCTCAATTCAGCTTGGCTAGGCACACTATCCTTGACGGTGGAGTCTATACCAGCGTTGCAAGTGAAGGTAGCCAATGGCAATTTGTTATCATGCACACAGCAGGTTCCACAATTTGAATGGTGGGTTCAGGGATGCCACTTCGGTCATACCATGAAAGTGTTGGAGTTAGGTGGTTTTGATATGATTTTGGGTATGGACCGGCTTGAACTATATAGCCCAATGGAGTGTGATTGGATCAGCAAGACATTATCCTTCAACTATAGATCAAGATAGATTACATTGCAAGGATCTGTACCTCAGCAAGAGCAAGGTATTTCAATGATCACAACTCAGCAGCTGATGAAACAAGGGAAAAGCAATGATATATGGGCCATAGCAGTGGTTCACTCCATGGTACCTAACCACAATGCGATGGTTCTGGTGGAGGTTCAGTCAATTCTGGATGAGTTTGCAGAGGTGTTTCGAGCCAACACTCAGTTACCTCCGCATCGCCAGTTTGATCATGCAATCACTCTGTTGCCAGGCACTGCTCCAGTAAACACACAACCATAACTTTACTCACCGGCACAGAAGGACGAAATTGAACAGCAAGTGTCGGATATGCTACAGTCCGTGTTGGTGGTGCCAAGCCACAGTCCTTTTGCCTCGCCGGTACTATTGGTTAAGAAGAAGGATGGTACCTGGAGATTCTGTATCGATTATCGCAAATTGAATTCAGTCACGGTGAAGAACAAATTTCCACTACCCGTGATTGATGAATTGTTGGATGAACTTGGTGGTGCTAAAGTATTCTCTAAGCTGGACTTGAAGAGTGGATATCATCAGATTCGCATGAGGGAGGAGGATGAATCAAAGACCGCCTTTAAGACACATCATGGTCATTTCTAGTTTAGGGTGATGTCATTCGGTCTTACCAATGCTCCTACAACCTTTCAATGCCTCATGAACTCTATATTTGCTAAGCAAATGAGAAAGTTTGTGTTGGTTTTTATGGATGACATTTTGGTGTATAGTAAGTCTCTTGATGATCACATAGCACATTTGAGGGAAGTGTTATCCATTCTGAAACTCCATTTGTTGTGCGCCAAACTTAGTAAATGTACCTTTGCCATGAGCCGGTTGGAATATTTGGGACACATAATTTCGGCTGAAGGGGTGGCAGCAGATCCAGAGAAGACTAAAGTGATGCAGGCATGGCCAGTTCCTACATCGGTCACGGAACTCCAAGGATTTCTAGGTCTCATGGGATACTACCGTAAGTTTGTTAAACATTATGGTATAATGACAAAACCGCTTACTAATCTGTTGAAGAAGTCTACACCCTTTCAGTGGTCTCCTCAGGCGCAGGCAGCATTTGATCAAGTGAAAGAAGTTATGTGCAATACCCCAGTATTGGTGTTGCCCTCTTTTACCTTACCATTATGTCTAGAAACAGATGCATGTGACACTGGTGTGGGTGCTGTGTTGTCTTAGGTAGGCCATCCTATAGCTTTTTACAACAAGTCATTGGGGGTAAGGAACCAGCACCTTTCGATATATGAGAAGGAATTTCTAGCTATTTTGATGGCCGTGGATAAATGGCGTTCATACTTGCTTCGAGGACCATTCACTATATTCACGGATCACAAGGCCTTGTGTCATTTGGAGACCCAAACACTTTCATCCGATATGCAACGCAAGGCTATGATGAAATTGATTGGCTTACAATACAAGTTTCAATACCGGAGAGGTGTGGATAACGGAGTGGCTGATGCGTTGTCTCGTGTTGGTCATGTTTTTCCATTACAAGCTATATCTATTGTGCAACCGGTTTGGATACAGGAGGTGATTAATTCCTACGCAGTGGATACAGAGGCTCAGTCCCTTCTCCGAGAATTGGCGATTACAGGCGTCAACGATCAGGGTTTCAGTCTTCAAGATGGTTTGATTCGCTTGTTTGGTAAAGTGTGGGTTGGCAGTAATACAGCATTACAGACCAAGTTAATAGCAGCATTTCACTCTTCAGCTATGGGAGGTCATTCTGGCACGCAAGTTACCTACCAGAGGCTGCATAAGAATTTCACATGGCACGGTATGAAGAGGGTAGTGCAGGAGTATGTCACTCAATGTATGATCTGCCAACAAGCCAAACATGAGTTGTGTCGGAGTCTAGGGCTCTTACAACCGCTTCCTATTCCTAAAGGGGTGTGGCAAGATGTTTCCATGGATTTTTGTGGAGGGCCTTCCTACTTCTCATCACTTCAATTGTGTCTTCGTGGTGGTCAACAAGTTTTCGAAGTTTGCTCATTTTATTCCTGTCAAGCACCCGTTTACAGCTCCTCAGATTGCTCAACAATTTCTGGATAAGATTGTTTCACTATATGGAGTTCCTAAATCTATTGTCTCTGACCGCGACAAAATTTTTACTAGTTTGTTCTAGAAGACATTGTTTGACAGACTTCAAGTACCCCTCAATCTGTCATCAGCATACAATCCCCAGTCAGACGGCCAAACTGAGCGTGTGAACCAAAGTTTGGAAATGTACCTTCGGTGCTTTGCCTCAGTGAGTCCTCACAATTGGTCACAGTGGCTTCTGTTGGCTCAGTTCTGGTATAATTTGAGTTATCATTCAGCTCTTAAGTGCTCCCCGTACAAAGCACTTTATGGCATAGATCCTACTTGCTCATTCCTACCAGACATACCATCAGCTTCCACTGGCTCTTCTTTAGTTTCTGAGGTTGATAAACTGCTACAGGACCGCCAGATGTTTTCGGATTTGCTACAGTATCAGTTGTCGCGTGCTCAGAACCGCATGAAGCAGCAGGCTGATCTGAAGCGTTCTTTCAGAGAATTTCAAGTTGGGGATCACGTTTTATTGAAGTTACAACCATATGCTCAAACATTAGTGGTTAATCGCCCTTATCCCAAACTTTCCTTCAAATATTTCGGACCATTCACAGTACTGGAACGGGTGGGAACGGTGGCCTATAAATTGCTTCTCCATACTAATTGTTTGATCCATCCAGTCTTCCATGTATCCCAATTGAAGCCCTTTATGCCATCCAATGTGTCGGTATTCTCTCAGCTACCCACACCATTGCAATTGGATGTTCAAGATGTAGTTCCTACAGCAATTTTGGACCGCCGACTAGTGAAAAAGGGGAACGATGCTCACGTCCAAGTACTGGTTCGGTGGGGAACTCTGCCGGTGGAATGTGCAACTTGGGAGGATTTCTATTTGCTGAAAGCTCGTTTTCTAGAAGTTGCTCTTTGGGATGATGCTGGAGCTCAAGGGGGGAAAATGTCACAGCTCATGCTGTGACATCCACATAGAAGACAGAATTGGCGGGAGCAGGATATCAGAAGGCGTAATGGTGTGAGTGCGTGTGTGAGCCTGGAAAACGTATTTTGGCTGTAAGCGCGTTGTAAGGGAAAAGACGTACTTTATGAAAACTGGGCTATATAAGCCGGCACTCCGCAAGAGTAAGGAAAAAGAAAGAAAAAAGTACTCAAAAACAGAATTCTGTTGGGGTTGGTATGTGTTCGTGTACGGCGTTTGGCTCGTTCTTCTCCGATTGGTGAATTCCTCGTTCCGGCGAGCGAAGTCACTTCTCCGGCGAGCAACGCACGTAGTTCAGGTGTTACAGATTGTAATATAGATATCCTCCAATCCCTAAATCTCCTCCAATCACTCCTAATCCCTTTCATGATTTATTCTAACCGGTCTCGGTAACTGCTGGGTTGAGTGTGGACGGCGCGCTGGTTAAAATGGTTATCGGTTGATAACCAGTTTATCGATCCAAATTTGAAATTTAAATTTCGTTCAAAAATTTTAACCGGGCTATTTATCGAGTGGTTTGGCTCGATAATCACTTGGTTAGGAGCCGTAACTGAGTAGTAGCCGTCGGTTACCGAATAGTTTAGTGGTGGTAATTGTTCGTTTAGCTACAGTAGACCAACTATTTTCCGTCAAAAAACGACCGATTTTATTTAAAAATGCAGAAAAATAAAAAACATAAGAAACGTAGAAAAAATCAGATTTTTATAAAAATTGTAGAAAAATGTATAAGTGAAACTTTATAATATAATGATAAAAACATTTAGTATGACATTTATTATTTTTGGTTGAATTAAATGATATAGAATCATAAATTTAGTAATGTCATTTTATGAAAAAAAAGTAAAAAAGTAAACAAAACTGGCAATGGCAGGCTATTAGAGCCGCCAGTTTTTTCTCTTTTTATTTTACCAATCTTATTGTTGTGCTCTAAAACCATTCCAAATTCAATATTTTTTGAAAAAAAATTACCAAAAATCATCATAAATCAATTAGTATTTATAAGATTTATTTTTAAAAAATCAACATTTTCAAAGACAAATTTAAATGTAAACAGTGGTTTCATAACACTGTTTCCTAGAAATCCACATCAGTTTTGCAACTGAATAAAATACTCTCTCTCAATAGAGAGTTTCATTTCATTATTTTCTAGGCTAACCAGTGTAATTAAATGTAACTAGCTCTCATGAAATACTTTCTCTGATGAAACGATTTGGCTCTCAGCGAGCGTTTCATTTTGTTTTATTCGTCTTGAAAACGGGTTAGCACCATATCATAGTAATGACATTACTTCTTTCTCTTTCTTTATTAATTAAATGTCTGATGTGTTATGGTAATTAATATCATAAAACCCCGTGAAACCTCTATTATGAATAGCCTTGTGCTCATGTACTAAACATGGAATCTAGAGAAAACCACCTCCTAATGAAACCTACTCAGTCACTGTTCCAAAAGAAAAAGGTACATCAACAAATCTATACAGATATACATAGTAACCTTTGCAGGTTAATCCTCTTGCAAAATATTGCGAACACGGCAACAAATTTCAGATGGTAAGCATAAAGATTTGGCAGTTGGCACACAGTTCGCTTCTATGACTGACGAGAACTTACATGCATATCAATCTCAGAATGGCATCTGTTTTGCCTGGTTAGAGCCGAGAACGAACCTTTAACTGACGGAGACAGTGAAAGCCATTATCAACACAAGAAATGGAAGTCAATTTGTGTACGAGATGTCAGTCCAACATAGATGCGTCGAGGATTTACCTGCCCACTGATCAACAAAAACAGAACTAATTCGCGACAGTTCGTTCCTTCCATATGGCACTTGTAGATGTCAATAGCATAATAGTTTACAATATAGTAGCTTTTAAGGATTTTGAAATGAAAATGTTGGTGGTCCGCCGAAGTTTGGAAAAATGCTTCACTTCCGAAAAGTTCCCTTGGTCAAACAAACCATACAAACAAATTATTTGGCAGTGCGCCCTTTTTCTTTGCTTCTTATATAGTTGCTGATATTTGCTTATCATTCATTCCCCATTCCTGACAATTTGTACTTGAACTACTTTGATGAATTTGTGACTGCATTTTATTAACCCTCTTCCCAATCAATATCATCTTCTTCGTCACCAGATTCTTGGGCCTCAACATTCAAATCTGCCAATTTATATGTCTCAGCTGCATTCCCTACATCAGTTTGAACAAATTAGACTTATTAATTGATAAGCCATCTTCAGATGTCTAAAAAATATAATCAAAGGCAGGGACATCAAGAATTAAGAAATATGTGAATGAACCTTCAAATTCAAATGTTCTAGTGTGTCCAAAAGCACGTGACAAGATAGAAAGCAACATCTAGGTTGCCGCTTTGACATACATAGAAGTAGGATCAATTTACTACACTACGAGCAAAAAATTACCTGTAGGTTGCTCTTCTTCCCATTCAACCCCCTCATCTTCGTCCTCCCGTTTGGCTTTCATGCCCACCTGGCGTTCAGAATGAGAAGCAGAAGCAAATGTCTCCCCTTCCTGCTGTATTCTCCTTTTTGCATCTTCCTCTTCCTGTCTTTTCCTGAGGGCCTCGTAATAAGCCTTTATATATTCATCCTATACAATAAAACAATAATATAAGCATTTCCTAATAGTAAATAAATATTGAAAGTACAACCAACCAGGTTTTATGTTCACTCTTAGCTGACCTGTATGCTCTTCTCATCTTCTTTAGAGTCCTGTTTTTTATCATCATTGGCTTCTGAGTTTTCATTAAGATTTGATGAGCTACTGGTCTCTCCTCTTTGTTCTTTTGTAAGATTCATGTTTTGTTTGATCATCCATGGAGGCAAAACTTTTGTTTTTTCGCCATTTGTACCTGATTCAGCACCTTCAGATTTTATGCCAGTGCCTGACAATGCAACTTCAACCTGAAATGGCAAACAAAAAGATCTGATTGGACTTTGGAATAAAGGTAGGTTGAAAAAAGTATCAATTACCATTCACCAGCTTTACAAGATAGTCGAGGTGCATGTGTAATTGCATGTTAAACACACGTGCATTAGTGAGGTAGCATGTTGATGAACACACTGCATCATTTCACAAATACTATAAATGTTTTTCTTAGAGAAAATAAGGATCTTTGCTAAATTTTGAGAAGAAACTAATTTATATTTCATTTGCAAACTATCTTATCTGATATGCAGACAGAGATAGAGAAATTTGAAAAGTATGGTCTGACGTTGAAGATTGAAATATTGTCTGTCATCTTCTACATGGTTGTCATGGACTCATGGTGTTGGTATACCGATGCTATAACATCGCCATATCGTCATGACGATTTTGTGGACCACGCCACAGGGACGCCATGGTGTCCCCATGGCAACTATTTGTGGCAAGACAAGATGTGGTGAGCACAATAGAGGGTGAGAGTGAGGATAAGGATATTAGGCACTCATATCATCTCGCCACAGAGCTGCATGGACCTGAGCTGCCACTGCTGCATGCATGAGGGCCAGAGCCACTGCCACCGCCAAGAAGGTTGTCGCAATCTGGGCCCTAGTCATAGCTGCCACTCCCATTGTGCTTCAACATCTGCCCACATGCTACATGGGTCTAAGCCGTCGGCATCGCCATCCTCCTGTATTGGTCCAAGCCACTGCCTCCGCCCTTCACTCACACTGGTCCAAGCTGCCGCCATGCCCTCCATCCGCACTGGTTTGAGCATCTGCCACCGCCACCCTCCGCCTGCCGCTGCACACACGAGTTCTAACCACCTGCCCACACTAGGTATACATCTCTTCCTTGGTTCTGTTAGGGTCTTCTCTTATGTTTTATGATTTATGTTGGAGATCCTAGGAATCATCAAAATAATGTAAGATGTATAAAGTAAAAATACCCCTCTAGGTTTGCCAAGCCAATGTGTCTACCGTGTCACCACGCCACATGCCATAGGCGCTATAAAGGTGTGAAGATGATGTGTCCTCATGTTTTGCCACAATAACCTTGATCTTCTCTATGCACATTGCACATCACTTAAGCTAGAAAATGCAACAATACTAAATGATATACACTTGTTTTACCTTAGTCTCTCCTAGGTATGGCATCGGTGTGCCATTATACTGCCCTTGTGAGTTCCTAGATGAGTCAGCGGCACCAGGGTCAACATTTCCAAAAGCACCAATATTTGCTCTTTCCCATGATTGTAGACTCCCAAACTCAGGAGCAGGCAGATCCTTCACCCTGTGAAGTAGTGCTTGTAATGGCTTCAATTGTTCCTGAACCAAATATAGATACAAATAGAAAAGTAAAATATAGCACCAATCTTGAGAAGTAAGACTCTGAGAAACATAAACAGCCACATTAGTAGTAAAAAAAATTACAGATTAGTATATGGGGAAATTACATCCTAAAAGTACTCATGATTACAGAAAGCTGCTCACTAGAAAAGGTACATCGCTCTTATCCTAAAGATTACAATATTCTGAATTTCCCATCCAAGCACTGCTAGTTTAATCAGATTAAAACATTTAATAAACAGCTGCAACAGCAAGTGGATATTTATTTTGAACTTTGTGCAGAGCCTAATCAACAGCTATTCTTATGTTGTTGAAAATCATAGACATTCTTGTCTTATTCTGTGATAGTTGAATTGTTCAGTATAAACAAGGCATTAAAAGTTGGATGCTCGTAAGAAAAAGTTCTTAAAGTTGAGAGAAACTAAATAATTACATCGATCCTTTGCTGCATATCATTTAATTTCTCGCGTCTACGTTTCCTTGCATTGTCATCACCATCTCCCATTTCCTCCGAAGCAAGCTTGTCACTCTCTGCAACTAGCTCGCCATTGCAATTTTCACAATGGAAGTACTCGTCAGTGTAGCTTACGAGTTGCAATGCATCAAAGGCTGAGTACCTGTTTTGTATCAAAAGACACGAGGGAAGATGAGTAACTTAAGTTTAAGCCTACCACTGAATGAACTACAAGTGAACCTAGTACCTTTTTTTACAGTTAGGACATATATAATGTTGGATTGTATTTCTGCTGTCCATCTCATCCTTCAACTTTTTCTTCATACGGTGTATCCGATACCTTACAATATCACAGATCTGTGTTTCAAGAAGATGCATCTTATCAAACATAGTTTACACCAGAAGACATAACAAGACAAAAGATGAAAGGAAGAAATAGGTTTTATAATTGTATTCCTCAAGCAGATGAAAGAGCATCATTGCTACAAACAATAAATATAAACACAGAAGTAAACAGAAGAAATAGGTTTTCTGTGCTTGAGGAATTACTTATAGTATACTGTAAATGCCACCAGCATACATGCACAATAAGTATGATGAAGTCCATTGAATGGTTGTCTGCACATGATGGCTAACTTCTATGACATTTTTATCCATCATAGTTCACTGACATACAAAGAAAATGTAGGATGCAAAATTGATGTAAACCATCCACAACAGTATCCTTTGTTAGCACAAGATATTTATGATTGGTCTGTGTCCTTACATGCGGCCTCAATCTATTCGGCAGCAGCGACATAATTATGCCCGGTAGCGCACGGCAGTAACCTGCGACTGTAGGGTGGCACCTGTCCTGACGGCGGTTGTTGGTCCTCATGGTGATTGTCAATCCTTGCGACAAATGTCAGTCCTCATGATACCGTCCAATCTGCTTGGGACAATGGCCTGCGGTGTTGTGGGGGACTGTGCGGTGGCGGCCGAATACATGTGGCCTGCAGCTGCATGGAAGCGCCCAACCTTGTGGCGGCGTGTCATCGGCTATGGACCAGGGTTGCCAGGCCCAGGCCCACCCGCATGAACTGTACCGCATAGGTACTTTCCACGTGAACAGTATGTGCGGGTAATGTAGCAATGTGGTGGATTAGAGTCTAAGTTTGTTAATCGATAGAGTCCTAGAGTCATAATGGATTCAGTTAGTTATTCGGCTAGGTCTTGTAAGCTCTATAAATAAGGTTGTATTGATCAAGTACTCAATGAAGAAGAAGAAAGAAATCTATTCTCTCGTCCCAATGTTTGTCTCCCTCACCTAAGTATACTTCTCATCCCGAGCAGCCACCACCGTCTGACTATCCTCTTGGCCATAGTTGTTATGGCGTCGCCATATCATCGCCATATCACCGTGGCGGAATTTTGCAATTCGCCACGGACCGCCATATCGCCCGGTGGTCTGTGGCGGGCGCCACAGGCGCGTGGCGCCACTGTGGCGTTGTGTGGCGCCCGCCATACAAAGCCACTGCCGCTGTGTGCATTGAGGGCACGGCGCGGCGAGGGTGTGGCGATGGCGTGGCGAGGGTGCGCCGGTGCAGTGAGGGCGCGGCGAGAACATGGCATGGGCGCGGCGAGGGCGCTGCAGGGGCTAGATCTAGCGAAGTGTGGGTGGCGGGGGCAGATCTGGGAACAGCAGGCAGGCGCGGCGATGGCGTGGCGAGGGTGCACCGGTGCGGCGAGGGCGCGGCGAGGGCGCTGCAGGGGCTAGATCCGGCGAAGTGTGGGTGGCGGGGGCAGATCTGGCGAACAGCAGGCAGTAGGGTCCTCCGGCGGCGGCCACTGCATAAGTGCAGAAGATAGGGGAGAGAAGAGGAGAATGGGGGAGAGAAGAGAGGAAGAATTGTGGCGGCTGGGGAGGGCTGAGAGAGAGAGGGAGAGAGGGGAGAGTGGGAGAAGTTAGGGTTGAAAAGTGGGCTTTAAATGGGCTGTTTGGTCAAATATATATAAATAGATTATTTACTAAACTTTAAATATATTATATTATTAGAAATGATTTTAAATATATTTTTGCAATTTTTATTATTTTTTATATTATAATGTATCTAAAGGGACAATATTGTAACATGATATTGTATTGCTATATTTATCATACTATATTACTATTGTTATTTGCAATTTAGTATTTTAGTACTGATATATTGATATATTTTTGTAAATCCTATAAGCTACTTTTCTATATTGTTCGCCACATCGATGTGTCTATGGCGATGTCGCGCCGCGCGCCATAAGCGTTGTAAAGTTGTGAAGGTGGTAAGTCGTCATGCTTCGCCGCGTCGTCGTAACAACTATGCTCTTGGCGGTGTTTATCCCATCATGGGTTCAACCCATGACAACTAGTGTCATGGGTTGTGGGCCAGGGCTGCCAGGCACAGGCCAATCTGCATGAAAAATATCGCGTGGGTACTATTCGCGTGAACAGTACGTGCGGGTACTGTAGCAATGTGGTGGATTAGAGTAAGTTTGTTAATGGATAGAGTCCTAGAGTCGTAATGGATTTGGTTAGTTATTCGGTTAGATCTTGTAGGCTCTATAAATAAGGTTGTATTGATCAAGTAATCAAGGAAGATGAAGAAAGAAGTCTAATGTCTCATCCCAATGTTTGTCTCCCTCACCTAAGTCTACTTCTCATTTCGAGCGGCCGACAACGCTCGGCTATCCTGCTAGCACTGTTTATCCCATCATGGGTCACCAGGAAGATGGGTGACAACATGGCATGACGGCCACCAATGGAGGCGATCAGTGTGCTAGTGTAGTGACCGACATTGTCATCACTATGTCCATCGTTGCATGTTCAAAACACCTATCCTCCACCTCTTGCTTTGTATGTCGCTCCGCTTTTTTCACCGCATGCTCCTCCTTATCGTCCTTCCGTGTAGTGTTGTGAAGGTCACTGGCAGACAGAGGGGTTGGCAACCAGTATTCGAGTAGGCGCTAGGTGCTAGTCAGGCAGCAACCTGGCACCTAGCGCCTAGGTGGCACCTAGGTCTCTACCCATTTCCCCTTTTTCAGGTTTCTAGGGGTCTTCTTGGTTCCAAGGCAAAAAAGTTCCTTCTTCTAGGCATTTATTTCACTGGTTTAGTGTCCTCTTGGTTCCAATGCGCTCTTCCTATTCCAAGGCAGAGTTATTTATTTCATTGTCTTCCTGGTTCCAATGTGTTCTTCCTGTTCCGAGGCTCTTCCTGTTCCAGGCTTGCTACTTCCCAAGTGAAGTCCCTTTTTCTTCTTCTCCTCCCCAGTCCTGCAGTCATTTTCACTTCTCATCTACCAGCCTCCAAGCATTCTTTTCCCCTCCCCTCTCTTCCCCCCGATAGCCACGACAAGCATCCTCTGCTCGCCCTTCTCTCCTCCGGACCGCGACGCTTGGCACTGAAGCGCTACGCGTGGCATGGGAACGAAGGCGGGGGCAACCCGGCAAGCGAGGCATTCACGAGCGGTGGACAACAATGATCGCGGTGACAGGCGGATGGGGCTGGCTGGCTAGGCACCACCGCTGCCTAGGGTGCCTAGCCGCTGCGATCAACCGCACAGGCCATGGTTGACCTGCCTAGGCACCCCGCCTGCTCAACCGGTCGACCAAGCTCTCCACGCGGCGCTAGGGTGGCGCCCAACGCCTTTTCCCACCTAGGCGCCCGCCTAGATCCCCATTTTCGAACATTGTGGCAATAGTGGGGGTTGTGCCATCTCGCCCAAGACACAAGCTAGGCGGTTGAGGGCATTGTTGTAAGCGTCTTATGGTAGAACGATCTCATCAAGTTTCTGCGAGATAAGTGCCAAATTAGCAGCAATCCAATCTAGGTTGTTGTTGGTCGACATGCCCACAAGTGCAGGAGATGGCTCTGATACCAAGTTGTCATGGGTTGAACCCATGACAGGATAAACACCGCCAGGAGGATGGCCGAGTGGCGTCAGCTGCTTGGGATGAGAAGTAGACATAGGTGAGAGAGACAAATATTGGGATGAGAGATTATACTTCTTTCTTCTTCTTCATTGATTACTTGATCAATACAACCTTAATTATAGAGCCTATAAGACCTAACTAAATAACTAACCGAATCCATTATGACTCTAGGACTCTACCCATTAACAAACTTAGGCATAGGCCTGGCAGCCCTGGCCTAGAACCCATGACACAGCGCCCGACTACACAACAGCCTGTCAGTCCTCACGGTTGCACCCAACATCATGACAGTTCCCCTTAGCTTTGTAACATCACTGACTTCAAGGCAGTGACACAATGGTGCAGATGAATCTGCACAGTGACCCAGGCTACACACATTAGCAGTTTCGCCTTGTCTTCCTGCTCCCAATGACGGCATAGCGGTGACCCTCTCAGCAGCAATAGTGACCTTGTGATGGCAACCTGATCTATCTAGTGATGCATTGATGTCTACGGACCTCTTGGATGCCCATGCTCTGCAGCAACTTGTCCTTCCTCCTTGTTGGGCCTAGCTCTCCCACCAACTGGATCTGCCTCTGATTTACATTGCTATTTTAATTTTCTAATATTATAGTATATTCGCCGCGCTGATGTGTTTATGGCGTCGCCACGCCACGCGTCATAATCGTTGTAAAGTTGTGAAGGTAGTATATCATCGTGATCGCGCTTCGCCGAACTGCCATAACAACTATGGAACCATTCCAGAAAAGGAAATTTACCAAATTCTTTCCCAATATTGTGGATAGGATTCCTTCTATCTTAATATGTGACCAATGGTATTCCATTTTTTAGCTTGCACACATATGTAGGCCCAACATTTTGTACAATCTAACAGCAAGGACTAAATATGGGATAACATAGAGATACATGAATTCACCCATCCTGGCAAGAATATCTAGGTACCATAAGTTCAGGACATCTAACCTGTGCATAGTCCAAGCAACAGTATGAGTGGGTATGCATCTTTACTTTCTCTTCACCCTCCTTGGTAACTGATTGACCATCACCAGCAGCAGCTGCTGCAGCACTGTATATTTTTGCTCCTTTTGCTGACTGAGGTAACAAAGAAAAACCCAAAATAAGAAAATACAATTAACCAGAACAAAAATATTTTATATCAGTATGCAAGAATAATGGAACTGCGATGAGAAGCAATAAAAAACTAACCTCCTTCCGGTGATCTCTTGTCACCAGTTTCTCTTCTTCAAAGAAACGGAGGATACGGCGTAACTGCTTTGAGTGGAGTTTCAAGGATTTAGCTAAATCTTCTTCTCGAACCCATTGGCGTCTGGCGGTGGAAAAACAAAAGTTTTTGCATAAATTAACAGAGCCAACAAACCAGTGTATACCAAAGAAATGAATATTTTGAAATCAAAGGAATCACATGGTAGTGTTCAAATTTGTGGATGGAAGACGAAGGAACAAATAGGAGGATGAAGAATATACAAAACCATTGAATTGAACAGAGCAACAAGTTGTACTATAATTCCTGAGACATATGACATATCACTAGCCACATTAGATGTACTTATCAATACACATATGCAAACTACTTATGGAATATGGAGAGCAACCTCCATAAACAATCAAGGAAAATTACTCCTTTACATTCAACTACAGTGGTCTCCTTATGTGAATTCCATACAACATAGAAACACCTCCATAAACAATCAAGGGAAATTACCACTTTACATTTAATTTATCAGCAGCAGCCATCACCCTGTCCCTCAGCATCGATATTATCTGTGTGTGCTCATTCAAAATATTCAATTTCCAATTTACCCAGCTAGACCATTTTAAGTGACTGAGTGAGAAAGAAAAATCACAATCCCATAGGACCCATACGCCTCAGGCGGACTATGTTTTGCTAACTCCCCTCACCGGATGATTCTACCAGCATTAAAATTCCGACCTTGACCAGACCTGAGCATACGAATTCGCACATCAGAATCTTCGGTAGCAGAAGAGGATTACCTGGTGAGCGCATCCAGGACGACGACGGCCATGCCTCGGTTGTCACCCCGGGATGACTTGGGTTGGTTGTCGCCCTTCATCGAGATGTCGTCGTAGAAGGCGCGCGCCGCCACCCTCACCAGCCTGCATCGCACCGATCGCCCGCGACCCAACCCCAAATCCCACAACAAATCAGCGAAGAAGGACAAGAGACACCACCACTAGGGCTAGGGCTTCGAGGGGTGGGCGAAACGAGAAAGACCAAACTCACCGGTTGAATGACTCGATGGACCCCATCGCGGCGGCGATGGGTGGGTCTAGGGAGCTCAGAGCATGAGGCCGGAGGCTCCGCCCGGATCGGGATGGGGTTCGCTTCGCCCTGGCCGCCGGTCGTCGCCGCCGCCGCCGCCGCCGCCGGTTGGGTTGGAGGGGAAAGAAATTGCTCGAGTTCAGCCGTCCAGGCAGATTTGGCCGTTGGGTCGGAAGCGTCAGGTTTGTTGGGCTTGGCCTGCTCCGCGGGCTGCAGGCCCAAACAGCTACGTATACGAAGCACAAGTATTTTTTATCCATCTAAAAAATTAGTGATTTTTAGAGTAAATATTTGTCTCAAATATAGTAATCTAATACTGTTAGTATGTGCATGGAAAAGTAAAAAAAATACACATAACCGAGTATATAAATGGGATTTTCTACAAAATTATAATATTATGAAAGTACTGTTTGGATAACTGTACTAATATGATTTTCCAAACGGTTGAACTGAATATTCGACAAAAGTGATTTATAAATAAGTGCGACCGGCATTTTAATTTTAAATCAGTAAAATTATATTTTTGTTTTGCAATTTTGACCACAGATATATACACATTATTATTTATTACTTAGTGTCCAGTTTAGATTCATTTTGGTGAAAAGTTGAAACTTCAATGGCACTTATTAAAATTAGTATAGTACAACGTTGAAAATCAAAAAACAATTATATTAGCAATACTCTTCAAGTGTCGTATCTTTCTTTTGGGAATTCGCCTCAGAATTCTGACTCTTATGTGAAACTAAAAAAATCGTTAGGTGACAAAACTCTTCAATGAGCCCTTTGAACTCACGGCAGTAGCTGTGCATCATGATCGATATCTAAAAAGTTTTTAAAGATCACAAGTGAGCAAAAGTACAGAGGATAGAGATCATGGATGAGCAGATGTGGCTAGCGGCAAGCAGGAACTGTGAGGACGGTTCAGGATGAAGACAGTGATGGTGATCTAGTGGTTAGGGATCCGATCGGAGCGACAGTCGGACACGGGGAGGGGACGGCAGATCCGACGGAGTCGATAGCGAGGACAAATGTGACTGCGACGACGAGGGTGGGTGGTTGGAGCTCGGGGAGTGCCGGTGGAGAAAAAACGCATGGCGCGGCTTTTGGTTCGCTAGGCTAGAACTAGAATTGATGGCGAAATTCGGCCTTAGACTCTAGATTTTTTAGGGAGGCACCAGAGAAGGAAAGGAGACAGTTATGGAAGAGGATTCTGAAACTTTCAAAAATAATATTGTGTTATGAATATATTTTCTATTTATTTATTATTTATATATAAAAGTAATGATATTTTAATATATATGATCAACATTCCATATATTAATAATTTCCATATAAAACATGTTAGTTTCCATAGGTTGGTGATTTCCATATATTAATAATTTACATATAAAGTAGATCAACTTTCATATATTAATGATTTTCATATATTAATAATTATCATATAAAACACATCGACTTCCATATAAAGCAGGTAGTGCCCAGCGGCAAAGAAAGGAGAGAGGTCATAATGGGATGGACCGCCCAAGAGAGAGAAAAATAAGATCGTATGGGTATGATTTATTAGATGTGAATGGAGAGATGTGATTTAAAAGATGGTTAGTTAGGTTGACACTCAAACTCGTCAACTATATAGTAGGGTAGACTAATATCTAGTAAGTACAAATTGTTGAAAATTGGCTCATGAGATGGTTCAATTATTTAATTCTAAAACATGTGTATATGATTAGCATCATATTGCCTATTTATAAGCTGTTTGGTTGGGTCATTTTTAGCCCGTAACAGATCATAGGGCTAAGTAAAAAAACGTTATTTGTGTTTGTTTGGACTGGGCTATAATCAGTGTAAAGGAAATCGATACTGGGCCTAAGGGAATGGGATTACAGCCCAAATAGGGGGCAAACCCTTACTGTTACTAGCTTTCTCTTTCCTCTTCCGAGTTGAGTGTTGCATCATTCTCCCGAGTGCCGCTGTAGAGCCTCGTGCACGCCGCCGCAGAGATTCCCGCTCACGCGCCGCGTGGCCGAGGGCCGCTGCCCGAGCTCCCACGCGCGTCGCTTCCCGAGCTCCCCCGCGCGTGCCGCCGTACCGACGCCCGAAGACTTCCACGTGTGTGCCGCCGTTGCTCAGGATCGCTGACGACTCGATTGGGACTGGTTAGATTCAAAGCTTCATCTCATTACCTCTCTACTTCCTCTATACTTTCATGTCTGGTTAGATTCATCAAATTCTTGTTGCTGCCCTCTGCTGTATACTCTATCAGATGAACTGTGTAACGACAGACAAAATTTCAGCACTATTATCTATAGAAGAAATGGACCTATAGGAGTCCTTAATTTTCTGAAACCATACAGAAGATGGACATAGTGATATATGAAACACCGAAACCTCAGCATAGCTGATGCAATGCACTGCAACGTGAGAAATGGTAAATTCACCTGAAAAAACTAGCTTCATCCCCTAGGTTCACTAAATTATTGAGTCCATCCAGATATCAGTTTAGTGCCTGCTGAAGGGATGCAAGAAGATGAATTGAACAATTTAAAGCTGAAGTTGGACTGTTTATGAGCATATTATTATGTACTTTATCATTTATTATAAATCTTCTTCAAATTTTCTTTAACTATTTTTGTAGATTATTATGGCTCGTCTTCCGATAACTATGAAAACACGAAGGAGAAATATGGCTACTAGAAATATGATGGTAGCTATTACGCTAATGTACTGTTACATATTTTTGTTGTTTGTAATCCAATATAAAAGGAAGTGTTGGAGTTAGAGAGGAAAATCAGAACTAGGGAACTTAGAAGTCAGCGCTTATTCCAACTTATCGAAGAGAGTGACACTGCCTCTATAAGCCAGCTTCGAATGGATAGGAGAACATTTCATATATTATGTAATATGCTAAAGGATGTCGGTGGTTTGAATGGCACAAAAAACCTGCCTATAGAAGAGATAGTAGCTTCATTTTTATACATATTGGCCCATCATTTGAAAAATAGAACGATGGGAGGATTCTTTTTCCGAAGCGGTGAAACCATAAGTAGGCAATTCAACTTATGCCTTTTAGCGGTCCTAAAGCTTCACCAACTTCTTCTCAAGAAACCAGAACCTATACCTGAAAGCTGCACTGATATTAGATGGAAGTATTTCAAGGTAATAGAACTTAAAAGAAGTTACAATTCCTAATATTAATAGGGTTAACATTGTAGTAATATTTTTGTGGTTGTATTTTATGTTATAGAATTGCCTAGGTGCTTTGGACGGTACACACATAAAGGTAACCGTCCCAACAAAGCTAAAAGGGAGGTATAGGTCAAGGAAAGGAGATATTGTCACAAACGTCTTAGGTGTTTGTGCACCGTATATACAATTTATTTATGTGTTGCCTGATTGGGAGGGTTCAGCACATGATGAGCGTGTGCTTTGTGATGCCATCTCAAGGCCAAGTGGGTTACGCGTCCCTCAAGGTGAGTTATTATTCAATCATTTTTTAACCAACTTACTATACCACACAATTATATTGACATTCTAATTAATTGCAAAGGTTTCTATTATCTTGTTGATGCGGGCTACACAAATGCAAATGGTTTTTTAGCTCCATATCGAGGCCAAAGGTATCATTTAAGAGGTTTCACTGCACAAAGCCCACCAAATAGTGCAGATGAGTATTTTAACATGAGGCATACAAGTGCTAGGAATATTATAGAGAGGGCTTTTGGAAGACTAAAAGGTCGTTGGGGCATTTTGAGAGTTACCTCTTATTTTCCTATCAAGACTCAATGTAGAATTATAACGGCATGTGCTTTGTTACACAATTTGATTTTGCAAAACATGTCTAAAGATCCTCTTGAAAGTGAGGAATCAGCGGAGGAGGTATCAATGGATATTGCTGAGGGAGAAGCTAATGAACCTGAATTTATCACAGCTATCGCAACGTCAAATGAATGGAGTAATTTTCAGAATAGTCTTGCTCAGGGAATGTTTAATAGCTATAGGGATTCTAGTTCTCATTGAGGTTTGTATTTTATTGGATGATCACTATAATTAGCTTGTTTCTTGTCAATCGAGAACTAAAATATATTATTCTTGTTGCAGACATGGATCAGGTTGCAAGCTCAAGTATTATGAAGATGACGAGCTTGTCAAGTCACTATATGAGATATCTTTAGATCCAAAGTGGAAAGTAGAAGGGGGTTTTAAAAATGGATATTGCCAAGTTTTGGAGAGTATGCTTGCGGAAAAACTGCCTGGTTGTGGTCTTACTGCTATACCCCACATCGAGTAAAGGGTGAGACACTTCAGGACCAAATATGGGGCGCTGGAGGTCATGCTAGGAAAGAGTGGTTTCACATGGGATGACACTAGGAAGATGTTGCGGTGTGAGAAGCAACAGTATGATGACCATTGTAAAGTAAGTTGATATTGTTCTATACACATTTTATTTTAAATTTTCTTTTATTATGAACATTTTGTGTGGCAAATTATAGTTCAACAACAATTGATTATGAGATATCAAATTATAGTTCAACAACAATTGTTTCTGAGATATCAAATTATAGTTCAACAGCAATTGATTCTGAAATATCAAATTATAGTTCAACATCAATTGATTCTGAGATAACAAAAAGTCACACACATACACACACCATGACCTGAGCATGCGGCCCTTTGATATCTCAGAAGCCCTTTCTTATATTTTCAAAAATAAATATATTGTCTAAAGATTCTGAATATGGTAAAAATTTTGAATCAAGAGCTCACCATTTGTGCAGCCCTTCTGTATATTGTCACATTAACAAACTGAAACACTCACATTGCACAGTCTGGTAGGAGAGCCAATTTATTGGTGTATGGCATTTTGCAATAGCTTGTTTTCATGGTTACAGATTTCATCATCTTTGATTGTGCAACAATCTCGAAGAATCCAATTCTCCAGACAGTTTTGCTTTCCACCAGATTGCTTATTCTCAATACAAGTATTTGAGATATCAAGCATGTTGTTTGTATTTTCATCATTGATCATTGCAGATTTGCATGAGTTTATTCCATTCTCCAGGCAGTTGTATTCAAATCGATTCAGGCAGTTGTATTCAAATCGATTTGGAAGCAATGCAAGCACAGTTAAACTTGTCCTTGCAGTAGCTTTAGTTTTTCTTTCTACGGCTCCATCTTTCTTTACATTATCATTAATCTCTATTTTCATTTTACAGAAAAATCACGAGGCGAAAGGCTTGTATGGTATTGCATTTCCTTATTACGATACATTAGCTGCAATATACGGAAGAGATATAGCTACAGGAGAAGGAGCGGAAGGGGTTGCTGAAGCGGTGTCAAATATGGAGAAAGAGATTGCTCTTGAAGACGTGTGAGATCAAGATGATGTAGAAGAGAAAGCATGCATAGAAACACCTCGAAGGAGTATTGATTCAACGTCTTCATGCTCTAAGAAGCATAAGAAAGACAATGTCAAGTTAAAGGATAGCTCATCGGGTGATCGTTTCTTGGATATGTTTGTGGATGTTCAAGGTGAATTGAAGAGTGTTTGTAAGCATGTGGGTACAATGGCAGAATCTATGATGTGTGAGGCCGAGGTTCAAGAGAAGATAGTCAGTGAAGAGGACACACAATAAAAATTGAAAAATAGAGCTATCATTGAGCTGTAGAAACTTGGGTTTACTGGCACCGAAGTTGTCAATGCTGCATTGGTATTTGTGAAAGTGCCAGATCAGATGCGTATGCTTTTAGCACTTCCTGACTCTCTAAGAAGAGAATACATACTAAAAATGCTCGCTGGTAAGTTTGTAGATATTGTTTAATGTTGTCACTATTAATTGCTTGTTGATAAGTTTGTTCTAAAATTATTAGATGAAGCAAAGAGAAGTTGATGGACGGGTAGGGTGAGGAGGAAAACTAAGAAGAAGATAAGTGTTGGTGACAATGATGATGCAAAAGAAGATGATGAATAAGAAAAGAAGCTATAACTAGTTTTCTATGTTGAGTATGGATGATGTTGTTATGAAGATGTCTAATTTTGGACATATTTTTGTAATGGATGATGTAATGGATTATGTTATGTATGATGTTTAATTTTGGAGATGTTTTTGTAATGGATGATGTTTAATTTTGGACATATTTTTGTTATGGATGATGTTGTTATGGAGATGTTTAATCTGAAGATATTTTTGTTATGTTGATGTTGGTATGAAGATGTTTAATTTTTAGAGATATGTTTAATAAATTCAGAAGGTGTTACAAAAATCCATTTTTATTTGATTCATTATAAATCAAACGATGTGATGTAAACATAATACATTACACTTATTAACCAAACAGTGTAATGTAAATAGATTGTGTTACACTTGTTAACCAAACAAATTCAGTAATCTATTACATTGTTATCCCTTAATACTGTAATTGATTACATTAACATTTACGTTACCTTGAATCAACCAAACACCACCTTAGTAGGATGGAGACATGCTTATAAGGTAGAGTTATCGCTATTTAATAAATAGAGAAAAGTCACGAGGACTTGGTTAAATTCACATGTGCGCGCATATTCATGTATTTTTCGTGTAGTCATGTGTGTGATCGCAGAATATAAATGCATTGTTTTAATGTGATTAAAATTGAAATTTGAATAGCCATCAAAACATTAGAAATCAATGTTTCAATTACTGGTTATTTTGAATGTCCGATTTAAAACTTTCGTTACCAGTATGTGTGGCCAAATTTATGTGAATTTTAGAAATTACTGTTAATAAGTTCATAACTTTATTCTAACACGGGCATGTTAGATTAGAGACATCCAATATAAAGAGAGTTTTTGATCCACATTCTGTCCTTCTCCATCTCTACTCCAATACCTTAGCCCGTTGCACTGTTTAGACTTCATCAACTTTCTTTTGGGCGTGTACCAGATTGGAAGAAGCGGGATCTTCGAATTATTACCGTAGAGAACACCTGCAGGGGACAACAATCAAGTTTATGGGTAGCACTTGTGTGCGATCGCTCGTATGAACCTCGACGTCGACTACTCCCTTTACGTGTTGCCTATGGCTACTTCCATTGATCAAGTAAGTAATTAACATATATTTTTGACAGCATGTGTTTCTTGAAATACGCTACTAGTATTTCTTTAGACATCATTCTTTATCTATGAGTTTTTTCTAATAAAACTTAAAATTAAAATATTGCACATATTTCTAGCATACGACACTTGTTAAATCTTATACTTATAGATATGAATATGAAATAGTGAAATTTTAGCTTTCTGGTTTAGAGATAGTCATTCTTCTTCTTCTTTGGAAACAATTTGAATGCCAATATTCGGTAGCATAAACAAATTTGTCTCGTATCTTTTGCCTGAAATTAAACAAAATATGATGTGTGAGAGGAGTTTGTTTTTGCTTTCGCCTTCTCTGGTTAATTACTTGGCCGCAGCACATGGTTAAGATTCCAAACGCACACCGGCGATCAGGGATGTCTCAAACCATTTGCCTGGCTAGTAGCCAAATGGGTCTTCACATGTCTCGTAGACATTTGGAATGAAGTTTTTCAAAGGAATTTTGAAAGATTTAGCTTAATTCCTACGAAAATCCTAAAATTTAATTTATGTGTTCAAAGGAGTCTTTAACGTTTTGAACGTATTCTTGTATAACAAAAAATAATTAATTACTATACATATTTTCTATTTTATTCATACTTCCTCTTTTTTCCGAACGACTGCGTTGATTTTTATCAAATGATTATTTGTTTTATTCAATTTTTTTTTAAAAATATCATTTATTTTATTATAGTTTGTTTTATCATTGACTTCCAATATAACTTATATTTTTTATATTTACACAAGATTTTTGAATAAAATAAATAATCAAATGTTGTAATAAAAGTATACAGAGTTTACGAGTCCAAAGTAATCTCTCAATTACCGTACCATTAATAATTAATATCTAACAAATTTAAACCTAATTAATTTATGATTAGCAAATATTTACCGTAGCATCACATTTGTCGAACTGTGGCATAATTAAGCTCATTAACTTCGTTTCACGAATAATCCATTGATTATGAATAAATTTGTAAATAGTCTGTATTTAATACTCTAAAATAATAATATAGATTTGATACGACAGAGACTAAAATTTAGCGCATATATAAACACACCCTCAATTTGTCAATGCTTGCATTGATAATGACCTGACGTTACAGCCGATAGGGAGGTAGTGATGGGCCATAGCACACAGGGCAAGTCGCACGCCTAACATGAAAAGAAAACAAACGCAACTTATAAAAAAGGTGAAAGAAAACTGCTACAATTTTTGCATTTATCCTTTGACAAAAAATAATTTACAGATACGCCCTTAGTAAAATTCAGCGTGAGAACCCGTGGCGCCAACCTAATAGTCAGCACACCATGCTGTTGTCGTGTGTGTTGCTGTTAGGTTGATCGGCAAGAATAACCTTTGTGACTAAGGCTATTTATAATGGTGGATTTTATAGCATTATTTTCTAAAATGTCACGTCAGTTTTACAACTGAATGAAATACTCTCTCTCAGTGGAGAGTTTCATTTCACTATTTCCTAGGCTAACCAGTATAATTAAATACAACTAGCTCTCATGAAATACCCTCTCTCTGATGAAACGATTTAGCTCTCAATGGTTGTTTCATTTCGTTTCATCCGTCTTGAAAACGGGTTAGCACCATGTCATGGTGATGAAACTACTTCCTTCTCTTTCTTCATTAATTAATGTCATGTAAGCAAAAAATCTGATGTGACATGGTAATTAATACAATGAAACACCCCATGAAACCCCTATTGTGAATAGCCTAATAGGTGTTAATGGTATCCTAGAATAGATAATTTGCATCGATACACGTGTATACAGAATATTTTTATATAATTGGTAAAAATTAATGCACATACTCGATACCTACATACTCGATACCTATAGATGTTGTATACATGTGGGTATATTCATTTACTTGTGGGGAAAAATATTATTCAACATTTTAGTAGTCAGCTGATATAATCTCTACGACTCTGCCTGCACGAGAGGGAGAGGACGCAATGAGGATGTGAGGTGCAAGCATACAACCGACGGGATGAGGACGCGATGACCGATGAGAGGGGGCACTAGGGCGATGAAATGCAGAGGCGTAGGAGTGGTGGGATGTGAAGGTGCACGAGCTAACTGAATGGGGACCTCGACTTCCAACGTGGGAACTAGGAACATAGGCCGACAGTCGATAGGGGAACTAGCTTCGAGAGCCATTGCCGCCTAACTGTGATAAGAATGTGATATTCATTATCAGAATTAAACCTCTCTTTATGGATTATATCAAACATTAATACTAGATTTGGTCTGTTCTCGGTCCAGGCTAATAAATCCTTCATTCCTATCCCAATATAGGGTGGTTGGCACCAAGGTATTAATGTTTTTTGGAATGATTTTTATCAAGGGACTATTTATAAAATGTTTTTTAAAAGGGGTAAGAATGTAAGATGCAAAAATGACAAAGTAAACTAGCAGTGCCACTAGGCCAGTAGGGTTAAAGCAGGGTTTTGGAGCATGTTGTCACATTGTCTAATCCCAACGCGCGGCCGCCATGAGTAGCCTCGCCGTCGCAAACCCCCACCCGGGCGCCGTCGTCCCCGCCGGCCGTCCCCGCCGCCCTCGCCTCGCCGCCTCCGAAAGGTCGCCCCTCTTCGCACATGTCCCCTCTCTCGCCCTCCCGTCACCCGTGGACGTCTCGTCGGTTTCCTCGAGTCTCAACTCTCAACGCCGCGGGGACTCCTGTTTTTTTTGTCGATTTGTCCCTATCGATGTGCAAATTGTAGTTCTTGTGCTCGCTCCCCGCGTTGGTGCCGTTCTGACTGATGATTTTACAGGGATTCGATTTCGCAGCGATGGCGATGCGAGAAAACTCAGGGCCGCTCCTTTGGAAGCTCCGTAAGGTTGATATTCTGTGTCACGGGCGATTTTATGTTCATGAATCGAACCCCTTCTGACTGAAATTGTTGCGTTGTGTTGGGTCACAAACATGAGTACTTTTTAGAGTTTTACATTTCACTTAGCTGTAATCGGTACCATTAGCTTATGCAGCACTGTCTAAAGCATTATCATTTCTAAAAAAAAATGGTGAAATGCATGTTTAATGCTTTAGGTTTGTTCCATAAAAAGCTGATGTGCAGTTCCACTCTAACAAAATGTTAACATTCTTGTCAGATAACTTTCTTCTTGGTCAATTTTCATTCTATCGGTGCTGTCTTCAATACAATATTTGTTTTTATTGTCTTAATTTTTCTTTCGTAACCATTAGTCATTGCTAAATTTTGGTGAATGAATCAATTCTTCTCCTTTTCTCCTTTTGCTTTATTCAGGATCAGCCATCTTCCAGGAAGACTCTACATGGATGTTTCAAAAAATATGCTCACACCAATTGCTGGTAATATTATCTATCGTCTTACATCGCCATTGTTTCACTACGTTCAAGTTGTCCCTTGCTCCCAATTTGTTCTAAATCTAGCTTAGATTGTGATACATTCTGTGGCATTATGATTTTAAATTTCACCCCCTTTTTTGACGGAGAACTTCCATTTGCTACTTTCCATTACTCAGTCGGAGCTGTTCTTTTTTGACCGAAAAAACAGCAGGAGGGACTTCTACTGTGAAAATTTTATAATGATACAAGGATCTGTTCTTTCGATTAAAAGCTATTGACTCATTCTTTTTTAGAAAAATCACAGTGACACTCTTCTTGTCTTGCAATGTTTTTTATATATACAGTATCTTTTTTTATGGTTTTGCATCTCTACTATTGGAAGTTGATACTATGCTTTTCATTAAACCGACTCCCCTTAAAGTGGTAAAAAAGGAGGTCTTCTTTTTCTCATTAGTATACACAAATAGCAAGGGTTAGTTCTTTCATCATATTGATAGAACTGATACCATTAAAAAAATCTGCATCTAAGTTATGTATTTCTTCTCAGCTGTTTCAGTTGAACAAGCTGAAGCTAGTGCTCACCTTCCAAAAGGTGACATGTGGTCTGTGCATAAATTTGGTGGGACCTGCATGGGGACCTCCCAGAGGATTCAGAATGTTGCTGACATAGTCCTCCATGACCCTTCTGAGAGGAAACTGGTAGTTGTATCTGCGATGTCTAAAGTCACCGACATGATGTACAATCTTGTGAATAAAGCTCAATCAAGGGATGATTCTTACGTCATTGCACTAGATGAAGTTTTCGAGAAGCATATGGCAACAGCAAAGGATCTGCTTGGAGGAGAAGACCTTGCAAGATTCTTGTCCCAGTTGCATGCAGATGTCAGTAATCTAAAGGCAATGCTTCGTGCAATATACATAGGTTCAGTATATTTGATCACCCTAATTTTCTTATTTTATGTTATTTTTCTTTTTTAGTAAAGTTGTTTTTTCTCTAAATTTTGTCCTACTTATAGAGAACAGTTACATGGGCCATTAATCTGTTTATCTGGCTAACTACTGACTTCTTTACTATTATGTGGCAACAAGGGAGTTTGGTGCCACTATGCCAGACATATCTGCTTAGCTGAGATGATACATTTATCTTTTGCAGCTGGACATGTAACGGAATCTTTCTCAGATTTTGTTGTTGGACATGGAGAGTTATGGTCAGCTCAAATGTTGTCATTAGCCATAAAGAAGGTAATGATGAAATATGCTAATAGAAATTGTGCAACACATCTATGGCACAAAACAATTACTCTTTTTTTTTTAAAAAAGAACGAAACAATTATTCTCACTGTATAATTTATGCCTATAACCATCTTAAAGTTGCGGATCTCTGCAATTATTGATTATTGAATCATCTTTTCTTCTGCGAAAATCTGGCTAAACCACATCTGAATGTACTCAAAATGCACCTTTCTTCTTGGATACTATTAGTAATACTTGAACTTGTTTTGTGAACACTGTTGTTCATGAAAAATTGAATGATCTATTATATAAGTGCATATGATATTATTTAAAGTATTTTGGGGTAGTTATACGCTTGTGCCAAGCCATTTGACTCTGTTGCAAATTTTGTTGTTGTCCATGAAAACAAGTTATGCATTTGCAAATTTGTATTCAGATTAGGGTAGTCTATGGAAATACACATACTATGTTCATAAGGCACTGCTCATAGAAAAAATTTACCCAGCTTATACTTATTTTTATTTAACATTAAACATTGACTTACACCAAAATATCTTACACTATGCAGTCTGGAACACCTTGCAGTTGGATGGATACACGAGAAGTTTTAGTTGTAAATCCTACAGGTTCCAACCAAGTAGATCCAGACTATTTGGAATCTGAGAAACGACTTGAGAAATGGTTTTCTCGACAACCTGCTAAGACAATAATTGCTACTGGTTTTATTGCGAGTACACCTGAAAACATTCCTACAACCTTGAAAAGAGATGGAAGTGATTTCTCTGCAGCCATAATTGGTTCACTTGTTAAGGCTGGTCAGGTCACTATCTGGACTGATGTTGATGGGGTATTTAGTGCAGATCCCAGAAAAGGCAATCTTATGATCTTACTTCTTTGACGTTTAATTTGGAATTTTATTGGTTTTTTCTGTCTTAGCCACTATGTAAACATAGATGACATGTGTACATTCCTTTTCAATCTCATATTTTTTGTCAAGGTTTATGCTACCATGAAGAACTGACCATATGTCTCTGTGACTATCTGCTGTAGTATTATGAAAGAACATAGTATGTTCCTAGGACTAAACGTCTGCATATTCAGGAGGCCATTATGTTACATGGATATAATTTTACCATTTGCTTTTTTCACAAGAAATATCAAGTAATTATCATCCATTAAATTGGAGGCACATAATCCTTGCACAGTTGCACTGATCAAAGTACCAAACAATTGCTAAAGCCACTCAGTAATCTATTAAATTTCTAATAGAAAAAGAGTTCAGAGCTAATGTACAGTTCAGCACTCAACTAGAGAATCGAGTATGGATTATGTGAAGTTATGCTTTCAGATGCTTAGCAGGGCTATTGAGTTTCAAATGTATCTATTGTTTGCATCATAAACAGTGTGTATCAGATCTGTGTACTTCCTTTGTTTCTCCTTACACAAACTGCAATTGAATAACCTTATTCTTGTTATAACATGTCCATTTTGGGATACATGATACTAGCATCTGATTTGCAGTTAGCGAGGCTGTCATCTTAAGCACATTATCATATCAGGAGGCATGGGAAATGGTAATTTCTCTATTATACCTGGGCATATTTCCATTGATGTTATGGTCATACAACTATATATGGTTGAGCATTCAAGTGAGCCCCTGGGGCCTGAGCATGACATAAATTGCCTGTTGCAAGCTATTTTTCAACTAATAAGAACATGTCATTAGTGTAGAACTGCGATCGAACTAACATTGGTTTGCTTGTTGGTTACTCAGGTCTAGCAACAGGGAGAACCATCTGTCCATCTGTATATGCTATTATACATTAGAAGCTATTGGATTGTGTTGCTTCAGTATATGCATAACTTGATTTGTTTTCTACTTTTCTGTATGCAGTCATATTTTGGGGCGAATGTGTTGCATCCACGTACCATCATACCTGTCATGAAATACAATATTCCCATTGTTATAAGAAATATGTTCAATATTTCTGCCCCTGGAACCATAATCTGCCAGCAGCCTGCAAATGAAGATGGTGATTTGGAGGCTTGTGTCAAAGCATTTGCAACTATAGATAAGTTGGCTCTTGTTAATGTTGAAGGGTGAGTTTTTTCTCTAGGTTAGCACATTTCTTATTTTGATCTGTCAATATGTGAACCATATATAATTTGAACTCAGTCACCACTCACCATGGCACTATGATGATCTGTAGCAATTTCCAAACACCTGTGCCTTCTACTCTCTAAATAAATGTCTAATCCCATTGTACTTGGAATTTTGATCACTTTGCTTCCTCACAAGATTAGCATAGTATAAAAGAAGTGTAAATAAGCATATTCAAGATTTGCTGACTGTATTTATTTGCACTAGTCATTCTATTTTTAACCACACAAAAAATCGGCCGATTCACCGATTAATCGGCCAGTTAATCGGTGATCAGCCAGACTTCAGTTAATTTAACCTGTTATCGGTATATAAATCGGTGGACCGATTAATCGGGTTGACCACCGATTAATCGGCCGGAGAAAAGGGTTCTGTTTTTCCCCTTTCCTCAGCATGCGCCGACTCTCCGAGTCCCTTCATCGCTAGATCTGCGCTGCCGCCTCGTCGGGGCCACGCGCCGCCGCATCGTTTTGGCGTCGTCGTCGCCGCTGCCTCGTCGGGACCGCGCTGCCGCTGCGTCGTTCCCGCGCCGCCCGCCGCCATTGCTTGATCCACGCCAAACGGCCGCATCGGGCTCACGCCCATCTGCACCGGCCGGCAGCACGCTGGTTCTTTCGTTGAGAGGCAGAGAGGAGGAGAGAAGGAGCACTTGCTTCTTTGCTTGATGCAGGGAGAACTGAAAAATCAGGATTGAGAGAGAAGGCAGGATTGAGAGAGAGAATGAGAGGGGGAAGAGATAAAGACAGAGTAGACGTAACCCTACACCTCCTGCCCATATGTAAAATGCTTTTACCAGCAGCTTTCACTCTCTCTGATGCATTTTGTCTTTCCAATGCACTTTACAACTGTTGGGAAGACTACTCTGTCCAATGCATTTTAATGCTAGCCGGCAGTTGAGAAAAAGAGGAGACGCAGAAGACGGTCAATGTCTTATGTTTATCTTAAAACTATAATTGATTTGCATGTTAAATATAACCGATTAATTGGTCGACCGATTAATTCAGTTAATCTTCCGATTAACCGATTAATCTCTACTCAGTAATCGGCCGATCAGTTACCGATCACCGATTTTTCTAACACTGCACACATCTTTTGTACAGAACTGGAATGGCTGGTGTTCCTGGTACCGCAAGTGCCATATTTGGTGCTGTTAAGGATGTCGGAGCTAATGTTATCATGATATCTCAGGTAGACAGTGTTTCATGTCTCTAACATAGCATATGATTGATGAAGATCTAACTTCAAAGCACGTGCAGGCTAGTAGTGAACATTCTGTATGCTTTGCTGTTCCAGAAAAGGAAGTTGCTGCAGTCTCTGCAGCTTTGCACGTTAGGTTCCGTGAAGCATTATCTGCAGGCAGGCTATCTAAGG
The DNA here is from genome assembly GCA_019279435.1 of Zizania palustris. NCBI lineage: Eukaryota > Viridiplantae > Streptophyta > Magnoliopsida > Poales > Poaceae > Zizania > Zizania palustris. Next base: position 15,762,748 of record JAAALK010000290.1, read on the forward strand.
TATTCTCATGAATCATGATTATGTTTTCGCCCTTCATGCTTATTAAAATGTTTTATTTCTAATGTGAAATTTCCATTTCCTAGGTTAGCATTTTATGTTATTCGTAGGATGGTTATAATAGTTCTCTATGGGTATCTGATTTTCTTGTTTACTCTTGAGAAAATTCAAATGATATTTACTCTTTAGAGATTTAGATTGACATGAATGTGCTGTTATTGCCTAGACAAATTCTTCATATGTTTACCAATTTTAGCATTGTAGTGGGCTGTCAGGTGTGCAGAATATTCATTCTGTTCTGCACTGCACTGCAAACATGTTATGCCCTGGAACTTGGTGACAACTGTACTCGTGGTGGGAGATTGGGGGATAAGGTCGTGGGCAGTATCTCTCTGTGTGTGTGTGGGGGGGGGGGGGGGGAGGGGGGGGGGTGATATGTCAGGGTCAATGTTGCGTAAGGGTGTGCTCGACAAGAGGAAGGAACGAGACTTGTATTGCTCTGGAAAGAATGAGCCGATTCCCTATAATAAGATGACTTTACTTTACAAGTAACAACTGAATCTATAATATATTGAGATAACAAACCAACCAGTAGATTGAATCAAACAAAAAGCCTGATCTATCCCTCTTGCGTGCACTGCTCCAGCTGCTGCCCCATCCACAGTTTGCACGTCTTGTGTGACAACCATGCCTAGTTTGCTGTGGGCGCCGGTAGTGAAAATCCACCGGAACAAATGGTCTTCATGTAAACTTCCATGATATAAAGCATTAAAGTTTCCTATAAGTAATAAAATGGGTGAGCTATATGCTGGAAAACAGCTAAGATGGTTCTAAGAGCCATTCCAACTCTCCATGTAGGATGGTGTCTTGGACATTTATTAGGTTGTTACATAGAAAAAAGTATGATATGCTAAAAAAAATTAATGAAAAGAGATAGCAGAAAGTGAAGAAACCATGTTTAAACTAAGACACCATGTTGTCACGATATCTATCCCTCTTGCGTGCACTGCTCCAGCTGCTGCCCCATCCACAGTTTGCACGTCTTGTGTGACAACCATGCCTAGTTTGCTGTGGGCGCCGGTAGTGAAAATCCACCGGAACAAATGGTCTTCATGTAAACTTCCATGATATAAAGCATTAAAGTTTCCTAGAAGTAATAAAATGGGTGAGCTATATGCTGGAAAACAGCTAAGATGGTTCTAAGAGCCATTCCAACTCTCCATGTAGGATGGTGTCTTGGACATTTATTAGGTTGTTACATAGAAAAAAGTATGATATGCTAAAAAAATTAATGAAAAGAGATAGCAGAAAGTGAAGAAACCATGTTTAAACTAAGACACCATGTTGTCACGATATCTAAGACAAAAATGAAAAGTGATTGGATGGGAGGTGGAGAGAGAGTTATAAAAATTTACAGTGGGCCCATGCTAAGAAATCAGGGTTGTGAATATAGTTTCTAAAAATGGTGTCTTGACATGGCAAGATAGGATATCACCTAAGAAATCATGGGTTGAGACTGCTCTAATATGACCATATTGAACCTTATTGTATTTGTACTTAAAGTACCCAGTTTGGTTTAACTAGATTGTGGGATGTATATGTTGTGCCTACTTTTCATGGCTAGATGTTGAGTGGATGTTGAATATGTTAGGCATATATGGATAACTTGTTGCTTTCCTTGTCATATATTTACTTTTGTATTCTCTCCATTCATGTATATATATCGGGCCTTTGCCCTTATATCAATACAATCAAGTCATATTCATAACAGAATAATCTCTCCATGATGTGGATATGATGTTGATCTGTCTACTTTCTATATTTTTTGTTACAATTTTTTTTCAGGTCGAAGTTATTCATAATTGTAGCATTCTTGCTGCTGTTGGCCTGAGGATGGCAAGTACACCTGGAGTCAGTGCTACCCTTTTGATGCACTTGCAAAGGTATTTTCAGTTTGCTACACTGACTGTACATGGGGTATTTTCACAGGACCAGATTAATTTACCTTCAAATGATGGATCCAGGCAAATATTAATGTAAGGGCAATAGCTCAAGGTTGCAGTGAGTACAACGTCACTGTTGTATTGAAGCATGAGGACTGTGTAAGAGCACTGAGGGCTGCTCACTCAAGGTTCTTCCTCTCCAAAAACACACTTGCTGTTGGAATTATTGGACCTGGGTTGATTGGTCGCACTCTGCTTAACCAGCTGAAGGATCAGGTATATCAGCTCACATATCCCTTTTTATTAATTAATATCATAATGCACAAATAATAGTAAACTATATTTCTATTGTGGAACTCTCACTAGGATTAATAACTTAAAGAGTGATGTGTATACACTTCCATTATCATGATATCCAGATCACTCTTACCATAAGGCTAATTGAATTTGGGCCATTTCCACAAGTATCTGGTGTTATATTAGTCTGCTCCAAATTCTTGATCATGTTCAGACGCTAGAAGCAGCTATATGATGTAGTGGTTAGCTGGCTATGAAGGCACTTCCATGATTCTGTCATCTCCTGGTGGTCACATTCATTTAGTCATGTCAATCTCACTGTTCCAGATTTCAAGGGGAACAGTCAATACTCAATACGTTAATAATATAAAGAGGGAAAATATCAAATATCAAGCATGACTAGGATGCATTTTGGTAGTACTCATTCATGTTCCTCGATCCTATATTTGAATTTTCCAAAGCCTCTAATGACTTTCAAATGCCCATTCTTACTATTGGATAAGGAGCATGGATGGACACAAACTGAGTAGTACTGCTATTACATTCAGTGTAACATCTAGCTGTAAGTTGTTTTCTGGTGGTTTAATTGTTTAATTTTAGTTGGATAGAAATACATTTCATTTCTTAGTTGCCTGCTAACATATTAGATTTGCGTGTGATGTCTAAAAAAGGTGTGCATTGGATTGGATTACTTTATCTTTCATGTAAAAGCAGTATGTAATGTGTTATTTCCTGTTTGACTGGGTTTCCTATTGCATTTTACACTTATTCTTAATTATTCTGCAGGCTGCTGTTCTTAAGGAAAATATGAACATTGATCTGCGTGTTATGGGAATTACTGGTTCAAGGACAATGGTTTTGAGTGATATGTATGTTAAATGAATCTCCATTTCCCTCTTTTGTGCCATTTAAGATTAAATCTCTATTGTAGAAGACCACAGTATCTGTCTTTAATATATTCATTATCTTGGTAGTTTATTCTTGTTTGATTCAACATTCCCATACTTGATAAATAAAAATCCTGTGCATCGACTTTTCTGTTTGTCAAATTTTCATGGTTGATGATAGCATATGCAATTTTCAACTTAATATGTCGAACAACTGCATTTTCCTTATCGGTTTCCCTAATAAACCTTACCAGACAGAATATTGAAGAAGTGTTGTCATCAAGATTTCTCACTGAATAATTGCTGTATGCTAAGAATTAGCATCAACAAATATTGGACATGCTGAATTTTCTTTGTCCTACCAAAAAATCGAATGGTTTATCATGATTGCTAACTGATGTTTTTTATCTATGGTATTTTTATCTGTATATTTCTCATAGTTTACTCTTTCTGTAGAGGAATAGATTTGGCCCATTGGCAACAACAGCTAAAGACTGAAGCAGAATTGGCCAACCTTGACAAGTTTATTCACCATCTGTCGGAGAATCAATTATTCCCTAACAGAGTTTTGGTGGACTGTACAGCAGACACAAGTGTTGCGTCCCACTATTATGACTGGTTAAAGAAGGGAATCCATGTCATCACCCCTAATAAGAAAGCAAATTCAGGGCCACTGGACAGGGTAATTGGCTGGCAGCAAGCTTTTATTTATCAAATAATTTCATATACCTTTTTATTTTTTTAGAATAGTTGGCTTTCAAATGGTCATTAGATATTTATGGCCAATTTAAATAGTAGAGCATTGCTAAACATATTGAAGTAACTAGGCACACACCTCAACTTTCATGAATGTGATAAGAAGTCATAAACAATTATTATTATTATTGAATTTATTGTGCTAGCTATAGTTGGTTGCCTTTATTGACTAATGAACATATTTCTCCTGCTGTACAGTATTTGAAACTTAGGACTCTACAACGTGCATCATATACTCATTACTTCTATGAAGCAACTGTTGGTGCTGGCCTCCCTATCATTAGCACTCTGCGTGGGCTACTGGAAACAGGAGATAAGATATTGCGTATTGAGGGCATCTTCAGGTCAGTGTGGGCATATGATTGCATCATGTAGCATATCAATTTCTTTATGTGCTATTACTGAACCTTAGTTAATGCATGGGTGAACTAAGATACATAGTGAATGTTTTATTTAGTGAATTTAGTGTGATGCTGCCTGACATGTTCTGTTGAATGTTCAACTGCAGTGGAACGTTGAGTTATATTTTTAACAATTTTGAAGGAACAAGAGCATTTAGTGATGTTGTCGTTGAAGCAAAAGAGGCTGGATACACTGAACCTGATCCAAGAGAGGATCTATCTGGAACTGATGTTGCCAGAAAGGTACTGATTCATTTTTAAAACATGTAAAACCACATAATTATACTTCCTATTAACTAACATCGGTTGCTCCATCAGGGTTAGTCATCTTGTGTGGCTATGTCTGGCTCCTTTAGTCTTTTCAGTTTTCACTCTTCAATTCTATATATATTTGATATGTTACACTGTTGAAAATGAAGAAAAGCGGACCACCTGTTTTTAATCTAGACTACATTTGCATACACTATTGAACCTTTTTAAAGGAAGAAATTATATGTGTTTCCTCTCCTTTCCTCCCTCAAGCTCTCTCTTCTCTGTCTCCTCTCCTGTCTCTCATGCACGGCGTGCGCGACGCTGCTCGGTGTGGACCCAGTGACGACGACACGGACACAAGAGGCGACGGCGCGAGCTTGACATAGATCCAGCCAGCCATGTCGCAGATCTAGGCCGCCGGTGACATCGCAGATCCAGGAGCAATGGCGTCGCAGATCTAGGAGCGGCGGCGGCGGAGGGACCTGGATCTGCGACGACAAAAGGGAGTCAGCAGCGGCGACAGCGCATGGAGACTGGAGGGGAGAACAAAACCCTATTTCTCGGCCAATTAATCAAGTTTCTCGGCCGATTAATCGACTTGACCACCGATTAATCTGGTTGACCAGCCGATTAATCAGTCCACCGATTACTGTACTGATTTCCTAGTAAATTAACTGCACTAGGGCCGATCACCGATTAATCGGTTGATTTTTTTATCACTGCATATGAACCTTTTTAAAGGAAGAAATTATATCTGTGTTTCCTCTTGAGCCCTACTTCTCTATGTAGAAACATATTTATTAACTAGTTCTTTTTCAAGATTTACTGAAGGAAAAAGTTCGCTCTTGGACCTTCATTTCATACTTGAGTTTTATTTTCACCCTAGACTCGAAAATCGCGAAAACAATCATAGAGGCCTTGCCAGTCTTGTTTTCCTTTCTCCTCTCCCTCTCCCTCTCTCTCCCCTTCCTCTTATCTTCCTTAGCTGCTCCTTGCTTTCCCCTTGGCCAGACTAGCAACCGCCAGCCTCACAGTTGACCAGAACCTAGGTTAGATTTGCTCTCAGGGGTTCTTTGATTGCCATTGACAGTTTCAGAATTGGAAGTAAAATATATGCTGAGTAGGGTTGATGGATGAAAAGTAGACATTTTCCTTGTATTAAAGGACTCCATGAGTGATAGGTGCACAATATTCATTTCTCTTTTGAAACAGGTCATAATCCTTGCAAGGGAATCTGGTTTGAAGCTTGAGCTTTCTGATATTCCTGTAAGGAGTCTTGTGCCAGAGGCATTGAGAGTAAGATCACATCCTTCTTGACAACTATGCCTTGATATTAAGTATTAACACTTACTAACTAGATTTTTGTTATGCAGTCCTGTTCAACAGCTGATGAATACATGCAAAATCTACCATCCTATGACCAGGACTGGGCGAGAGAGAGGAAAGATGCTGAAGCTGCAGGAGAAGTAAGTAGATCTGTCTTCCAAGTCTCAACTGTTTTCATGGAAATATCCCTGGTAGGAACTAGGAAGTTTCTGTTTGTTGACATTTACATATCAACTCGTGGTTCAATACATATTCTTAGAAACTTAGAATAGTGACCTCCAGAAACTATTTGCATTCTCTGTTGTGAAAATGAAGGATTAAGATTGACATATCTTCAACAACTACTAATTCTTTGGATTAAACATATCGTTATATTCTCCATGCACGTTTTCGAAATCTAAGTGACTACTGAACCATTTATGTATCAAGGTTTTGCGGTATGTTGGAGTGGTGGATGTGGTGAACAAGAAAGGGCAGGTCGAGCTGCGCAGGTACAAGAGGGACCACCCATTCGCGCAGCTATCTGGCTCTGACAACATCATAGCCTTCACAACATCGAGATACAAGGAGCAACCACTGATCGTGCGAGGCCCAGGGGCCGGTGCAGAAGTGACCGCAGGAGGTGTCTTCTGTGACATACTACGGCTGGCTTCTTACCTAGGCGCTCCATCGTAAGCTTGTAGAGCCTGGAAGCATTTTATGATGGTAGACAGATGACTCAGTGTTGTAAGGCTGTCTTGTTAGTTGTTTCTTGTCCTGTGGTTTGCAGAAGCGTTCTAAATCACAGCGAGGAAATATGTCGTCCTGTGGTGTTCTTCAAGGGCGCTACGTAGGAGTTGTTGGAAAACAATTCTTTGTCCATTGCAATAATGGGTGTTGTTAGGTTTGTTTTTGACTGTGATGCTAGTGCGGTGAGACGGCAGACAGATGAAGAATTATTAATGCAAACATCAAATCTTGGAGGAAGAAAATTTTGTTGTGCGATGCTTGCGTAAGCTGGATGATAGGGGCTTGTTGGAAGCTGACGGTAGTAGCTCACTCTGAGCGCTAAAGACGGCGATGGTACCTGAAACGGGTTTACAGGTATACATACATACATATATATACATATATATGTATATATATATATATATATATATATATATATACACACACACACACAAATGTAATTCTACACGATGGTACCTGAAACGGGTTTACAGGTATACATACATATACATATATACACACATACACACACATATATATACACATATACAAATGTTATTCTACATCACGGGTGTAGAATGCTATTCTACACCAATGTGGAATGAGGGATCAGGATTCGGTGGGGTGTGAGGGCATATTGGATGAGGTGGGTACGGTTGGGTTGATCGGCATAGAATAGCATTCTACACCTGTAGTATAGAATAACGTTCATATATATATATATGATATTCTACACCACGGGTGTGAATAGCTAATCAACTGAGAAAATCTACTACTAAAAATGGTCGGTGTAGAATAGTGTAGAATAATGTTCTCGTATATATATATATATATACAAATGCTATCCTACACCACGTGTGTAGAATAACGTTCCCATATATATATGTATATATATATATGTATGGATGGTTTTCTAATATTCATACTTGTTACTTGATGAATACTCATTGTTGATAGCAAAATTTGGTACTAATTGTCAAAATTGGTAATTTGGCCGAAAATGTACAATTCCTGGCACATACCCTAGTCTGACTGGTTGTATGGGTTCGGTCAGATCGACATGGTCCGAATTCGACCTCAAAACGAGTAATTTTGGGATATTTTATCTCTAATTATTTTTTAATGACTTGGACTTGTATCCTAATCAATCTACGGTATGGGTAAAAACCACGCTGCGGAAGCTTGCTATCTCATCTTGGCATCGATCATAATATTATCTTAGTACATCATCCTTGCACTCGTATTCTTCCGACAGCTGTCTCATGACTAGTAGAGAGTCACCGAGAATCTCAACCGTATCAGCACCGACTTCTTTCAACAGTTACAATCCTTTTAGCATGGCTTCGTATTCGGCCTGATTGTTGGTGGAGAAAGGTTTGATGGTGTACACGAACTCAAATGGTGCCCCCCGAGGGGAGATGAACACCATGCCGATACCGCATCCATGCCGACATACCGATCCGTGAACACCATGCCGATACCGCATCCATGCCGACATACCGATCCGTCGAAGAATAATGTCCATGGTACCAGATCCACATGGGTTACCATCTTGTCCTTGTGCTGAACTATGAAATCGGCTACTGCTTGCCCCTTTATTGCTTTAGCTGATTCATACGTGAGATCAAATTCAGTCAGAGCGAGGACCCATTTTTCGATCCGTCCTTTCAATACTGGGGCTGATAGCACATACTTGAGGACATTAGCCTTGCACACCACGGTGGATTATGTCGAAAGTAGATAATGTCTCAGCTTGGTGCAGGTGAAGTACAGACATAAACAAAGCTTCTCCACCGTCGAATATCGAGTCTGGGCATCTAAGAGCCTTCCGCTGAGATAGAAGATCACTCTTTCCTTCTTGTCAACCTCCTGAATTAGTACTGCATCGATGACCTCATCATCGACCGATAGGTACAACTTGAACAGGGTTCCCTTTTGTGGCAGCATTAGCACCGGCGACGAACTTAAATATTCTTTGATTTCATCAAAAGCTTTCTGCTGCTTGTCTCCCCATGCAAATTCCTGGCCGAGCTTCAACTTCAAAAGTAGAGTGAACAACTATATCTTCTTTGAGAGGTTGGCTATGAATCTCTTGAGGAAATTTATCTTCCCGATCAGCGACTGCAATTCGGTTTTATCGACAGGAGGCTGAGTATTCTCGATGGCTTCGACACTACGTTGGTTGACCTCGATCCCCTTCCCGTGCACAATAAAGCCTAAGAACTTTCGCGCCGATACACCAAAGACACATTTCTCAGGATTCATATCCGATCCATATTTCCGAGCCCTCTCTAGGACTTGACGCAGATCGGCCACGTGGTCTTGGACATTGCTTGATTTGACCACGGCATCGTCGATGTATATCTCGACTAACAGGTCGATCAAGTCATGAAAGATATAGTTCATGGCTCTTTCGTAGATGGCTCCTTAGGCCTAAGGTCATCACCACCCATTCATATAATCCGATAGCACCCGGACATCGAAAAGTTGTCTTATGGATATCTTCATCAGCCATAAAAATCTAGCTATAGCCTACATTCCTGTCCATGAAGCTGATGATCTTATGCCCTGATGTGGCATCCACCAACCGATCCACGATTGACATCAGGTATTCATCTTTTGGGGTTGCCTTGTTCAAATCTCTAAAGTCGACACATATCCTGAGCTTTCCACTCTTCTTCTAGACTTGTACAATATTTGATACCCATTTTGCATATTGGCACGGTCTTATGAATCTCGCGTCGTACAGTCTTGTTACCTCGACCTTGATATCTGGATATATTTCTGCCTTGAACCGCCGAGGTGACTGCTTGAACGACCGATACCCTTGTTTTATTGGCAGCCGATGTTCCACAATCGATCAGCTTAATCCTGGCATCTCATGATATTCCTATGCGCAATAGTCCCAATATTCTCGTAGTAATGTGACTAGCTCATTCTTGATTTCATCAGAGAGTTCAACACTTATAAAGGTTGACCTCGGTCTATCACTCGGCCTGATGTCAACTTCCTAAAGTTCATCGGCCGCGGCGAAACCCTGACCAAGCTTGCCCTCCGTTCCGTCAATGCGGTCTTCACATGATGAGCTCAGGCTCTCCACCGTGGGTTAGCCCAATTCCGCCATCTGTTGCCTCAATATGCTACCACCTCTGGCCTCGTCTAAGGAGTAAGCGAATTTTGTTGTCCTATTGGGCATGCCAAAAAGCATGTTGGTGCGTTTTTTGGTCACACTTTGACACACGCGTGGCCTGGGAGATCTGCTTCACTCTAGTGCAGGTCCTACGTTCTTAGAAAAAGGGTTCAAGACGTGCCAATCAGTTTGACCCTACAACTGATAAGGGAGCATAAAATATGACATTAGTAGCACGGCCTATCGGCTATCGAGCCGATGATCGTGACGAGGATGAGATATTCGTGGAATATCATGCCGATCAGCCATAAGGACGATGACTTGAGATGAAGCGATCAGGCGAGCGTGCCATCGGGCGATAAGATGAATAGAGAATCGTGCATGGCAATGGATGCTTTTCCGATGACTTATAAGATGTATTGTGGAATCGAAGATAACCCATCGTCTTGTACTCCGACGGAAATAAATAAAATATGCTAGACAACAAGTCTATATCATGAAAATCATCACAATGACTAGATCAGACCTAACCGAGATAGTAGCTAGTCACAATGATCTTAATAATATATCAAAGAATTGGACATGGTTTTTTTAGATGAACGGTATACAACATGAAGGAGATACAATAGCAAGAGATGTCGGACTTAACCGATGAAGCCTCAAACTATCACACCTAGATCACATCAATCTAAGAGATCAAACTGAACTGATGCAGCCTTAGACCTAGCCAATACACCGAGAACAATTGGCGACCATATTGTTTCAAGGTTCACCTCAAGAGATCATACTAAATTTGATCAGTCGTGAGAATACTGATCTAATCGGTATGGACGTCGGGGGTGGCGGGACTCACCTCTTCGTCGGGGATCAAAACGATGCAGCCCAGCTCCAAGTGCCGAACCCCACCAGAATAAACCTTGGAGACCAAGGGTGGCGATGCGCAGAGTAGTTGGTTGCCAGAGATGTGTTTTTCTAAGCTAACTAGGGATACATATTTATGGTCCGGAGACTTGCCATCCAAGTACTCTATCTTAACCGATTTCAAATAATCTTTATCTTCTTCTCTTCTGCACCTTATCCCCATCGGCTCCTTTAGCGTCCAATCGTCTTGTAACAGCATGGACATGCTTTCTTGACTTTCTTTAATCAGATCTTTTTGACTTCTGGTTGACCATGCGACATTCTTAGTAGGCCTGGGCTTAACCAAATCTCGGCGTCAACAAGCGGTTAGCGCAACATTTGCAAACCGTCTAGGGCCCGATGTTGTTTCGAGGTTGGAGGCAATGTTTAAGAGATTTGGATTTTCCAAGGCCGCTTCTCCGACCCCAATCGCTAGCGATCCCCCCGTGCATCACACATACAGTAGAACAGATGAGAGTACGGGGAAAAGTATCATGTCGACGACTTCAACATCTATAGATGAAGCCTCCGTGACCCCTATCAGTCAGATCGACCCCCGATCCGATCTGACCGATGCCTTTTAGCCCACGACACTGGGTCCAAACCCTAGTGCTAATGTGTGATCGGCAACGACCGGTCCGTCCGACCTTTGGGTTGGTCCGACTGACGCTTGTCCACCCACGACGCTCGGCCACTAGGCCGGTGTGACTGCCCCACTGCCCCATGTCGGTCCGACCGGCTACCAGGCCAGTCAGACCGACTACTACACGTATGATGTTTTAATTTGAATATTGCTGAAAAATACCTAGCTGATTTAGCTTTTAATGGCCTGCATTCCGAATTTAAGGAGAAGCTAGATGGCCAAAAGTTTGTAGAAGTTAACCAAGTCTTGCAGAAGGCTCTTGTAACACCCCAAATTTTCAAAGTAATAAAAATATTATTTAATCCAATTTCCTGGAATTTATTATTTTGGAAATACTTTCAATACCCTCCTTTACCATTTTGAACTACAACATAGGTGAAATGACCAAACCAGGAGCTGAAAATTTTTATATATGGTCCAAAGGCCAAGATATATTTTTGAGAATTTTTACAAATTTTTATCAACCTTAGAAGTAGCCCTATTATTTTAAACCAATTTCTACAATTATTTTAAATCAGAAAACCTTTTAAAACAGTAATGGGCCTCCCCTCCCTTTCTCTCTCTCCCACCCGGCCCAGCCCACTCCTCCCCGCGCGCGCCACCTGACACCCGAGCCCCACCCGTCAGAGACCCCCTCTCTCCGCGCCCGCGCGCCCGATTGCCTTGGCCCACTTGTCGGCGCCAACCGACCCCCTCTCGCGACCGAGCCCGACCCCACCCGTCAGCCATCGCCCTCGTGCGCTCGCGCCCGCTGCCCGCATTGGCCCACCTGTCGGATCCATCATCTACCTCCCGCCTCCGCCCCCAAATTGCGCCGGCCGACGACCCCCGCCTCGGATCCGCCTCGCTGGCCCCCCCTCTTAAATCCGCCGCCATTAAACGGTCCCCCGCGCCCGGCCGACTGTTTCCCCTCGTTAATCCTCGCGATTACGCCCTGGGATCGCGCTGCGCGTGCATGGCCGAGCCCTCGCCGGCGAGTTAAGCCCCTCCCTCGGCTTTCCTTGCATGCGAGCTCCGCCGGTGGCCCTATTTAAACCCCCTGACCGTCCGCGTTTGATCCCCCACGCTCACTCGCTGCGAGAACGAACATAGCCCCTGCCCTTCGGTTTTTAGCGCACCACCACCGCCCACGCTCCGGTCACCACTCCCCATCATCGGTGACCTCTCCCATCCACGCCGACCGCACCATTGCGACCGCACGGACCCTGCCAACCTCGGCCACCCCTCCGCCGATGACGAACCCCGTCGGAGCACCATCGCCGACGAGGAACTCGAACCACTCCGTAGTCTACCCTCGCCACCGACCACGCTCCGTCGACCTCCTGCCTCGCTGAAGGTACCTACGTGTTCCCCTAGACGTCCTCTTTCCGTTTCTAGGCTTAGCTAGGGCCGCCGTCACTCGTCGTGGCCTCTGGCCCGCTCGTCGTCGTCGGAGAAGATGACCGGCACGGGCTGAGTACCCGTGCCGTGTCGGATCTAACCACGGCCATGCGATCGCGATCGGACGACGCCTATAACCCCACATGCGCGATCCAATCCGCACCATCGGATCTGGATGAAATGTTACGTTTTAATCTCACACGTTCGTTTATATTTAAAACCCTCGTTTAATCTGGAGCATCCATCGCGTACCGGTTCAGTGTTTTAATCCTGGCTGTCCGCTATAACTTAACGCCCCCGCCTCGCTCTCGCGCGTTGGATCTAGATCCAACGGTCCAGATTGGACCGGAGCACGCGCACAGTGCGCGGGTTCACCGTGGGCCTGGCTCACTGTGGACCCTAGGGGATTTAAATTTAAAATAAATTCCAGAAACTGTTTTAAACTTGTAAAATTCATATCTGGCGCATTTTAACTTCAAAAATTACCATTTCAATTTCAGAAAATTTGTAATATTATTCTCTACATGTTCATACAATAAAAACAGTAGGTTTACTTTGGAATTTTCATGTTTATTTAAATAGGTATTCAAATGCCCTTAGGGTAAAAATATAAATTCAAATATTTAAACTTCAGTAAAGTTTATATTTATTCCTTTTTGTTCATATACTGAAAACCACTAATTTGGACATGAACCTTTCATTTTAAAATTTATTAGGAAACTTAAAATGAGACTACTCACATTTAAAACCCTTTTTATAAAGGACAACCTTTCATTATAATTCCTTCTAAAATTATTTATAAAATAAATTTCAGAAACTTAACAACTTGGTTTTCATTCAATTAAACCAATTTAAACCTATGTGCTTATTGTGTGATGTTATATTGTTTGATTGAATGTCGTATTCTACTTTATTTATAATGGGAAGACTACGACGTCGCCGAGGAGCTGAAATATTACCCGGAAGTTCCTCCCTCTCCCTTCGCTGAACAAGGCAAGTCACCAAACAACATTTTTGAGCATATTGAACCCATGTTTTATTAGGATCCCCCGACCTTGATGTGCAACCCAAGCCATGCTATCTCGCCTAACCTCCTTGTCACCACATGATTAATATTATTAGCTAGTGTCCAATGTACTGACACGATCGCTATAGGATAAAAATGAGTCGTAGCAACTTGGTTCTACTATATGATCCCCGTTACTTCTTATCCTTGGAATTCTGTTGGTGATGAGTTATGGTTGTGAGTGTATGCATGGTGGGTTCCGGGTGCAAGCTAGGGCATTGGTCGGTAGCACCCGGGGCATTATAAGGACCGGTCTGTGGGATCCGTTGCAATACACTTTCGTACTAACCACAAGTCTAATGGGTAAGTCCTAACTAAGGTATGGAGTGTTCCAAACTGAGGCCACCATTTGGAGATGGGTCAAGCAGCACCTGCGGGTGGCTTGTACCGACGTGGCGCAAAAGGGGGTGCGACGTTAGCCGGGATGCGGCCCGGCGCGCTGGCGAAACCTAGAGCGGGTGGTTATCGCTTGGAGCATTTTATGCTGAGGTTTTGGCATGAGTTCCCGTGGTATGGGTCATCTCGTTTGGGATGAGTGCGTGCCTTGTGGGTACAGTAGTACATCTCTGATCAGAGTCATAAATCTTTTCGAAAAGCCGAGCCCACGGTCAAGGGCGGGTTGCGTGACATCCCACAGTTAGTTTACTTTTGATATGTATGTGCATGTTGGTTTGACATGTAAGGACTGTTGTGCGAGGAGGTAAAACGTACTCCTCGAGTTAGATGGTATTATTAATGTTCATGTTTATTATTCCGCATGATTAAATTTGACTACACTAAATGCAATAACTGAAAAATGTACTTTTCCGCACTTTTAGCCATTATCCTTCCTTTGTTATTATTTTGCATTACTACTTGCATTTGCGGTGGCTTGTTGAGTACTCTTTGTACTCATACCCGTTGGACACACCATTCAGAGGATGCCTACTACGAGGATGGTCTGGAGTAGCGACCCAGTCAAGCGAAAAGATCTTGAAGAAGGCGTTCGTCATGCAATTTACTTTATTATTGTTTTTATTTAACTCTGATGTAATAATATGGTCTGCGTACCATGAATACTTGTCGTATGTACGATTGTCACATGATGAACCTCTTGTATTATTGTTTTTCTTATGAAATTCAATAATGTTCCGATTTCGATAAATCGGGGCGCCACAGCTCTAGCCTAGGAAGGCCGAGTCAAGAATACAAAAATCACTAAGACATTTAGTAAACCTAAGGCCAAGGTATGCGTCAGAGTACTCCGATGAGGAATCATCGGAAAGCGAGGATGACTCGACTGACATGTATACCGTAGAATGGACTTGGTCTAATAAGTCCAAACCATTCACTTGCTCAGAATTGCAGCTGTCTCCTAATAAGAGTCGGCCCAACGAAGTCAAGTACACTTATGATGTGACTAAGTGCGATAAGATATTTGATTTTTTTGTTGAAACATAAGTTGCTCAGGTTACCGAAGGGTCACGTCATTCCCACTGACGATGATTTGAAGAAGCGCGCTTATTGTAAGTGGCATGATTCTCATTCTCACTCTACTAACGATTGCAATGTCTTCTGTCGACAGGTTCAATCGGCCATAGATGAAGGACGATTGAAGGTGGACACTAGTTACAAGATGAAGCTAGATCAAGACCCCTTTCCCATTAACACAATTGACCTTGATGGGAAGAAAGTGTTGATTCGGCCCGAACAGGTCGAGTCATCCAAGGGGAAAGCGGTCATAATAGGAGAACCTCATCCACAAATGCTCGTTATGAAGAATCCTGAGGTGGGAGTGTGGAAGGTGAATACCAATGCAGCGTCTTCGGCTAAGTCTCACAAAAGTCGAAGGTTACATACAAGATGTTGCTTCAAAAACATCAGAAGAAGGCTGAGAAGATGAACACTCAACCAATGCTTTCGACAAGGCCTAACCTTCCATAGGGAAACGAGTTCGGTCGCCACTACACATGACCATTAGAGCCACCTATGCCATTGCCATCATATCAACTACTGGTGGCACAATGGAACTTGTGATATTTCCCTCCTACTGGGTACCATTTCCCTACTTCTTTGCATATGTCCCTCCTGGACCATATGAGATGCATATTGTGCAGGAACAGACAAACACGATGGAAGGCGACGTCTTTGACCGACTATCCACCGCGCCACGTGAACACCTTCAAGGCGAAGGCACGAACGCATCGTAGAGGACTTCTAAGGCTATCATCATCAAGGTTGGCTCTCGGGACGTCCCAATCCCCAAGGGGCCTCCTCTAGAAAAAGCCAGAGGCGATCCGGAGAAGGCGGCCAATGATAGAGTCGTCGGTCTGACCGACGACTCAAGGCCGGTCCGACCGACCTCCTCCCACCGGTCTGACCGGCCTTCTACGACCAGTTCGACCGGCCTACTATGGCCGGTCCGACCGACAACACTTGGTCTGACCAACCCAACATGGCCGGTCTGACCGACAGGGTACAGAAAGACACCAACGGTAAGTGGAAAATTGTCGAGGCCAATTCGGGTATTTCCCATTCATCCAAAATTTCCAAAGACATTTTTGTGGCCCCTAGAACAAAGTCGCAACCTTCATGGGCACCTCCGGGCATGACCAAGTCCCATAAGAGATACCTAAAGCGTCTTTGGGCACAAGAGATGAAATAGAAGAATGTCGAGGATGAGCGGGATGTGATCTTCGAGGAAATTCGCCCCCGGCCAGTATCCTAGTAGGCATGGAAGCCCAAGCCGATTGTGTTGGATAACTCGGCTCCTACTCCAAGTGATGATGAGGACGATATGCTGGATGATGACTATACACCTATCTCGGATGGGCCACCTCCCTAGGCCATGGATGTGAACGTCGTCATGCTCCCCATTGAGTTTGGGTTTCTGGAAGATGGGGTCGAGGTCGCTCAACTAAACCTCAGCCCATGAGAAGACATATTAGAGAAGCCCAAGGAGTCGACTCGCCACTTGAAGCCCCTCTACATTTGCGGGCATATTGACGGCAAGCCGATCTTGAGGATGCTTATAGACGAAGGCGCCACCGTCAACTTGATACCATACTCACTTCTGAAGAAGCTCAACAAGAATGAAGAAGACCTGATGAAGCTCAATGGCAAGGGCTCCAAGGCGAAGGGCGTTCTATCCATGGAGCTGATAGTGGGCCACAAGACATTACCTACAACGTTCTTCGTGGTAGATGTGCAAGATAACTACAGTGTATTACTTAGGCGTGATTGGATTCATGCAAATTTCTGCATTCCTTCTACGTTGCACCAGTGTCTGATTCAGTGGGATGGTGATGAAGTGGAGATGGTACTGGCTGACACTTCATCCCAAGTTGTTTTGACTGATCTGTCCATAGATGACATCCATGACAAAGTAGAGTGTTTATCAGGAATAGACCTCTCAGACTTTGATTTTGTCAGTGTATCTGAGGGGAGGTTTGTTCCCATTTTTGTAAACCCATCTAACATAGCACGATTGTCTCTAAACTAGTTATGATGTCAGGTAAAGATAATCTTGATTGGCTAAAGTCACATCTAAAGCAATATCAGTCTTCTAAAGATGGTATTGCTGAGGCCATTGAAGATTTTAGTGAAGTATAGAAATTAGGTCAAGGTTTTGAGTCATCCAATCCATTGGAGCAAGTAGACATATGAGATGGTAGTGTTCTAAGGCCGATTTTTGTAAATCAGAACTTACAAGCTAGTGACTTATACGCGAGCTGGTTGAGCATCGACTTCCTATTAAATCTAGGTTTAGGCCTTATAAACAACCTCTTCGCCGCTTTAATTCGGACGTGTATAACCGAGTTAAAGAGGAGATAGATCGATTGTTAAAAGCAGAGTTTATTAGGCCATGCAGGTATGATGAATGGGAGGCTAACATCGTACCCATGGAGAAGAAGGGGAGTGGCAATATTCGTGTGTGCATTGATTTCAGGGATTTGAACAAGGCCACTCCAAAATACGAGTATCACATGCTTATAGCCGACATGTTGATCAACGATGCTTCAGGACACAAGATACTAAGTTTTCTTGATGGTAATACTATTTATAATTAAATCTTTATGGATGAAGAGGATGTTTACAAAACGACCTTTAGATGTCCTAGTTTTGTCGGTTTATTTGAGTGGGTAGTGATGACTTTTAGTTTAAAGAATGTCGGTGCTACATATCAACGTGATATGAACATAATCTTTCATGACTTGGTAGGAGTTATGTTAGAAGTATACATAGATGATGTTGTAGTCAAATCAGATGCCATAGATAATCATTTAGCTGATTTGAAGGTTGTTTTTGAGAGAATGCGCCGATATGGTTTAAAGATGAACCTGCCCAAGTGTGTGTTTGGTGTGTCGGTGGACAAGTTCTTAGGATTTATGATCCATAAGAGAGGTATCGAAACTTATCCTAAGATACTTGAGAAGATCAAAGAGTTTAAAGCGCTGACATGTAATAAAGATGTGCAAAAGTTGCTAGGTAAGGTGAATTATTTACGTCATTTTATATCTAACTTGTCTGGCAATATTAATGCTTTTGTCTCTATACTTCGGCTAAAAAACGAAGCCAAATTCACTTGGGGGGCAAGTCAACAACACACTTTTGATCAAATCAAGAATTGTCTTTTGTCACCATCAATGGTGGGGGCGCCAAAAGCCGGAATTCTATTTCGGTTGTATGTTGTTGTAGAAGATAGTGTGATAGGAGTTGTGTTGACTCAAGAGGTGGAAGGAAAGGACTACATCATCACATTCTTGAGTCATCGCCTGTTGGATGTCGAGATGAGGTACATGTTTTGAGACTGTTTATGTTTATCACTTTACTATGCATGCACCAAACTTCAGCACTATCTTCTATCTATCACATGTATTGTTAGAGTACGATTTGGCTTATGAGCCCTTAAAAGCTATGAAAGGCCAAATTGTAGCAAATTTTATAGTTGATCACCATGTAGACGTCAATTGGAGCGACAACATTGCTCTAGTTGTGGTAGTGATATGGAAACTTTACTTTGATGGTTTGACTTGGAAGAATAGCCAAGGTGTTGGAGTGATACTCATATCACCTAATGGCATGAGTTTCGAGACATCGACCTGTTTAGAATTCCTTGCACTAATAATCAAGTCGAATATGAAGCTTTGTTTCCAGGGCTCGAACTTTTAGATTCCATGGGTGTCAAGCATGTTCATGCATATGGCGATTCATTATTAGTTGTGCAGCAAGTAGCTTAGGATGCTCAATGCTTCAATGGTTTATTGAATAGCTACTTGGATAAGTGGCTAGACATAATAAGTACTCTTGATGATTTTGAGATTTCTCATGTATCTAGGGAAGCCAACTCATTAGCAAATGATTTGGCTCAGCAAGCATCTGGCTATTAAGTCAAAAGAGATAATTTTTTTGCACAAGAGAAGTCGATGCTTGAAAAAATTGCCCCGCGTGAGGTGCAGACGCCATTGGTTTGACCGACCCTGATTAGTCGGTTCGACCATAGATGTGCAGCCGGTCTGACCGGCCTATTATGGCCGATTCGACCGCCCTGTGCCAGGTTTGGCCAGGGACTAGGGAGCAGAGTGAGGCTTCCATTTTAAACGCCAATTCAGTTAAAAACTTGACGGAGTCTCTTGAGGATACCATTGATGTTTGGAGAGCTCCCATTATTTGGTATTTGAGGGATCCTAGTTAGAGGGTTGATCGGAAGGTTCAGCGGCAAACGTTTAAATTTGTATTGTTTGATGATGTATTGCATCACCGAACGGTTTGTGGAGTACTTTTGAAAAGTTTGGATGTCGATCAATCCAAAGTTGCTATGGGAGAAGTTCATGAGGGACTCTGCGGAACTCATTAGTCAGCCCAGAAGATGAATTGGATGCTTAAGAGAGCAGATTTTTATTAGTCGGCGATGATTGAAGAATGTTTTAAGTATTACAGAGGATGTGAGGCATGTCAATGATTTGATAATATTAAACTTGCTCCTGCATCACTACTGAATCATATTATCAAACAATGACCGTTCTGAGGTTGGATCTTGGATTTAATTGGCCAAATACATCCTCCTTCTTCACAAGGGCATCTGTTCGTGTTGATGGCTACAGATTATTTCACTAAGTGGACCGAGACCGTGCCACTCAAGAATATGACTCACAACGAGGTAATCGATTTTATTTTAAGGCACATCATACATAGATTTGGTATTCCTCAAACTCTTACTACGGATCAGAGTGCTTCATTTGTTTCTAAAAAAGTAAGAGATTTTGTCGAATCTTATGGTATAAAGTTGATAAACTCCTCACCATACTATGATTAGGCCAATGATCAAGTCGAGTCTAGTAATAAGGTTTTGATTAAGCTCATTAAGAAGAAGATTGATGAGGTTCCTTGAAGGTGGCATGAAGTGCTTTCTGAAATGTTATGGGCATGCAGAATAGCAAAACATGGTGCCACAAAGGTAAGTCCATATGAGTTAGTGTATGGGCAAGAAGTTGTTTTAATAGTAGAGGTGAATCTTGGCTCTTTGAGGTTGCTTAAGCAAGATGAATTATCGATTGGTGATTATGAAATTCTCTTGAAGGATAATGTAGAGGAAGTGATCAATAAGAGATTGAGGGCTCTAGAGGCAATAGAAAGAGACAAGTGAAGAGTAGGTAGAGCTTATAATAAGAAAGTAAGAGAAAAATCGTTTCAAGTTGGTGACTTAGTTTGGAAGGCAATTTTTCCTTTAGGCACTAAAAGCACGAAGTTTGGCAAGTAGTCACCTAGTTGGGAAGGTTCTTTTAAGGTTGCTGAAATCGCTCTAGGTAATGCATATTTGTTAGAGTCTTGGCAAAGAGAGCGGTTTCGTAGGGCTCTTAATGCTATGTATTTGAAAAAGTACTTCCCAAGTGTGTGGCAAGACGATTGAGGTGTCGTATGGCCGATATAAAGTATATCGCCCTTAGCCCGTAGTGCTTTTGACTCACTAGTTTGCCAAAAAGAAGGGGGCATGTGTTGATAGCAAAATTTGGTACTAATAGTCAAAATTATCAAAATTGGTAATTTGGCCGAAAATGCACAATCCCTGGCATAGGCCGGTCCAACCGGCCATAGTTGGTCGGTCTGACCGGCCATGCTACCCCAGTCCGACAGTTCATATGGGCCCGATCAAACCGAAAAGGTCTGAGTCTGACCCCCAAAATAAGTAATTTTAGGGTATTTTATCACTAATTAATTTTTAACGACTTGGACTGGTATCATAATCAATCTAGGGTAGGAATTAAGTTCAGGGATGACAAGACCACCCCTATATATAGGGGCAAGGCCAATTCAAAGGGAGACTCCAATCCAATCTAATATACTCCTGTAGAATCGTTCTCTTTTAATCTACTACTTTTTTGCCCTAGGTTTAGTCATAGCTAGTCCATCTTTGTTGGTTTGCGTCGTAAATTTGTCGTCTATCACGTCGTATCTGTGGTAATCCTTTTCTATTCGCTTGTGAATCATCCGTCTAGCTCCCGTAACAGGTTTTTATCGATCTAATCGGGTAATTAAGCTCCCACACTGAGTTACTACTACTTTGAGGGTTCTTGCAGGGTCCAAGGTGTCGAGCTTCATCAACAGAGACTCCCTGCACCGACCCCAGCCGTCATCGTGTGCATCAGCCAGCCGAGGCATCTCCTTCCCTAGCCGTCGGTCTTGTCGAGTCGTGCCGACAATATCAGGTCTAATAGACGGTACACGGCCAATCTGACTGCTAGTGCATGGCTGGCCCGACTCGTCCCTACTGGCCAACCTGATCACCTTTTCTTTTGGCCAATTGGGTCTCCCCCTTGTGGTGTGATCTATTTCCTCATCACGGTCGAGGATCGCCGGAACGCGACGTCAGTGTCATTTGGCTAGCTAGGCCAGGCATCTGCGCTTTTGGATCGCCGAATTGGCGTTAGTGTCGATTGGCATTTTATCGAGAGATTTTAGTGTCAACACCCATCACCTAATAAGCTATATTTTTAGGATTTTAAATCATTATTGCTATTGTTGTAGGTTAAATCATTGTTGTATTATATTTGAGAGTTTATTTATACTAGTTAGATGTATGTGTTTTGCAACAGAACCTTATTTTGTAATAGGGTCTTTACGCAAAATTCATGTTTCTACATGAATTTTCAGAAATCTAAGGGTTTTTACACAAAATTCGTACATCCGCGTAAAATATATAATTAAAAGACTGAAATGCAAAAGTACATTTTTCTTTTTTTTTTCTTTTTTCTTTTTTTGCTTTTCCTTCTTTCTCAAGCAAGTAGTTGCAGTGCGTGGGGGTAGTTGCAGTGCATGCAGGACGAGCGTTGCGCGCGCGGGGCGCTCCAGCGCAGCAAGGAGGCAATGGCGGGTGGTTTTGCACGGTGCGCGGGGAGGCACGCAAGGGTAGCGCAGACGGAATCCACGTACGATCTGACTGTTTTATATTAGTTAAGATATGTAATTTTGATTATGATGAATGAGTGATCTATCTAATTAGGTGAAACATTGTTTTTACAAGGATAGATATAAATTTGTTATTTGTTAGCATGTTTTGTGTAATTGTGTGTGGTGCCAATGGATACGGATACATTATTATATTTTACTGTATGTGTATGGAATTAAGAAAGTAATGATACCCCATATGTATTTATATGTTATCCGATGATTTTTGAAATGATCAAACCATCAGGTAAACCATTACTATCTACGAAAACAGGGCGACGAGGTCCCCTAGATTACCGTGGTTTTTGGTCTTCATGCTGGCTGACAGGGTGCGTGTGGTTTTCCGTCTTCGTGTTAGCTGACGGTTTCGTGGTAAGAAAGATTGGTAACCGTTAAACATCCTCAGAACTGGACTGACGGTAACTGAATATTAACTGTTATTGTCGACCAACTCTGAGTTTTATACATAAATAATCAATAACAACGTAATTGACAACTTGCTCTTTAAAACTACGGATCCAGCCTTCGAACTACATGGCTACGTCTGCGGACTGCCTATACAAGTGCATGACCATTCCGGGCTACACCACTCGGCATTCATGTCAACCACTCAACCGGCTACACCTTCGAGTTACGCTATCCACCTACGCATATACATACATGTGCAAGACACTCAGGATCTCAAACACATTTGAAACGTTTGCATCTTTGCCGAGTACATAAAACATAAAACATAAAACACTAGTTATAACCGATTACTTATGAACACATAAAATCGTGTCAATTTGGATAGATTTATTTAAATAATTCATATATTCATGATATTTTACCCCTCGCACTAGCTCCAGGGCTTGAAATTTACATGTTTGCGAGTCTGTAAATTGCATGAAAATATGTAGACATCCAGCTGTCTCCAAAGCACTCGGCTATGCTTATCTTAACTAATATAACGGCTACTTCGTCCACCGGTCTCCGGTCTCCGTCCGCGTGCGTATCTTTCCCATATTCCCTTTTTTCCTATAAAAAACCAATCAAAACTTGTGCCCCATAAAAACCCTTGCGCGCCCTGCGCATGCAGGACGGAAGAAAAGGAAAAAAAGACCACCTGCGCATGCAGCTCCGCGGAAGAAAACAGTACGGGAAGAAAGGGAAAAAATGAAAAGAGAAAAAAATAAAAATGTAATTTTACATTTTTGAAAAATTATATGGGAACTAAAAATTTTGTGCAAAGAAATTTCTGAAAAATCACACAAAACTATGAATTTTATGTATAGATAGTTAGATTCGCTGAAAATTTTCTTATCGTCGCAATATATATATTATTAAACATGTGAGAAATAAATATATTGTCATTAAAATTATGAATCCATTGCAATGCACGGGCACCTTACTGCCCTTACTAGTATAAGTACATGACACTTGCGGGCCACGGCACCCACAACACTTATGAGCTACTGTCATAGGAACCAAACTAGCATATTCCATATATAATTATCCATATTAGTGCTCCTCACGATATATACATAAGGCAAGCAGTTTACAGATTTGATAGGACATAGAATACTATTAGGTAAGCTCTCCTATACTCTAGGGATACTAGGATTTATAAACCCTAGGCCCCCACATATATAAAGGAAAACCGAGGAGCCCACAACAACCGGTATAAATTATTGTATTTACTACCATCGATCTTTGCTATAAAGTATAGATGCATAACCCCTGAATCATTATTGCAAACATCAAGAAGTTGTAACAAGATTACAATATGGTTGCAAATTCACGGTTTCTGTTTAGTTTGTGGTCACATTCTGTTAGGCGCACAACATAGCGCCATAGAGGCGACAGATTCTTAACGTAATACTGGGAGAAAGGCAAAGATTCCGTTGTGTATAATTCATCCAAATTCACACAACAAAAAATAATCTAAAATATGCCATATCCAGATGCCATATAAAGGAAAACAGTACCACATTTGCTCAATAGCAAACACCTGGACATTTCATAAAAAAAAATTGAATACTCTACGCAACAGATCAGACCAAGATCAAGCAAAACCATAAACAAGTTAAAATTGGAACCTTAGCATCTTTCAATGATCACGTTTGATCCACCTCAGCTTGCTAACTACGCAGCACAAAACGTAGATTCAGATCCATGAGCCTCATCAAGCCTACTGAGCACAAAATTCTGGTTAATAATTGATTGAATGAGGATAAAACTCAACGAAGTATAAAGGATGAGTCAAGTCAAAGTGAAGTAACGAGAATATTAGCAAGAACTGAAAAGTTATATTTCCCATTTTCCATAAAACAATTGATGCCTGAAAAAGATTAAATTTCTATTGGCCATCAGTTTGAGTAGTGCATCTGCTATTACGGATAACCAGGTCAATATGCACAAAAGCAAAAGATTAAGGGCTTCTTTGGAATGCAGTGGAACACAGGATTCTAACAACGCATAAATATGAAAAACGTAGGACACTGGAATACTAAAGATGGTGTCTTTGGATGGTTTATAGGAATTAAAACATAAAATTTTTGAAGAAAATCACATGTGGAAGAGTAGAGGGAGAGATTGTATGTACGAGGTTTCTTGAATAAAAAGAAAAAAGAGGTAAGAGCTTGTGCTTATTTTCCTTTGAAATAAGCCTTTAGGAATCTAATCCAAAGGATTTTATAAAATAAATTCCAAAGTGTGTCGTAGGAAAATTTTCCTAAGATCTAAATCATTTACATTTTTTTTAATTTTCTTCATTCCAAAGGATCCCTAATCACTAATCAGACAAAATCACCATCCACCCTACCAACCCCAACACAGCTGAAGCCAACAAAAACCACTAGCTCTTACAGATGACATAAGACATGTATTATACCTCTCAACTCCTTCGCCAACTTCCATTCTGACAAAATTGCCAACTGTAACTTTTGTGCCAACTTCCTTTGACAAATCATTCAGCACAGTCTGAAAAATAATGACATCAAGAAGCAAAGCTATTATTGAGCACAAATCCACACAGTTCACAATAGCACACCAGCAAAAAAGGAAAATATTTTATCAGCTTACTTTGATGTTTGTGCTGTCATTGATAACATATTTTTGCTCCAAAAGCACAACGTCTTCAAAGTACTTCCTCAGTCGGCCTTCCACCATTTTCTCTATGGCCATTTGTGATTTCCCAGAGCTTTCAGCCTAACAAGTTACAGAAAAACATGTCATTTAAACTTCACATAACATATAGTTCACCCTCATATTACAGATGGATGTAGTCCATATCTCTCCAGATTCCAGAAGATGATAAAACAAAAAAAATTGTTATTTAATTCATGGGTAAACAAGAAGCATAAATGCTATCACAAACTTATAAAACAGTACAACACAATATTTATCCAGATATTACTCTACATCCAAAAATCACTATATTATGATCATGTTGCCTTCCATAGTTCCATACCATGATCTCGAATCTGAATTCTAAAACTGGCTAGATCTTGCTGACTTGAAAAAAAATATGATGTGTCCAGAATTGTACTTCTATTGTGGGTCAACAGTTTGTTTTTTATATTCTAGCAATGCATGCTTTCTTCTCTTTCATTCTTGGTCATTATTAACCATTCTGGATTTCTGGTTGTTTTGTCAAGAGAATATCAGTGCAATTCAGTACTCACAGACTAACATTATGATCTCTCACGTTTGATATGTTAAGTACATGCCCAGTTCTTCCATCATAGTGGCAAATTATATAGAATTGTCATATAATGATAGTCAATCTTTATGGTAGAAAGAAAAGTAGCACTTATCAGAACCAGGTACCTGAGTTCGGAGTATGTCCCGTTCATTTTCAACAGCTGCTGCAGATACCAGTTCTTTTGATAAGAATAATGGCTTTGCTGCAACAATATGCATTGCAATAGATGACCCAACTTTCTTAAGAGCATCAAGGGCAACATTGCTATCTTCTGCCTCTAGTGTGATTAATCCAGCAAGACGACCCAAACCTTAAAGCAGACAAAGAAAAAAGAACTCATTCAGTGAGCAAGAAAGTGCATCATTTACAATATAACAAATGGAACTTCGTACTTCTGGAGAAGATAACATACTATTCATACAAAAACAAAGGTGTCCCTGTCCTAAGTGAAATACAAGTGTTTGTTTTGTTTTCAGCAAACTTGCATCACTAGGGGCACCATCCAAGAGAGTATAAGTGTTAAATCATAATTTATCATAAGTAGCATTGCAGTCATATTTCTACTAATTGTTCTACAAAAAGTAAACTAAGAACCTGGATTTTATTAATAAAAAGAATACTAAAATTCAATGCAGAACAACCTACAAGAATAGATTAATTACAATTTAAGATTAGAGTTGGTGAAATGGACGAGAAAAGGTACACTCTGAACTAGTCAGTACTCAGTAGTCACTGGAGAACTTTTTTGCTTATGTGGACTCAAACTTGGCCAATAAGAATGGAAAACATGCAGTCATTTCTTGATAAAACCCAAAGAGCAGAGTTCATTGATTGTGCACCTGGCTGTGGACAGGTGTGCAGATAAGATGAAACAACACCATGTGCAGTTGTGGACAACATGAAACCTCTTCTGAATTTGACATTCTCCCCAACCATGGCAGCAACTTCTGTAACAGCACTTTTGACAGTTGTCTCCCCACTGAGTTTAGGATGATCTAGACTGACACTAAGGTTCTGCAAGTTTGGGAGAAATTTATACTATATACTTACACATGGTAAAAACAACGAAAAGAAGACAATATAATACAGAACATCAGGCATTATTCATGTAAAATCCAGTAGGACAAATCCTATCCGCCTATGTTAAAATAGATACAGTGAGTACATGGTGCATGGCACTACAGCATAAGGAATATATACCTAATCATTCTGATGGTAATGAAAAAGAAGTAAAACAAGAAATCAGAAATAAGGATCCAGAAGTCATTCCCCCCATAATATGCTGGAAGGTTGTAACTTATGCCAATACTTGAAACTCAAAAGTATAACCTTACTATCCAATACTAACCAAATTTATCTGAACTAAATACACAAAATGACAAAATTCCTTGTATAGTTGTATCACCCTTGAAATTTCATCTCATCCTTTCTATACTCCTGACTTTTACACAATCCTTTGTATGCCCCTGAGTTTTCACTTGGATCCCTTCTATACTCATTCACTAGTTGACCATTTATTTGCTATAGAAATATCCATTTTCCCCTTGGGGATAGAAATGATGTTTAAAGTTGAGTGTATTCTGAGCAGAATGAGTTTTTGATGTTTCAGAATACAATATTCATCATACAACAATATTGATTACATAAAGAATTTAATATATATTAAATATGAGTTTGTGGTGTGAATCACAAGTGATTGGAGAATGATAATGGAAGAGAATTTAATATATATTAAATATTGAGGATTCTACTATTATGAGCTTGCTAACTGAATTACTAGAGTGCTGTATTATTACAAATTTATTCAAATGTTTATTTGATATGTTACTTGCAATGGTATTTTTTGACCATTACATTTGGAGGTCCCATATTTCAGTACATTTCATCAAACTCTTATACTGCTAATAGTATATTCAAATTTCAACATCACTTCCATGACCAAGGGCAAAATGGACATTTGCATATAAATTAGAAAATAAACAGTCAACTAACAGAATAGGCATGGAAGGGATCCAAATTGAAACCAAAGGTATACAAGAGATCCAGTGAAACTCAAGGGCATAAAAAGGATCAGGTGAAAATGTGAAATTTCAGGGGTATATAGGGAATCTTCTCAAAATGTGTATACACAGATCACCTCAGTGAAACCTATGTACTGACTTCGCAGTTCCCACTACACTCCCACCTCTCTCCAGCCCACAGAAAGAGATGGCGCAGTAACATTTAATAACTAGTCACACCCTTCACATAATACAAAGATATGTGTTCATGGGAGACAAAACTACAGTTGCATGGCTATCATTGTGCAGTAGCATAATAATTCATGTCACATTCGCAGGGCTGGGCGTTAGCCTCGCCTTAGGAGGAGGGCGTATGGCGTCAACTTGACGCCCAACGGCCTAGGGCGAGCGCCATACAAGCACCTAGCGCGCGCGAAAAGTACTGGCGCGGGAACTTAGGGAGGGAAAAGTAAAAGGAAACAACCGCAGGGAGGAAACAAAAGAGAGGGAAACAAGCAGAAAGAGAGGATAGAGGGGGAAGAGAGGGTCAGGAAACAGGCGGCGATGCCCCGGCCCTAGGCACCTTCTTCGGCGTCGGGCAACATCCTCTCCAGCGGCATCCGGCAGCTGACGTCCTCTCCAACTGCACCCGGCGTCCTCTTTAGCTGCTCCAATGCTCACCACTCCAGAGTCCAGGGTTGCAGTGCTCTAGATCTGCTACGCCTGATGCCCTCTCTAGCTGCTCCAGTGCTCCACCACGCCCGGCTCCAGTGCTCCTTAGGATCTAAAGTATGAAGAACCTTGAGAGCCTATGTATGGTCTAACACAAGTTGATCCTGTTCGGCTTTGTTAGCCCGAAGCTTGTTAATGATCAACTTAAAGTGACCAAACAAAGCTTCAACAGTCTCGCTCGGCTTTTGTTGTGGCTCCAGTGCTCCACCACTCCAGAGTCCAGATCTCCAGTTGTGCCTACTTTTCAAAGTCTTCAGCCCTTCGGTCAGACTGTCAATACTCACTGGTCACTACTCAATAATAGTTATGTGATGTACTGTTGTGTGCTACTGTGTTGTAAAGTGTTGTATATACTCCTAGATTGTTGCATGGGACATGAGAAGAGAAGAGTGGTCATATCATTGGAAATACTAAGGTAATTATATGTTACACCACTACTAAAATCTCTACTTAAGAACAATGCTCTTTGCGGAGAGAGAGATATGTAGATGTTCTTGTCTTTTGAAGAAAGTTTGACTTGAGCTCAGTTGTATATTAACAGAAGAATTAGGACACATGTTAGAGCAAAGTCCAAATTTTTTTAATATATTTATTGGACAATGCATATGATTATTGCTGATACGCGGTAATTGTGAGTTGCAACAATGTACCAAATGGACAGTTTAGTTTATCAATTCTGTAACAGTCTTGTTCTGATGTCTATCTTTAGCCGAAGCATCATATAGTAATTTTACTTATTTTATTTATGATTGTCGTTGCAAAGTACGGGCACATTACTATTATTCATATAGTCAAACAAAGGACACATAAATATTTCCAGAGGCTAGAACAGCTTTAATGTGGCTGTTAATGCTGGTGTTGCAAAAATTTTCATTTATACCATGATCAATCTCCACATAACATCTTCTGTAGCAATTTTAGAGCCAAGTCAAATTTATCAAGGCAACTCTTGTCAACCATTATGAAATTCCTAATGTCACTACAACAAACTGGTTCAACCATTCTATTTTTTCCTTTTATTTATCCAATATAATGATCAAAAGTAACTTAATATCGCTATCAGTACATCAAACTGAATCTATACTATATGAAAACCTAGTACGCTGTCGCTGAGGGCTTAGAAATGTTGATACTGAAATACCGTTATAGAAAAACCTAACATGAAAAGGATCACAGAACCTGTTAAAATTGAATTTAACTCAACAAGGAACTTCATCTAAACTTAGACAGTTAGATGCATTGGTTTCAAATTCAAACAATGACGAGTCCAAAGCTTCTAGAAATACAGAATAAATCCTCCATAATCCAAATTAACTATGGATAGTTGCATACCTCCAAATACTCAGGACCAAAAGGAAAGACTACTTCACCGGGATCCCTTGCTGATAAAGCCAAATGTGCTAAAGAAGAGGCCTGTGTGATTGATGAAATTGAAAAAAAGATCAAATTTGACCATCTCAAAACTGTGACAAGCACATATGATCGATCAAGGCAGGTATAATAAGTATATGGAATAAGTCTACATAACCCCTCACGTATTATTGGTTGATTACTTAACCCCCTAACCT
The DNA here is from genome assembly GCA_019279435.1 of Zizania palustris. Taxonomy (NCBI): domain Eukaryota; kingdom Viridiplantae; phylum Streptophyta; class Magnoliopsida; order Poales; family Poaceae; genus Zizania; species Zizania palustris. Next base: position 15,792,843 of record JAAALK010000290.1, read on the forward strand.
AATAAACCAGTTATTTAACCCTCAAACCTTTTAAATACCATTTACTTAACCCGTAGGGTGGTTTTGCAGAGTGATTTTGTCCTGTTAGCGTGCCACATTGGATGAGATTTTTTTCTTGTCATTACTTGTTTTCGCACAACTTTTGGAGCTTCAGTTTTGGCTTTTTTGTTCTTTAACACAACGTGGCTGAAAAAAAAACACAACTACAAAGTATGTAAAATCACCTTCAACTCATACTGCAATTGGATAGTTTACTCCCTATCATTAGCTTGTCGTTTGTCTAGCTGAAGAGAGAGGGAGGAGTAGACGACAAAGTGAACGAGACACTAATAGAGTGAATGAGAAGTCTAGGGTACATTATTGTTAGTTTTTATGTAGACACATGGGCAATATTGTCTAATGTAGCACTCCAGCAGGACAAAAACACTTTACAAAACAACTTAGGGGGTTAAGTAAATAATATTTAAAAGGTTAGGGGGTTAAACACATGGTTTATTAGGTTAGGCGGTTAAGTAATCAATCTACAATATGTAGGTTAGACGGTTAAGTAATCAATCTACAATATGTGAGGGGGTTATGTAGACTAATTCCTAAGTATATTGGTGGTGTCCAGTACAATGAAAAAAACATCCTACAAAAGTACAGAACTGACAAAAGTAACTACTAACTAGAAGTTAAGACATGGGTAAAATGATCATATTCATGTTTTGATATACCACAGCTGACACAATATACTACATATTCAAATACATAAAATATATCACGGGTGTGCACACAGGAAAAGGAGGGTGTCAGGAATGGCATACAGATACTGAGAGGAAAACCAACCAGATACTGGAAAACATCATTTCTTGCGACAAAATCAGTCTCGCAGTTAAGCTCAACCACCACTGCCCTTTTCTCATCTTGTGCAATAGCTAGCAAGCCTTCAGCTGCAGTCCGTAAAGACTTTTTGGCAGCAAGAACCACCCCTCTCTTCCTTAAGTCCTTCTGTGCATCATCTGAAAGAAATAAACAAATTGCCAAAGGATTAATAGGTACAAAGAAGTTAGCCAATCAAGTTATTCTAAATTTCTAATGCAATCAAAAAGCACTGACCAATATCCCAGTTGCAACTAACTAAGGAAGCCTTGACATCTTTGATTGGTGCACTCGTCCTTTCCCGTAGCTGTTTGATGAGATTCATTTGCTCCGACACAGGCACTTCAGAGCTGAATCTCCTAATAATTGCAGCACTTTGTTCACCATGGGTTCTCATCTGATGTGTCTGGAATGCAGAATAAGAGTATCCCTGAGCAACGTGTTGTTGAGCGCGAAATAGAAGCCCAAATATGGGCTTTCTAGCACTTTGACTCTAGGCCATTATCAGAATGTTCTGCACCAATGTTTACAAATCGCCTAGTCGAACCTAGTCGCCATGGTACCGACCAGAAAACTAATCGCGATTAATCGCGGGATCTTGGTCGGTCTATTTAATTATTCCATATATTTTAGGAAATTTACATAATATATATATATACACTATATAGTATATGACAATAAATACCCAGGTATGGGCCAAATTTCCAGCCATTACTTATTAGCCCAAAAATAAAATTGAAAAGCCCAAGCCCATTAACTAAACCCTAGCTTCACTCCTCACATCTCCCCTCTCCCTCACAGCCGCCACAGAGACTCAGAAGCCCCTGTGCGCCGCCTTCTCCTCACAGGGCGCCGCACATCTCGTAGGGTGTCACCTCCTCCTCACACTCCTGTCGGCGCCCCCTTCTCCTCATGCTCCCGCCAGCGCCGCCTTCTTCTCCTCACGCTCCCGCCGGCGCCGCCAATGGCCCCTCCCACTCCAAGGCACGCCGCCGCCGGCCCACTCCTCCCGCCGTGGCCCGTGCGCCGTTGTCAGCCCTCTCCTTCGGCTAGCCCCTACCTTCCCCGTCGGTTGCCCTTCTCTCCTGGTCGCCAAAATGCCACTAATCGGCCGACTAGTCGCGACTAGTCGACGACTAGTCGGACGACCAGATTTCTGGTCGCTTTAGTCGGGTCGGAGCACCTAGTCGGAGCCAGGAAAACGACCAGGCCGATTAATCGCGATTAATCGTGATTAATCGGACGATTTGTAAACATTGTTCTGCACCATGTATTATATGAAGAATTGTTAGTAAAATAAAATGATCAATAAGCATTAGAGAAGCAACAAATGTGGTTAAGTCTCAAATGAAAAAAACAAACAAAAAATGGGTTCCAAACATTCCAACAAAGTAGTGGGAAACGCTAGAGTATTCCAATAGAACAATGGATGCACTTCACAGCAATTTCTGAAAAGGTTTGGTCTCTTCTACTGCTCACGGGAAAAAAGACTTAGAAGGAGCAAACCAGATCAAACTGAGGGTGTGTTTGGTATAGCTTCAGATTCTGATTCTAATTCTATCGTGAATTGATTCTGTGGTGAATCATAATTAGTTAGAAAATCATTTGGATGGATGACTAGATAGTAGATACTGTAAACTCTGTTTACTACTACATGAACATTGTTTCCAGCAAATGAAGCGAACAAGTTTGGAATGCACTAAAATAACAAAATGGATTTATGCAGATAAAGTTAGCGTATTGTCAATATTAAGTAAATTTGTTGAATGCTTTTGAAATAAACAAGATGTCTATTGTTCCTGCATGCGCATTAGGTCAAATAAATTGATTCTTAGTGATATCAATATTTGCAATTAGGTCAAATAAATTGATTCCTATTGATATCAATACTTGCAGTAAGGTATCTCTTTTCTCTCTCCCATATGCACGGGCATGGCCACATCACTTGAAGAACTGCACTCTCATTCTTAAATACATTTTTTATTCGTATGAAGTGATTTTGGAACAATAGACACCTTGTTTCTTTCAAAAGCATTCAACAAATTTCCTTAATATTGACAATACGCTAACTTTATCTGCATAAATCCATTTTGTTATTTTAGTGCATTCCAAACTTGTTCGCTTCATTTGTTGGAAACAATGTTCATTTGTAGTAAACAGAGTTTACAGATCTACTATCTAGTCATCCATCCAAACGATTTTCTAACTAATCCTGATTCACCACAGAATCAATTCACGAGAGAATTAGAATCAGAATCTAAAGAATCAAAATCTGAAGCTATACCAAACGCACCCTATATAACGCTAAGACAACAGCACAAAGAACTCGAATAAAAAACCATCTTCAATTTATAAAGTCTACCAATAGCAAATCGAAACTAAGATAATAAAACCACTAGAAAACGCAAAGTTCCTCAATTTTTGGCACACGGGATACCCAGTAATACCCTATACCCTCAATTGGCCAAAAATTGCATCAGAAAAACCCTCCTTAATCAAAGAAAGTGCCTCTCTAAAACCCTAATCTCCAACTAAGATAACGAATCCCACATATTGACCAAGCTAAAGCCCTACCCTTCCAAAACATATTACCCGCAAATCGAACTTGGCAGGTGACCGCGCTTGCGAGCACTTGCGTGGGGGACCCGCAACCTTACCTTGATCGAAGAGCAGGACGGGACGAAGTGCCCCGCCGAAGCGCGGAGCAGCGCCGCCGCCTCCGGTCGGTGTCCTGCCGGCGCGACGGCCGCCGCCGCAGCGAAGGCCGTGCCCTGCCTCGAGATTCGCGCGAGGAGACGTGCCGCCACCATCCGTCCTTATTCGGTCGGGTCGAGTCGGGGAGCACCGCCGCGACGATGCAAACAAGAAAGAAAGGGAAAGGAATGGACGCGTAGGGTTTGGAAGGGTTTTGTGCACTGCGAAAACTGCCGAGGGGATATTTTAGAAAAAGACCGTTCTACCCTTGGGGAGGAGGGTAGTTACTATTTGTTGTTTCTGGTTCAATGTACACTGAGGGAATAAGGATGTCTTTGGTTCAGATTCCCCGACCAGCTCAGTGGCTTGGAAATTGAAATCTAAACCAAACAGTAAAATTTTGGGCCTAGCTTTTGTAGAATTTGTAGATTTCTGTAATGTAAATTGAAATCTAGGGTACTCTCATATTCCTGCAACAATTTTTGGTAAAAATTACCCACCTTGTCATCCAAAAAACATTTCGCTTTTCTATGTTCTATTTCTCTCGTGTGAGGCCCTGGCCTAGCCCGTCGCCCAAGCTCCGCCCCGTTGCTCGCCCGAGGTCTGCCTCGTCGCCCGCCTATGGTTCGCCCCGCCGCCGCCCGAGCTCCGCCCCGCTGGTGCCTGAGGTCTGCCTCGCCCCACATCGCCTAAGTTCTACTCATCGTCGCCTGAGTTCCTCCCTGCCCGGGCTCCTCCCCGTCGTTGCCCGAGCGAGGTATGCCCTGCCGTCGCCCGGGCTCCGCCCCGCCGTCGGGTTGCTCCAGCACGACGTATTCGGTGGACATGGCGGCTCAGAAAAGGAGTCGAGCGTGCCGCTCCAAATTTGCGGACGTGTGGGAATCGAAACCCTAGAATTCAAAATCAAAAACGATCTCAGATCTCCAGTTACAGGCTTGTGTTGTTGTCTTGCTGAAGTGTGTGTGATTTGGTTTGCTTTTTGTGTTGCTCTACGGGCAAGAGCGTGTATCATGAATACTCGTGTTCAAACACTGAAATATGGAATTCTTGTTTTAATATGAACTGAAGATTACTCAAAGCACAAATTTCTTTTACAGGATTGCTTGAATGAATATCCCGTGAGGCTAAAACAACATAAACCAAGATCATTGTGCCGCTTGGAATTGCAAGAATGAATATTGTTTATACTGTTTTGTATTTGTGTTGTTCTTTTAGGAATTCAGAAGTTTATAATCGTTACAATTGTATTTGTATTTGTAATGGCCTATTCTCGAGTTCGATACCGTTCTTATTATCAGTTATTTGATGTTTGTCATATATTGGTCATGAGTCATGACTGCTATATTATTACCATTCATGTTACAATCCCTTATCATGTGGTTATGTGATTATAATTTAGAATTTACGATGACCATCATATATAATTAATCTGGTAAATATAAATTAAGAAATGATTCCCCTTTTAAATTTGAGAACAAATGAATTCCAAATGAATTGATCTCAGAACAATAATCGTGTGCTGAACTTTAGAGGTATTACAGACATTTACTATCAAAACAGAAATCCACAACTGCTCCAACCAAACAACTTCCAGCTTTTTTACAGCTCATAGCTCACAGCAATTTTTCCACAGCTCATAGCTCACAACAGTTTTTTCAAAATCTATAGCTCAACCAAATACACTCTAAAAAGGATTGATTTCGTTTTTAGGAATGAGATGAACATAATGGTTCCATATTTCATAGATGTATTTGGTTGGATGAACTTAATGTTTTGGTCATATATTTGGTTAAGGGAATGAGGAAGAATGAGATCATAGTTCTGTAGGTAAGGTGTATTTAGTTGGACGAATGTAACATTTCGGTCATACATGTAGTATAGGGAACGAGGAAGGATGAGATCATTCAATTTTACATTTGGTTTGGAGAACAAAGAATGGATGTCTGTTCAGCCCTCGCCTTCGCCGTCACTCCCCTCCACCTTACACGGCTACACCCAACGTGCACCTCGGCAACTTGAAGCCTCCGCTAAGCGCCCGAGTCCCGACGCCCAACTCAACACGCCTTCACTAGGTGCCTGACGCCCACCTCATTCAGTGTATTTACTAGGTCGGGTTGACAATGGCATAGTGCTCACTCAGTTACCATGGTTACCGCGTGGTAACCGAGATTTCATTGCTAGTCAGTACAATCAAACAGACCGGTTTGATTCAAATTTCAAATTAAGAAAAATAAAATAAATTGAAAAATAATAGACAAATTAATATGATTTATGGTGAAATTATTTTTTAAAATATTAAAATATCACATAGTTATAAACGGATGAACAAAAATATAAAACGTAGAAATAATCATCGGTGTTACTTTTTTTTCTTGCGGTGATGAATTTACACCCCGCGTAAATTTCTTAATTGTTTTAAACCAAGATGAAACATGAATATCAAAGTTAAAATAGGGTTGTAGCTTGCAACGCTCAATATATTTGGGCAGTTGCTTCCAACATGTGCGGGTATCTAACGTGAGTTCTAGGTTGATCTATGAGTAGCAGGTTTCATCCATCTCGTCGTGACTCGATAGAACGGAGAAAGAAATAAACAGCATCTTTTACTCACTATTGCCGTAAGCAGCAGCTACACAGGAGCATCGCTGCCTTTCTTTCATCAAATACCTTTCTTTAGTCAGGTAAGTAAACCTTGGATTTTTTTTCCCCTGACAGATTAAATGGAGAGCTCTTAGACCTGAAGGCTGACTGGCTCATGGAGAAACAGCTGTTCGACTCTTTATCTCTCACCAGCTGTGAACAGAGAGACGAGTGACAGCAAAAACATTTGCTTCATCCTTCTGGTAATGGGGGTCTATGATTAAATTTTACAGACTGGGAGGCCTCCTGGCCAACTGGGAGTTGCAGGAAAGGATTCCAGCGGTCAAAGATGATGCGACCTCCCCGGCCAATCCTACCTTGGCACCGGAATGATGGAGCAGCCGTACCACCATCAATCGGTGGATCTGGTGGTGGCCTGATACCAGCTATCTTCAACTTATCAGGGTCAACTGGTCTTGTGAATAGCATTACTGGCTCATCAGGATCCCGCCTTTCAGGAACCTGTTAAATCATGGTTCAGATATAAAAATGACAAGAAAGGTAATCTTTTAGATGAGTTTCCATGTGAACCTATTAAGTTTCACGATCCAACAATTGTTCAGAGAAATATAAAGTAGGAGTGTTCTAGCTAGCCCACCAAAATTCGGCAGTTATTTTTTATGATCTTGGCAAGTAGGGCTGAAACTGGTTGGAATCAATCTGAAAATGCTCAAACAGTTACCAAAACTATATCATCTGAATTGGAATCGAAAACACTAATGTCAGAAACAAACATGACACCAGAATTATCAGAATATCGGATACGAAAACACTAATGTCAGAAACAAATAGCCAAATATTTGGAAAACCCATATTTTGCTAGGGTTACTTTGGGGAACCAAGGGATGTAAGTGGTAAACCCGCAAAAACCCATATATAGGTCAATTAACTGGGCCAACCCACGGGTTACCTAATTAAATGACCTATAAGTGGGTTGACGGATTTGACTCACTTGCACCCCTCAACCAACAAAACACACCCCATACTGTAAAACAGTCATAAATTTACTTCTCCCATTGCAAACGTGGCATAGAGTTGTGCAGGAATAAAGAATGTTGTAGAAAGGACATTTTTCCATTATGTTAAAAAAGATAAGTCTACTTCAGAGAAAAATCATGTTAAAAAGAATCATAAAAAAATAGCATACCCTTTTGAACAACCAGCCATTCTGATGGAGTCTTCTTTTTAGCTCACGCTCACACTTCAAACGTGCTGGCGGCATACCTGATATCTTATTATCAGGGAATCGAGGATGAAGTGCAATCGATCGTACATATGGTTGCTCACTAGCAGTATTGTCCGAGTCTGCATAATCATCTTCACTGGATCCAGCTTGCTGAAGCTCTGATAGAGTGATCCCATCATCAATAAGCTGTGCCTCATGCTGAAAAAGGAATAAAACTACGGTAATTATGGGGGACAATTGCCTCTTAAATTTAAGAGAAGATTCCTTATATGCCATTGAAAATGAGCTCTTCCCTTATATGCCACCAAATACAATTTTTAAACCCTCACATGCCATCCATGGCGCTCCCATTTTCCAGCCATTAGTACGAGAAGTATCATTGTTGTTATGGCGCCATATCATCGTTATGGCGACAATATATCGCTGTGGCAGTTTTTGGCAGTTCGCCACGAGAGTACATGGCACGACTGACCTGTGATGACCACCACAAGCCCGTGGTGTTCTATGGCACCTACGATGGGCAAGGCGGGCACCATAGAAGATGTTGCCATCCATGCGCCCCACAGCAAGGTATACCCCACTGAGGAGCACGAGGGAGACACTACACGGTGACATGAAGCACGTCAAGCTCCTGCCAAGTCTCATCTGAGAGCAGCGAAGTGTTGCACTCCACCGTGGGTCCATAGATCTAGTGCTGCATCGACTCCGAGGATGACGAGGCAGCAACGCTAGGGTCGGGAAATCGCCATCGGAGCATAGAAAGGAGGTTGTGGTGTGAAGCTACTCTGTGACGGCACTGTGGCAGCAGAAAAAAGTTCTCTCTCGTAAAGCGCAAGGCGTCAGCTTCCAAATTACCCTTTCCAGCTATTTTTCAGTTTAACGCCACACTTTTGATAGTAATAAAGAATTGTCTTTTGTGCTACATTTGCATTGCTACTTTGATGTAATAAAATCGTAGACTATGGTTTTTGGGCTGCATTTACATGTCCTAGTATATTTGACTATTCGTCACGCCGATGTGTCTATGGCATCGCCACACTGTGTGCCATAGAAATTGTAAAGTTGTAAAGGTGATAGGTCACCGTGCTTTGCCACTTCACCATGAAAACCTTGGAAAATACAAAATTCCCTTCTCCCTCCCCTTTTTTCTTCGTCCTCAATTGCCCCCCTTCTCTATGTGGTGGATGCTGCTCCATCTCTACACATCTCTTCTCCAACCCTGGCGCTATATGGCTAGGATGATGAAGAAGGGAGGGGCAAGGGCCAAAGATGCTAGTACAGAGGGGGTGACAACGAGGTCAGGGCAGTGGGGGAGGGCAGGGCGACCAAGCCAAACCATGCTGGCGGAGGAGATTATCGGCAATGTGCAAAAAAAAGAGCAGTCCCATGGCAGCCAAGGATTATCTATATGGCAGCCAGATCACTCATCATAATAAAACTGCAGCCACAGCGACAGAGGTATATTGTTTTTATAATCTGTTTATTGTTATTGTAATCAGATGTTATGGAATCAGATTAGAGTAAAAAATCTACAATATGTGCCTTCTAAATCCATGGATGAGGAAGTAACCCATCTATATTCCTAAATCCTTTGACCAGTTCAATCAGAGGGAGCATCGAGCGGGATACTTTCTAGCCAAGTTGCCCATAGCGCCGACAATGCAATGTTGAGAACCATCACTTCTTGTACTCCTGCAGAACAGAATCCAATGAATCACCACAGCTCTTGCAGCCATGCATATCGAAGGCCATAGGAAGGGTATCTGTTTACCCAGTGCAGAAGAACTAGGGGTGTCAATGCTTCTGGAGAGCACTGACGAACAAGCAAACAGCATTGACACATTGTCCAGCAGCAGAGATAGAGGACACCAACAGTGGTGCTGGAGCAGGAGCATACAACACCATCAGCAGTGGGTGCAGGGAACAACAACACCGCCAACTAGGAGAGGAAATGACACCACTAATGGGGCTGGGATGACCTCCCTGGCTGCAGGGCAGTGGGTGCCGGTAGCCATGTGAGGAGTGAGGACAGAATGCCCAGGTTGGGTGATGCCTCTATGGAGAGCAAAATTTGGCATAGATGAACGAAAGGTGAGGGCAGTTTGTCCATTTTCTAAGAAGCTGACAGTATTGCTCCTAATAGTAACTGGTGCAGGGAACAACACTGCCAACTACGAGAGGAAATGCCACCATGGGCGGGGGGGGGGGGGGGGGGGCAAAAATGCTGGTGATTGGATGATGATGACATAAGTGGCAGGAGCAGGGGAAGATGCCACTAGGGAGGGGAGGAGGGACAACAGTGCTGGTGGCATGACAAGGTCTGCCAATGCTGGCACAGGGAGGATGACCTCCCTGGCTGCAGGGCAGGGGGTGCCAGCAGTCATGTGAGGACAGAATGCCCAGGTTGGGTGATGCCTCTATGGAGAGCAAAAATTTGGCATAGATGAATGAAAGGTGAGGGGCAATTTTTCCATTTTTTAAGAAGCTGACAGGAATAGCTGATTTTTTATGGCATAGGAGGGTTCAAAAATTTCACCAGGTGGCATATACAGGAATAGCTGGTTTTTTATGGCATAAGAGGGTTACTCGGATGGCATAGGAGGGTTCAAAAATTTCACCAGGTGGCGTATACAGGAATAGCTGATTTTTTATGGCATATAAGGAAACTAGTGAACTTTGAATGGCATATAAGAAATTCTCTAAAATGAATTCATTAATAGACAGAAGTAAAGAATAAACAAAGCATATGGGCAAAAAGATATACAAATAATGAACCTGTGCTTACAACAAATCCAGTGCCATGCAAATCAAGTCAAAGAATAAACTTATTTAGCTAGAACACAAATAATCTGATGGGAGCACTCAGAATTTGCCACTCGATTCATTGCTATTGTTACAGGATGTCACTGTCTCAATGACATGTGAATTTTGGTGCTACATGTCAGTGAGGAAGGAGTGGCAAATTCCTCTTTGTGCCTCCCAAGTCCCAACAAGAAAAGTCTGTTGATTTGCATGCATATTGATTAACAAGAACAAAATCAACATTATGGAGGCAGTGGAGCCAATATTAATTATCCATCTACTACTTGACCACAAAAGGGCAATATGCACTCAATACAGACAATCAGTCATCTTCAGCATATGCATCAAACAATCAGAAAGAACAAAAATGCTAACATGTGCATACTCAAAACTTCCATTTCATCTGTTATTCTTCAACATGTAAAACTTGAATTTGTTGCTAACACACGCATTAAACAATCATAAAGGATCAAAGGACACAACACCATGACCAATATAAAGCATCCCATGTAGTCTATTGTCTAATAATGCATTGTCTGTGTTATACCTTGTATCTCATTTGGATACGTCGAAGGTGGACCTCACACTCCATAGTCTCACGTTTTCTTTCTTCCCTCTGCGAAAAGGACAATTAGTTGCACGGTTTGTTATGTTCTTGTGTCAGATTCAACAATATTTAATGTATTTGCGTACCTTAATCAAAGTACCCATTAGTGCCTTGGCCTGCTCTAGATTGCGCCTGACCTGTATTGGGTTTAACAGCATATAAAATAACAAATTAGGATTAAGCATGATCTGACCAATCAGTGTACAGCAAAGAGGAAAAATCAAGGATTGTTCCATATTTCAAATACACGCTATGATGCAAGAACTGTGGGACATAAAACATGGTGGTTATGAATAAATAAGAATATGCACAATAACACAAAACACAAAGTCACCATAACATCCAAAAAGGAAAACTAAGGAAGCATTAGCATTTCCTTACTAGTTTGTACAGGTACAGCCACAATATTGAAATATGTGTGTAATAATTATACTCAGTTACAAATGAGTGTATGTCCAGAAAGATAAATATCTAGAAAGATGCACAAGTCAGAGACTACAATTAAAAATACAATAATATTCTACAAAACCCTTGGATAAATATATGAAACAACTACAGGATTGCAAAATTTCCATAATTATAGTAACAACTGCTTAGAAACCAAATTATTGTGGTTGCACTTACCAGACGGAGTTTGTCAAATGATTGGGCACTGTTTTCTCGTCTTTGCATCTGAAAAAGTATATGAATGTAAGGACACACAAAGGGCAAGGGAATAAATTGTCGCTTCTGAACTTTCTTGATGACTCGAAACTGTACATCCGGTTTCCTGTCACTCACCCTCCTTGTGTGCAGACGATAAGCCTTCTCTCTTGGTCTGAACACATTGTATGGATTTGTATCATTCACTGGTGGAGGTGGCTTCACAAAAAAATAGTTATTCCATAAGTTATATGATCAAGACAGCAAAAATATAAACGAATAGGGCATTAGTTCTTTTCTATTTGATCACAGTTAGTGAAAAGATGGAACAGAATAATAACTCCAAAAATGCTGCACAGCTTAGAAATAATAGGTTTAACTTGTTTTTGAGCTTGTACATAACTAAAGAAATTATTGAGAATAACATAGCAGTCTGGACAGAGAAACACCACAGTAATAGTAAACAAACACATGTTGTCTGGTTACTTTACATTGTTGAAGAATGTGTCCCCTAGGTTGTTCATTCAAAAGCACAAACATATTATAGCTTAAAGGCATCATCTTAGGGAGTGTCTTGCAAGATTCCACGTGTTGGAGTGGATTTAGACCAACCAACAAATGGCTGGATTGGTTTGCACAGATTGGTAGAATGATAAAAACAACTCTTTGTCTGCAATGGGTTGGGTAGATTTGATGGGTTAGACAGGTTAAGGCAATGGGCTGATTTGTGAGAAAATAGTGAGTCTGTATTCCATAGACCCAATTTCATATTTTAGATGACCAAGTTCATCATATTCTTCGCTATACTAAATTCTCTCTATGCTGTAGAGTTCCTCCTGCCCAAAAGTTTTACTTTTATCGCAGTGGAGAGAAACACAACAACAAAACCACACCATCCCAGAATATCATGGATCCTCCATGCATGGTGAGAACCATGTCTGTTATGGGCTTAGATACTAAATCACAAACAGTATCACATATTGTAGCAATGGGATTATGAAGAGTTTACCTTCCACAGCAATATATATATATATATATATCCTAAATAATTAGTTATTTTACTAGATAGAGATTAGGTGTTTATTATTTAGGGAAATTTTGTTGTAGGACACGGCGAAAACATCAAATTGGCTGGCTCACACCACAAACGGGCTTCTTTGCCCAGTACCATTATAATTTTGTGGTTCTTTGCCCAGACACACCGCACCGATTATTTTAACTATTTCTTAGATTTTCAGAGAGAGAAGGTGGGTGAAATGACTTTTCTGCCCTTGTCTTCAACCTCCGGTTGGTCACTAAATTTTGCCGTAACACGTGAAGGCGACGTCGAGCACGGAGGTGACGATGTGCAAAAAAGTCATTTCACTCACCTTCTCTCTCCGAAAATATAAGAAATAATTAAAATAATCGGTGTGGTGTGTGTGGGCAAAGAACCACAAAATTATAATGGTACTGGGCAAAGAAGCCTGTTTGCAATGTGAGCCAGCCAATTTGATGTTTTCGTGGTGTCCTACAACAAAATTTCACTATTATTTAGTATCCTATCTACTAGTTAGGAAGTTACCTATTTAGTTAGGGAATTAGACATATCATATATTAGGAGAACAAAGATTTTATATTTTATTCTTAATGTTGATGTGAATAGGAGCTGCATTACTGTAGCACCATTCTTATATAAGAGCTCCATGTACTTCATTATAATTAAGCAATGAAGAATCCTAAAATTAGCCCTATTTTGATCAGAGTTTACAATTTTATCCTAATCTTAAGACCCTTGCCCCTACCCATGAGCCACCAACCATAACATTTAGTATGAAAGCCAAGTTTGTTATGGACGTTTATTCATGGGTAGGATGAGGGTCCAAACACCAAAATAAATACAAGATTGCTCTCGTCAACACAAGGCTCATCTCCTAAGCCAAGAGACTCTGATCAAGTTAGGGATTGTTTTAGAATTCTTTGTGGCTTAATTATAATGAAGTACATACCTCCTTATATAGGGTTGTTGCTACAATATTGTGGGTGTTGTTTACATGTAAATTAAGAATAAAATCCCTGTTTTCCTGGCATGTTATATCTCTAATTCCCTAACTAAATAGATACCTTCCTAACCAATAGATAAGGTACTAAATAGTAAATACTTAAAACAACTAATTATTTAGACAATAGATATTATTATTGTGGAATGTAAACTCTTCCTAATCCTATGCAATAGTACTTACTGTTATAGATAGAATATGTTTGAATATGTAAAAGAAATTGATTTCAATATAATAGATAGAAACAGACCAGGACTTCCTAAACCTGGAGATCATGGTCTATAACCTAGGTCAACCCCACAGTGTGCCCAGCCTGCTATTCTGACCATGTGCAGCACTAACCTGACCTGAACTGTCAGTGTCCCTGTTATTATGGTTTGCTTTAAATATCTGATTAGACTGAGTAGATTTATGTACAAACTTTGAATAACTCATTAATAGTTTATATGATGCATAGCAGCATAAGGGATTCTACGGCTCTACACTAGAAATCCAGTTCAGTCTTTCTGAAACTTGTAGTCACAACTCACAACTCACAATCCTTCCTTTGCCAAGTTCAGTAAAATAGTTGTACTTCAAGCATATGGCTCTAAAATAGCTTAGTTAAAATCTCCAAACATAGTTAATAAAAAATAAAAAAGGTTCCAAATCATATTTAAAAAGTCACTGCAATGCCAAACATAGACCAAATCTTGTATCTGCAAAACTAGGAATCTAGGATACTCTCCATAAAGTGCAAAAGAAACAATGTGTGGGGCTGTGGGCATAAGGATGAGTTCAGATCTAAATAGAATAATTAACACAATTAAAAATGTGTGAAACATCACGATAGACAGGACAATATAACACAGGATTTAAGCTAACCTGCAAACGCCGCAAAATAGGCTTTTGCCACCGCTCTCTCTGACAGCAAAAAGAATCAGTAATTACAATGAATAACATTCACATATTAACAAAAAGTACTGTTGTTAATGACAACAAGAGAAGAAGCTCTAATATGGTTTTTAAAAAACAGAACATGTTTTCCAGTAGAAAGCATAGTTATCAAGGCATCGCTTAGGTGTCGCCTAATCGATGACTAAGCATCCAGGTGTCCAGCAGCGGTCGCTACAGCTAGGGCTGGAAAATTAGCTCAAGCTAGTGAGCCAGCTCGGGCTCAGCTTGTAGTTGAAACAAACCAAGCCCAAGCTTGACTTTTGGCTCAGTACCAAACCAAGTCGAGCTCGAGCCAGCTCGTGAGCTGCTCGTTTGGCTTGTGAACATGATCCATTTTTGTAATTTTAACCAATAAGACATTTTATTTGAGTGTGATACCTAGTATTTAGTGCACACTATGATTCTTATTAATCGTTCATATTTTATTATTAAATACAATACAGATCAATACATCATGTTTAAATTAAGATGTTTTAATTTGTATTTTGTAGACAACATATATTGAAAACTGTTAGGCTTGTGAGCCATCTCGAGCTGGCTCAAGCCTAACCGAGACTAGATTTTAGTTTGATTCATGAACTGGGCAGAGCCAACACGGCTTGGCTCGTTTCCGGTCCACAGCCAGCGTCTTGACAAATATGACGTCAGTAGGATGCCATATTCTCTGTGGCAGGCTCCATATGGCTGGCAACAATGGATGAATGAGAGATGGGCCCCAAGCCTCTGAGTACCCGATGCACATAAGCCTCTCTGGACTGTCCGTCCCATGCTGAAAAAACCTAGCCGCATCTAAGCTCTATCCACCACTACTTTCACCGGCTGCTGCTCCCTTCGCCGCTCCCATCCTCCCCACCAGCTGCCACTCCCTCCGCAAGCCTTCCCTCGGTCAGCACCCTTCCCTCGCCCTGCGCGGCGGCGGCGGCAGCATTTTTTGCTCAGCTCGGTCAGTGTCCCTCCCGAACTGCTCTGTTTCCCTCTCCCTCCCGATCTCCTGTCTTGTTGATTTGCTGGTTTGTTGTGCTCGGTTTAGCCGATGAGTAGTTGGTGTGCATGTGTTCGGTGAGTTGATTTACTAGGTGTATATAGCATGAATGACTGTGATGATATTTGTTAACTTCTTATGGTATTTGAACTATTGCTATGGAGTATGGATTTGTTTAACTATTTCTATCTGGCGTGGTTCTGATTTTAAATTCCTGTTGTTCTAAAATTATTGTGCCTTGTGCATTTATGTTAAGTATGGCGTCACCTCACCGCACACCATACTCACTTAAAAGGTGTGAAGGTGGTTAGTGTTTTACCGCCGTAATAACAATGGTAGAAAGAGACAGTCAATAATGTTCTCCACTCTCCAGAAAAGAGATGCAAACGAGTAATAAGATATGAAGATGATGCATGTGTCATATATTCTAAAGATGCAATATACCTTTGATTTCCAGTAGTTATATACAGCCTGGAACACAGCATAGCGAATAGATAAGTGCTGCAAAGCCTGGACAAAGAAACACCTTGTAAAGAGAAAATCAGAAAATTGTAAATAATTCCATTTCAATATCAAGTAACAGATAACAGCACCACACTAAATTATGTTTTGGGAATCTTGAATGTGCAAAGCTATACCTATTAGCTAATACTCCCTCTATCCAAAAATCTTCTATGTATTACGTTTTCTATTTTTTCTAGAAAAGTTATATGTATTTGTAGTTTACATGCATGCAAGTCTTGAATGAACAGTAATACCGTTTCGTTTAGCGGCTAGATTAAATTGACGTCACGTGACCCGGGCAGCCATACACATCAGGATCAATACGACTATTTAATGGAACTAACATAGTTTGCTTTTTTCTTGGTCTCGATAAAAAAAGTAGTGCGTAGGAGATTTTTAGACGGAGAGAGTATGATTTATCATATTGTTAGAGTCAGGATTGTCTACAACAGAAGGAAGCCCAAGCCTACAACTGAGTCCAAAACAGACTCGGATCCAATTTTGGTTCAGTCAGGGCCTGATTCGGACTCAGACTTCGTTCAGCCAGGGCCTGGTTCTGATGTTTTAGTAACAGATCTTTAGCAAACACTATCTATCTATTAGAATAACAGTATTAGCCCATATTGGGCATCCGGCCCATGGCCTTGTACCTCCTGTAACCCTAGCCTATTAGGCTATATAATAAATCCTCATCCCCCCTGATTAGGGTGTGCGGTTTCCCTCTATCTCTACATGGTATCAGAGTTTTCCGGTCCTTGATTGGGCTCCTTCCTATCTTCCGCCTCCTCTTCCTCTGCCCGTGCGTCCTCCCCGAGGGCGTGCGCCACCGCACCACCCGCTGCCGACTTCCAGTCGCGCCGCGATCTGCGCCGCCACCTTGGCCGCGCCGCCATGACGGACTCCTCTACGTCTTCAACCGCCTCCGGAATCCTGGGCTCCCAGCCCTCTAGCGCCTTGGGGGATGCCTTCGCTCCTCCCATCTTTGCTGCCTACGCCTCCGTCAACATGAAGAAGCACGTGCCGATCGCCTCAGCCTTGAGCGCCCCAACTACTCCAAGTAGAAGGCGTTCTTCACTGCCCTCTGCGCCAAGTACGGGCTGCTCGGCCACATCGACGGCATGGGGGTCGCGCGCCCGGCTGACCCCGCATGGTCTCAGCCTGATGCCTGCATCCGCGGCTGGATGTATGGCTCCATCGACGATGCCGTCCTCGACCTCACCATGGAGCCCGATCAAGACGTGCACGGCCACGTCTCCATCGAGAATCTGTTCAAGGCAAACAAGGAGCCCCGTGTTGTCGTCCTCCAGCACGAGTTCCATAATTTGTCCCAGGGTGATCTCTCCATCGATGCCTACGCCCAGCAGATGAAGCGCACTGCCGATGCCCTTCGAGAGGTTGGTCACACGATCCCCCCCCCCCCCGCGCAGCTTGTGCTTAATCTCCTGCACGACCTCAACCCCCGCTTCGCCCACACCTCCGACATCATCACCAACTCATCGCTGCTTCCTGACTTCACGTCTGCCACCAACATGCTCCGCGTCAAAGAACTCCGCCTTGGCTCCAAGGGGAAAGAGGCCTCTGCCTCAACCGTTGCCGCCTCCACCAGCTCCTCCTGCATGTCAACTTCCTGTCGGACCTCCTCCCCTGCATCCACCACTCGTGGGAACGATGGCAAAGGCAAGGGGGGCAAGGGCAAGGGTGGACGCGGCAATGGCAGCCGTGGCGGTGGCAGCAATGGGCGCAACCAGCAGCACGGCGGCAGCTTCGACGGACCCGGCGGGCGTCAAGCCTTTTAGTCGGGTGGTCCTTGGGTCTGTTACAACCCTTGGGCCGCACAGTGGCCACCCCAGCAACAGCAGCAGTGGGGTGCACCTGCGCCCCCACCGCAGGCTCATACTGCCTTCGCGCCACCCCAGTTCTCCACTGTCGGTGGTCCCCCGACGTCTGCGTCTCCAAGAGGCTAGGATCCGACCAGCCTGATCGCCGCTCTCAACCAGATGGCGGTTCAGGGCGGGTCTCCCTGGGTCATGGACAGCAGAGCGACTTCCCACATGTCCTCATATGACGGTATCTTACTTTCCCGTCTCCCGTCACCACCGTCCTCCATAACGGTTGGTAACGGCCAGTCAATCCCTGTTCTTAGTCGTGGCACTTCCCTTATTCAAATAGTTGATCGTCCTTTTCATCTTGATAATGTTCTTGTCGCCTCACAACTCACTCGTAATCTGTTATCTGTTCGACAGCTTACTCGCGACAATAACTGTTCAATTGAGTTTGACGCTTCTGGTTTTTCTGTTAAGGATCTTCAGACCAAGACGGTCCTCCTTCGGTGCAATAGCCACGATGACCTCTACACCAGTCCGCATCACATGCCACCTCGCTGCCATGTCGTCGTCGTCACCCCGGAGTTGTGGCACTCTCGTCTTGGTCATCCCGCACCTGTCGTCGTCAGCACTCTAAATAGACTATCAGCTATTCAGTGTAATAGAGCAGCTCGCCGCATCTGTCATGCCTGTCAGCTAGGCAAACATGCTAGGCTACCTTTTGCTAGTTCAGTTTCTAGTACATCTGCACCTTTTGAACTCATTCATTGTGATGTCTAGACCTCTCCTATTTCAAGTATCTCTGGTTAGAAATTCTATTTTGTGCTGGTTAATGATCATACTCATTTTTGTTGGACGTTTCCTCTTCGCTATAAATCTGAAGTTCATGATCTTATCGTTCAGTTTGTTGCCTATGCTCACACACAGTTCAATCTTCCTGTGCGTTGTTTTCAGGCAGATAATGGTCGCAAGTTCATCAACACTGCCACTGCTACATTCCTAGCTGGCCGAGGCATCTTACTTCACACCTCATGCCCGCACACATCCGCCCAAAATGGCAAAGCTGAGCGGATGCTTCACACACTGAACAATGTCGTTCGCACGCTTCTGATTCATGCCGCCATGCCCCCATCCTATTGGGTCGAAGCCCTCTCCACCGTCGTGTTTCTGCTCAACCGGCGGCCCTCAACGTCCATACATAATGGTATTCCCTATCATCTCCTTCACCGCAAAATGCCAGACTACTCCATTCTTCGGGTTTTTGGCTGTCTATGCTATCCGAACCACAACCCACAAACTGTCCCCTCGCTCCGCAGCATGTGTCTTCCTAGGTTATCCTCCTTCCCAGAAGGGCTACCGATGCCTTGATCTCTCGACCCGCAAGATCATCATCTCTCGTCACGTTGTTTTTGATGAGACTCACTTTCCGTTTGCGGCTTCCAAGCCTCGATTGGATTCTCTTGATTTTCTGCTGCAGGACATTCTACCGGCACCTGCCCCGTCTACTTCAGACGTTCAGCATGTGCGGCCCTCAGCTGCTCCTGCCTCGTCTGCATCCGACGATGCCGGCGACCCCATCGGGCTGGACCCAACCATTCTGTGGCATGGTGCCGCCTTCTGGCTGCCCCAAGAGCCCCGGCAGGCCGCCCCAGCCCCCATGACTTCGGCATCTCCCCGCCTGCTGTTGCCCAGCACCGATATGGCCTCCACTACAGTCGTCGGCCGCAGCCCGTGGCACCTCCGACCCCAGAGCTGATGGTACAGGTGCCCTGGGCTCCTGAGCCTTTTGCACGAGAGACTCGCTCCCGGACAGGCTCGCTTCCACCGCCCATGCAGCGGTATGGGTTCACTGCAGCGGCCTCCAGCCTGGCCTCTCCACTTCCAGGCAACTCTCGCGCCGCGCTCGCCGATGCGAATTGGCGCGCAGCAATGGCTGAAGAATACAAGGCACTCATGGACAATGACACGTGACGCCTTGTCCCTCGACCGCCCCATGCCAACGTCATCACCGGCAAGTGGGTCTTCAAGCACAAGTATCGTGCTGACGGCTCTCTGGATCGCCATAAAGCCAAATGGGTTGTTCGCGGTTTTTCGCAACGGTACGGCATCAACTACGAGCAACCGGATGTTCTCGACACTGGCCACCTAGGCGTGGAGCTGTGCGGCACCTAGATCTGCGGCGACAGCTGGATCCGAGGGGGCCGGCAGCGCGCCCAGGGCCTGCCAACCCGCGGCCACGGCGGGAGAGAGGTTGGAGGGGGGCGGCGGCACGCCCAGGGCCTACCAGCCTGCGGCCACGGCGGGAGGGAGGTCGGCGATGGGGCACCGGATCTGGCCGCGCCGGCGTCGAATCCGGACGGGGCGGCAGTGGGGGCGACGGATCCGGCCATGGCGGTGTTGGATCCGTCCGCGGCAAAGGTCTACCGGCCACCCATGGCGACGGCGTCCAGCCCGCAGAGCGGCAACGTGGCAGGAAAGGGGGAGGAGGAGGCCGCCGGCATCATGAAGGTGAAGACAGGAGCAGATCTAGAGAGGAGGGGGAAGGAGGACTCCAGCATCGACGATGGAGGAGGTTCGCCGGCCATGAAGGCAGCGGCGCAAGCGGGTGGAGAGAAGAGAGGGGAGAGAGGGGAGCCTAGGGCTCTGATACCATGTAGGAAAGGGTAGAATAGATTTCTCTCCCTAGGGTTGGGAGGATAGAAGAAGCTAGGGTTGAGAGGATAGAAGAAGGGTCTTACAAGAGTGGCCCACACACCAGTGACACACACACTCTAACAATTACGATTCTGTAATTACTAATTAGAGATAAGATAGGATTAGTCTGATTAAGATAAGATTAGTTAAGATTATTTAGTTAGTGATAAGATAAGATTCTATGTTAGGGATAAAGGGATTAGCCCTCTAAATACTAGGCCATTGTATGAGATTAAATAAAGCAGAAGGAAATATTTAGTTCCTGCTTGCGGCTTCTACCAATTTGGTATCAGAGCTGCTAGGTTCAAACAACAGATCGATCTGTTACATCACAATGGATATTGTGATGACAATCCTAATCGATCTGCAAGCAAAGATTGGTGACATGGAGGTGGAGATGACCCATATGTCTTCGTGCATCACCTCCCTCAAGAAGCAGATGGCCTCCCCCGACGAGATCCCGTGCACCGTGAACAACAACAGCAACAATTTTCATTCCATGTGATGGAAGTGCACGGCACTGAGCACACCCTCATCAGTTGTGTTTTCCATTCCATCATCGGAAGGGCCAAGGGATTCTGTAATCTGTAGCATGGCACAACCAAGGAGAGAGAGGAGATGAAACGACTGTTTGTGCCTACAACTAGGTTTATGTTCTAGGAAGTCAATGGACAGTGGGTAGATATTAGTCTTTAAAGTTTAAATAAAAAGTAGATATTACTCTTGATTTTCTCCTCATTATAGTATAACCCTTATGTGTGTATGTCATGGGTAGGAAGTGGGCTAGGCCCAAGACCTCCAGTTCGTGAATAGTACCGTGGTACTGTAGCAGATAAAATTATAGATCAGATTTTGGTTAGGAGTCTTAATGGCTAAGTATTGTAATCGGATTAGGATTGGTTTGTTAGTTGTTAGAAGTATTGTAATCAGAATAGAGTTGGATTGGTTTGTTAGTTGTTAGAAGTATTGTAATCAAATTAGAGTTGGATTGGTTTGTTAGTTGTTAGATCCGAGGAATCTGTACTATATAAACAGAGCCTGACCGAGGGTTTAGGTCGTCGAGTAGTTCAGTTGGCTATTGCCTTCTTGTATCCCTGCCTCTTAGCTGCGTCGCCGCAATGGCGCGGCCGCAACAAAGGGGTCCAGGACCTCAACCATCTACCCCTTTTAAATATAGTTTGAGATGATTAGCACCTACCAATTCCGTGGAAACCCCTGCCGGTGATAGTGTATGACGTCGCCTCGCCGCGCACCTAACTTGCCTAGGCGATTGGAAGGGGGTACGTCGCCTCGCCTTACTGTCGTAAGAACTAAGAACACTAGGCACATGATTGGTTCCACTTTTTTGCACAATTAGTTAATTTATTAGTTAGTTGCATATCCAGTACTTCATATGTTAGGAGAATAAGGAGATCTGCTTATTACATTTGAAGCTATGTTCAGGTGATTGGAGACATCTCTAGTACTTCCTATGTTAGGAGATTTGCTCATTAGATAAGATCTGTTCAGGTGTTTGGAGATAAGGGCAAATGAAGAAAAGTCTCCATACTCTCATCTCCAGAAGCTATTATCTATAATACAAGAAGCCACTTTGTGCAGACAAAATCTAACTAAGCTGTGGTGTAATAATAATAAAGAAAAGTTTTTTCACTGTAACATTAGGAGGATAAAGGTACACATAGTCATGCACACAGGGAAAATTTTATCAGACTTTGTAGACATGGTGCAAAAGCCTGACACATGAACATGACAATATCCAATGAAAATATGTCTGCTCCACAATAAACTAGGATGCAAGCCATGTATTATGAAAATGAGATTATTCCTGATATGCCACTGAAAATTTACAAGGTTCCATATATACCACTGGTTGTCTTACTGACATGTGGGTTCTGGGACAACATGTCAGTGGGATAGCTAGTAGCAAATATGGTGAACTTTCAGTGACAAATATAGAACTTTCTCGATGAAAATGCATAAACATTTTAATTATTATAGACATGCTGAAAATATGTTTGCTCTACAATAAACAATATATTATGAATCATGAACATTTTAATTATTATAAAATAACACCACCTTATATACAATTATACTGGGATGCTGAAGAAATGTATTGCTCTTTTGAACAATACAGCAGCAGGCCAGCAGCGCCATAAACAATTTCTACTAGAAGGAAGAAGCAATAATAAAGGGTACTAATAGGCATCAGTGGAACACAATCATCCATAGATATGATCACAAGATGCAAAAGACATTGTCAGAACTTTTTCAAAATAAATGAGAAAGCATCAATTCTGATAGCAGCATCCTGATACAAACCTTTTGTATTTACATATTTAGAGAAACTTTTACCACCAAACTCACTTTTCTAAATTCTTAATGCGTCTTTCAAGAAGGTATAAATTAAGTTCCTTTTGCTGGTCACTGTGCGAAGACAAATACAGCTAGAGTCATATATGTTAAAAAAAGCTGGCATGGTTTAGGTTAAAAAGGAAAAGCTGGCATGGCATTAAAAAGAAGAAAATGATTTGTTTATATGCAAAAGAAAACATAAAATCACAAACCATTCATAAATAAATTGTATGATTTATATGGGAAATGAAAAAGTAAGCAGATTGATTTAAAGAATATTTAGTGTGTTGACTAAATCATCATTTTGCCTTTTTTACAGATTTACCAAATTTATTGTAATTTATATGCCACCTCACTCGCTAATGTTGCACTGTACCTTTTACTGGGGTGTGGTATCAATGCTTCTTTTCTCTTTTCAGTGACACAACATGACAGATTGACAGCAGTGTTGCTCTTTTTTATCATTTTTTGTGCCTTGATAGTAATTGATGAAGAGTTCAAATCTTTTTGCTAGTCATTTGACTTAATTCAAACTAATAAGTAACAGACTAACCAACTCAGCTATGAATTTCAAAAAAGTTGAACTGAACATGAAATCTCTATGAAATATTACCTCCATAGCAGAATCAAGCTGCAAAATAACTGGTATTGGTCCCATGAAGGTGGGTGTTATGATGCCTGCCCTTTCTCGAGCTTTGTGGTCCAATGTTTCCAGCTTGAATAGAAGGACCTCCAGTCTGTAATGTTGATATTCATTATAAATGTAGCAAATGATTCCTGCAATTTAGTTACTGTACATGATAGAATGCAATTGTTTTCAGATAATTTTTTACTATAAACTGGAGACTGGAGAGAAAGATTGAATGTATGGTATAGTGTACAAAATAACATGCAGCTTTTGGTTATAAAAATTTTGAACTTTTTGTCACTCAACATTTTCTTACCACCCCTCAGTCCCTCTCCCTCAGACCCTCACCACTCCCACTTGGAGAACGATTGGTGGATGGTGGAGAAAGATGATATCAACTGTATAAATTGCATACACATGTACATTGCCACTCTAATAATTTATCTGGATCACAAATTTATTCCTTACTTTTCAGGGTTAAGATTTTTCCACTCATTGTTATAGTCTTCAAGCCAATCTTCATCTTCATTGTCCAAATCATACTCAACAAACTCACCAATCTCAGCCCTGGCTGCAAGCAGTAATTTATCTAAGAAATGCTACCACTAAAGATAATATTCAATTTTTATGTCAATTTCAACTATTGCAGCAACAAGAAAGTGAAGAAACAAACCTCCTCTGGCACGTATATAAGATGTCGGCTGTGCAAAGGTACGAGTGTAGTCCCTTTCATATGTATCAACATCATCGTACTGTGGTGTAGGTATTTCTTGGCCATTCTTCTTGACAGATGTTGGATGTGCCTGCAGAGTAAAGATATGTTCATATCACCAAATTGCAAAGCAAATATATGATATGATCAGTGTTCTAAAAGGCGCTAGGCGCTAGTCGGGCGTTGACTGGCTGCCTAGCGCCTGGGGGCGCCTAGGGGCGCCTGGAGCCTGGAAGCAGTGTTGTGGCCTACTGGCCTGTGGCGCAGGGCACAGCCGCGCAGGCCCTCGAGTGCCTCTGTGCCTGACGCTGTAGTCTGGAGGTGGCGAAGGCCGGATACCAGAGCCGGGAGATCAGAGCACGCGCCGCACGGCCGGAGACCAGAGCCGAGAGCCACAGAGCGCGCCGCCGGAGTCGTCGCGCGTGAGAGGCCGGAGTCATCGCACCGCAGAGCGAGGGCAGATTGCCGGACGGAGACGCACGAGAGGCCGGAGTCCAGAACGGAGTGCGGCGAAGTGGCGAACGGCGGCGAGGCGGCGACGCGTGCGGCGTGACAGCACGAGGAGGAGTGCGGCGACCACGGGTGAGTACCAGCCACCAGGAAAATAGAAACCCTAAGTTTTTTTTGCGTTTTACCCCCTAAAATCCAGTTTTTTTACTGCATTCGCCGTCGCCGCCCAGGGCGCCTAGGCGCCGCGGTCAACGCCCAGGGCGCGGTTGACCCGCCTAGGCGCCCTGGCCGCCCAGCCGGCCGCCGAAGGCCTCCGCGCGGCGTAGGGGTGGCGCCCAGCGCCTAGCGCCGCCTAGGCGCCCGCCTAAGGCCGCGTTTTAGAACACTGGATATGATTAGCATGTCTGTCATCGAAACAAACTGAAACTATGGTCGGCCAATTAATTTATTTCGGTCTTAATCTTTCTAGTTCAGATTATTACAGAATATCTCCTGGTAATTAATGAACCTTATAAGTTATACCTGTTGAAAAATGGAAACTTCATATATAAAATTATAAATTAACCCAAAAATAGTATCAATGCTGAAATAACAAGTCAGCTCATATAAGGTCAAGATATAATCCTAATGATTGGTTTGTGCTTATGCATGAGAAACACATCCTGAAGCTTAAAATTACCAACAATGACAATTTAATCTAGGTTCAAGCAAACAACTAACTCTGGAAATGAGGCACCACAATGTTTGCACTTTGCATCAGGTTTGCACTTTGCATAGCATTATCAGCTGGTTTCAACAAACAGTTTTTAAATCATTCGTGATTAGGAGGGAGATCAAATTTATTAACTAGTCTACAATCACCACAAAACCATCGTTTATAACAAAAGAGGCTTAACAAAAGCCCACCTGAAAATGTCCCATAATATCACCATTTCACTGCATAAAAATGAATTAGCAAGCAACTGCATCATGAGTGGTGGATGCGAGCCATTCCGCCGAAGCTACAAACAGCCATAGCATCCTGACCATGCATTACCTCGCTATCAGCCACAGGCTCAGGTGCAGGGTGCCGCAGCAGGGGTGGGGCAGCCCGAAGTGCTAATGTGGGCTCATCATCCTCAAGCTCCCGAACAGACTTGATGATGGGGAGCTTCTTGTGAATGTCAAGCGGACGCGGCCTGAACGAGGGCCTACTCATGGCTGCCACTTCATCCCCCCACCCAGGCAGAGGCAGTCCACGCCAACACCTCCCAGCCCGCCCAAACACGCGGCACACGCAGCAACACCCAACCCTACATCCAGGGGGGCGGGGGGAGGGGGGTGAAATAGCAAAGCTGCGTGCAGACGGGCGGACCCTACCGGGAGAGGCAGCTGAGCAGAAGACTGCTTAGAGGCCCGTAAGACCCCGCCGCGAAGGGGGGCGGTCGAAGGCACGGCTGCGGGCGGCGCGAGGTGCGGCCGGAAGCGGAGGAAGAGGTAGCACCGGTGGAGAGTGACCCCGAAGCGATGGGAGACCCGAAGAGGCGGATTGGAGAGTTAGGTTTAGGGTTTCCAGTGGAGGATGCGCTCTAGGGTTTGAAACGGTTGCAATGGAGGGAAGAAGATGGGGAGAAAAGAGTCGAGGTAAAGGAGCCTCGGCTCGGCTCCATTCGATATTTCGATGTGCTGAGAGTGTAGTTCGTTTCCCCGCTGCAGTTACGTACTTCAAAAGTTTTCCGTTTTCTGCGTACGAAAGCATAAAACATCCTTCGAGCTAGAGAGGTTGGTTGTATACTTCTGTCATCTATGTATAGTTTCGTATAATAGTTAGCTAATTTAACAATAGATATATATAGATAAAATTTAATTCAATAATAATTGGAACTTTCAATTCTAAATCGAAACTTTTCATTTGGATTCTTTGTCTCTAAACAGAAATAACTGAAATTCCCGATACTATATTGATTGATTGGAGCTCTCGATTTTTCAAATAAGGAAGTAATCAGAACTTCCGATACCATATCAGAACTTATAATTAGAGATATTGGTTTCTAAATCAGGAAATAATCGGAACTTTCGATTCCAAATCGAAACTTCTGGTACTCCTATAATTTTCTTATAGAGAGCGCCCGAACTGGTCAGAACTTTCAATTCCAAATCAGAACTTCCTATCCATCCAAAGTTTTCTTGGGCATCACTAATTTGACATCTTCATATTTATGATCTATGAAACATGATCATCAATCAATCGAATATGCTAATCTATGTATCATCACTGTCTCACATGATAATAAGACCAAGAATGCTTTTTGAACAACATCATTATGAAACAAAAAGTCTCACATAACAAGTCGTCAACTCGTCAATCGATGTAAACAACATTTATTCAAAGAATAAGATAACAATTATTCTCACATGTAAACATAGACATCAAAAACATCTTTCACATACATTTCACATACACACAACTCACTCTCACAAGTATTTAATACCCATAGAGCTTAGGTGTGTCTCATGGTTAGACTATGATAGCGGTTTAGTCAACGGATATGCTATGTTCAAATTTGTGTGTACCTTGAAAATCATTACATTGTATCTCTCTATGATCTCGTGGATTATGTAATATCGTCGAAATATATGTTTGGACTTATGGTGTGATTTAGGCTCCTTTGCTTGTGCAATGACACCATTATTATCACAATAGAGGTCCACTGGGTTGGATGCACGAGAAACAACACCCAGCTCAGAAATAATCTTTCTAATCCAAATGACCTCCTTCGCAGCTTCTAAAGTCGCAATGTACTCGGCTTCTATCGTAGAATCAACCATCATTAGTTGCTTAGAACTTTTCCAACTCACTGCGCCTCCATTGAAGCAGAACACAAATCCATATGCGATCATGAATCATCCTTATTGGTTTGGAAACTAGCATCAGTGTAACCACTTAAAATGATCTCCTCCTCACCGCCATAAATTAGGAATATATCCTTAGTTCTTCTCAATTACTTGAGGATACTCTTTTCTACTATCTAGTTACTGTCACTTGGGTTTGACTAAATATGCTCGTGACACTAAGAGCATAAGAAACATTTGGGCACGTACATAGCATGGCATACATATGAACCCGATCGCATAGACATATGGGATCATGCTCATCTTCTCCGGCTCATCAAGTATCTAGGCACAACGAGTCTTACTAAGAAAAATACCATGTGGCATTGACAGACGACCTTTTCTTGGAATTCTGTATTTTGAACCTGTTGATAGCAAAAAAATAGCATTAATAGTTAAATTTGTCAAAATATCAATTTTGGTAAATTGGACCAAAATATGCTAAGACCTGGCACTGGCCGGTCCAACCGGCCATGTAGGCCCGGTCCAACCGGCCCAATTTTGTATCCAATTCAGATTAGTTGATTTCGGGTCTATTTATCTCTAATTAATTTTTGATGAATTGGATCTGTATCTAAGTCCAATTAGAGTCCAGACACGTCATGTCCAACCTCTATAAATAGAGGCAAGGCCGATTCAAGGAGACCCCCCAAACCCTAATAGATCCAATCTATTATTATCTTGAATCATACCTTTACTTTTCAATCTACTTTCTTTTCCCTAGGATTAGCTTTAACATCCATCTTCGTGAGTTTGCACTGAAAGCCCTCCATCCGCCGCGTCATAATCATGGTAAGTCCTTGTCGACTCGCTTGTGAATCATCTGTTTCATCCAATGTTTTAAATAGCCGGCTAATAGCGGCTATTTAGCCGGCTATAGCCTCTGGGGAGGTCTGGGGCTAAGAAATACACTATTTAGCGCTAAACGAATTTAGCCGCTAATAGCCTTATTTAGCCCGCTAAAAACACAATATTGGCCTAGTTTAGCCCGCTAAAAAATACTAAGAGAATAAATGTTATTTTATAATATTGTTTAACTCTTTATATGACATTTCAATGCAATAAGTTTCAGTTTTAGATGATTTAAGAGATGAGTAAATCATTTTATACTCCATAGTTTATCAATTTTATTTTGCAACTTAATGTTTGTGAGTTTGTTAGACAATTGTTCAATGTCTTTTACAAGTGATGTTGAATTTGCATGCATGTTGATATGTTATTGCATCCATATATCGCATAATTGCTATTCAAATGAAGGCATGTCATGTTTTTTTCTAAAACCGCTAAATGGCTTAGCTCGCCGCTATAGCCGGCTATAGCCTTTATAGCTGATTTTGAAGGCTGCCGCTAAGTGCCTTAGCCCGACATTTAAAACATTGGTTTCATCCACGTAACATATTTCTATCATTTTATCGGTTTACCAGTGATTCAGTATCTTGGCCGAATTGCCCTAGTTTCTTGGTGTTTTGCAGTATTTCATATTCCCCTTCCTCATCAAGAACCCCTGCATCGAGGCACCTTCGTCGGAGTCATCGCCGACTAAGCAAGGAATCAATTGACTCTAACTGTTGGTCTGACTGACGGTCTCGGGACGGTCTGACCACACCATGTCGGTCTGTCACCTAACGAGCCGACATGCCTCGTCACGCCGTTGTTGGCACACGTCGGTCTGTGCGGTCAGTTTGACCAAGCCTCGTAGGAAGCTTTAGGAGCACTTCGCTTCAACGTCGGAGGCCACCCTCCGAGGGTTACCTGCACCCTTTGATCTAACCGGGCACCAGACGCCGGTCTGACCGGCTAGGATATCGAAGCCCATCTTCGGTTGTCTCCGTGACACACTCCGGAGGACCCCCTTCGGCAACCCTGTAGTCTTCCGGTATGAACGAGGGCTTCTCTTCGGTTCGACTGACAGAAGGCCAGAGAGACCACTTCGGCCACCCTTCGCAATTCACGCCGGAGGACCCCTTCGGTTAGATTACAGTCACCGTCGGTCTGACCGGCTCGTTTAGGCCGGTCTAACCACCAGGACCCCTTCGGTTGAACCAACCCTGTCTTGGCCAGTTTAATTACTTTTTTCTTACACATCGGTTAGTTGAATAATTTTAATTGATATTATTTGATTGTCTGGCGACTCCGTTATTCCCTTACCATTGTTTAAGGGTCGTCATATCGCGACATCGACGTTGTGTTATGCTTAGGGGTTTACCTCTAAGTATCTGCACACTTTTGTATCGTTGGATCGACGTCGGTGCGTTTGGCGCTTTGACTGTTAGGTTTTAGTGTCAACAGAACCGCTTCAAAACCTTGTCAATGTAAATACTCTAGCTTAATCCAATTAGTCGCCTTGATCTATCTCTATAGATATTAATGTCCAAAATATATGTTGTATATCCAAGGCCTTTCATAGAAAATTTTTTTCTTAGTGAAGTCTTGACAACATCTATCAAAAAATGTCATTTCCAATCAACAACCTCCACATATAAGACTAGTAACAAAAGTGAGCACCCACTAGCTTTTTGTATACACGAGGCTCTTCTTTATTCTTGATGAAGCCAAACCTTTGACTACCCCATTACAACAAATATTCCAACCCCAAGAAGCTTGTTTCAGCCCATAAACGAACTTCTGCAACTTGCATATTTTCCCATCATTTTCTAGATCGTCAAGATCTTTAGGCTGTGTCATGTACATATTCTAGTAAGGTTTCTATTCAGAAAAGTTGTATTGACATCCTTTTGCAATACTCATAATCATAAAATGCGACAATTGTTAGGATGATCTGGATAGACTTAAGCATGGTGACGGGTAAAAATGTTTCATCATAATCAACACCTTGAATATGTTTGAAACCTTTCGCCACCAATCATGCTTTGTAGATGTGAACATTTCGATCAACGTCTATCTTTTTCTTAAAAATCCATTTACACTCAATAGTTTTACACCATCAGATGGATTGACCAAGTTCTAAACTCGGTTTTCTCGCATGGACTCTAATTCAGATCAGATGGCTCCAAGCCATTTCTCAGAGTCTGGTCCCATTGTTGGGATATGTGGAAGCTACGCTAGCCGATAATTTCAAAATTTTCTCCCCCAAACCTTGGAACCATGCATGTGAGGGATCATGAATCGTTACCTTCTATCGCGAGATGCGCTAGGTGCAATGGAAGAAGATGTTGGGGAAGCTCGTCCTCGCTTATCCTCATCTCACTCCGCCCATTCCCTAGCGATCCAATTGACCAAGACCGGCGATGTCCACTTGAATAAGCTCACGAGCGCTGCTATTCGAGCATCACCTCTATGGAGTCCACATGTACATGTATGAGATTAATCTCACATCGGCGTGCTAGCACCGGTTGTGAAATCTTGGGGGGAATCTCAATCTCAACTGTTGAGATCAAGAAGGGAGATGAGAGGTTCTTTGAGGCTAGATTTTAGAAATAATCTAAACTTCAATTAATCTGATCTTCATAACCTCCTCCTCCCTTTATATAGAGCTATGACCTTGGCCCAAATCCAAGATAAAAGGCCCAACAGATCTGATTTGTTCGCCGGCCTTGGAACTTCCGATCTTAGATCGGAACTTCCGATCTAGACTCTCTGTTTCAGTTCTGGAAATTATCGGAAATTCTGATACATCAGTACTTCCAACGATACCAGAACATCAGAACTTTTGATCCACCATCAGAACTTCTGACTCGTTCAGAAAATATAAAACCATCCCAAGTTAAGCCATGTTCGCACTTTTGATATCTTATCGGAACTTCTGACATGTGCAATATTATCAGAACTTCCGATCTGCCCAGAATTGCCTTGGACACAATTCCTTCAATCTCCCACTTGCACAAGAACCAATTCTTGGCAGGTATCTTAATCCATCCCCTTAAGTATGCGACCCGGTAGGTTCATACACAAACGGTTGTTCACTAGAAACCTTTTTCGACTCACTGATCAATAGCGGTACCTAGCATCACGTATTGACCCCCGAAAGCATACAAAATCAAAATTTTACTAAACCTTGATATATGCATGCACCAATCCCTTTACCACATGACATCAGTCAAGCTCAAGGCGAGATATGTGCCACCCTTATTGGATAGCTCGACATTTCATTCGAACAAGTATTAGATTTAAATCATGACTAACTCTTTAGTCATAGCGGCATAGTCATGCACTTTTCCAATCCAACTACCTCGAGTGGCCCAAAGACGTCTCTCCCATCATTAGGAGTGGTAAATTTCATCTTGATCGTTCACATCCCACGACATGTTTCACAACATACCTGAAAACAACCCTTATGGCTACCCAGTTACGGAATAGTGTTAGGAAACATCTAAATGTATCGCTACATATTCTAGAATCAAATGACAATCTCAAGTCCGAGGAATTTGTAGGTACACCATTTGAGATGACAACTGATGTCACGTCACAATCCCAGCAGTATCTCAAGTGGGTCTATCTATCACCATGTTCTCCAACATGTGTTTACATCTCTGGTTTGATATCTTTATGTCTATGATCCATGAAACATGATCATCAATCAACTAGATGTGTTGATCTATGTATCATCACTATCCCACATGATGATAAGATCAAGGATACCTTTTGAAAAATATCATTATAAAAACAAAGAGTCTCATAGATAAGTCATCAACTCATCAATCAAAGTAAACAACGTTTATTGAAGGAACAAGATAACAATTATCCTCATACATAAGCATAGACACTACTAAAAATTATCCATCACTGCTTCCGCATAGGTCTTGGGCTCATCGTTGTCCAACAACAATATGTCGCATTTCCCGGTGGTCAAAAACATGAACCACTCCGGCACGTGACTCACACTCTTGGACCTTCGTGGGGCTGGTGTCTGAACAATAGGTTCTACAACCCTTTGCATGTCCTATTGTGCTTCAGTGGGATTTGGAACACTTTCTAGTGGCTCTCAAACTTCTTTGAGATGCACCACTCTCCCACTAACCCTTTTCTAGAGAAACTCTTTCTCAAGAACACACCATTTCGAGCGACAAACACTTTACCATATTCTCTATTATAGAAATAGTATCCTTTGGTTTCCCTAAGATATCCCACAAAGAAGCACTTGTCAGATTTAAGAGTAAGCTTGTCAGACATCAAATGTTTGATATACACCTCACAACCCCAAATCATAAGAAAATACAAATTGGGATGCCTCCCATACCACATCTCATATGGCGTCTTCTCTACTGACTTAGATGGAACTCTATAATAAGAAAGCGTTAGTTTCTAGAGCGAGTTCCCAAAAGGATAATGGAAGATCAGCATGACCCATCATAGACTAAACCATGTCCAACAAAGTGCGGTTTCTCCACTCTAACACCCCATTCCACTGAGGCGTGTCAGGTGGAGTCAACTATGGAACAATTCCACACTAATTCAGATGATCACTAAACTCATAGCTCAAATATTCACCTCCACGATCAGATCGTAGAAATTTGATTATCTTTCCCATATGATTTTGTACCTCATTTTGGAACTCCTTAAACTTTTCAAAAAAATCCCACTTATGCCTAATTAAGTAGACATAACCATATCTACTCAAGTCGTCAGTAAAAGTGATAAAGTATTGAAAACCACCTTTGACGGTATGACTCATTGGTCCACATACATCAGTATGTACTATGACCAATAGCTCGTTCGCCCTCTCACTTTGACGAGTGAAAGGCGGCTTTGTCATTTTGCCAAGTAGACAAGACTCACATATGTCATAAGATTCAAAATCAAATGACTCCAAAAGTCCATCTCTATGGAGCTTTTGCATGCACTTTTCATTTATATGACCCAAATGACAATGTCAGATGTAGGTAGGATTCAAATTATTAAGTCGTTGTTTCTTTGTACTAATGTTATAAATGTGTGCATCTTCAAGACTTAGAATATATAATCCATTCACCAATGGACTAACACCATAGGGCATACCATTCGAAAATATTGAAGGACACTTGTTCTTTATTATGAATTCAAAATTGTATTCTTCTAAACATGAAGAAGCGATAATGTTTCTACCTAAGGCGGGAATGAAATAACAATTATTCAACTTCATAACTAATCCTGAAGGTAGCGATAGTGAATAAACATCGACGGCCAACACTGCAATATTTGCACCATTTCTGAGGTAGACACCCAGTTCGCCACTAGCACACTTTCTTGACCTACTCACCTACTTAGCCCCTACAATTATTTGCAAGTATGAATTATCGAACTGATATAAAATACACATGAATCATTTGGACGAGTGGCAAGATTAATTTTAATAACATTAATACTTGAAATAGAAGTGGAAGTCTGACTTCCCTTCTCCTTCCAGAGTCCTTCCCAGAACCATTTGCAGTTCCTGAGCCATTGACCAATTTTGCACACAAACAAGGACATCGAGGTACCGTACCTCTCGACCTAAACTTGGCTCTCAAAAATTCCTTGGTGTCCCATAATCATATTATGGAAATCCTTGTTCTCATCTTGCTTCCGAAGCTCAAAGGACAAACTGTTAGGTATGAGACAACTTATATTAAGTGGCTCATTCATGTGCTTCTCACAAGCCCTCCAGTCAACTAATCCATCATTATGGGACTCCTCTAGAACATTTTCCTTTTGCTTTCATTTTAGAACACTTCTCGAGATTATGTACTCGTCTATAAATATTGTTCCAAAAAGAATAGATCGCAAAATAAAGACTAAAATGTTCTTAACAGTTGGTGTCATGATCTACAAAATTAAATGCAAGGTTCAACACTATATTATGTTTATCTTCTATCCAATAAAATATGTATCACTATTAAAACCACTCACTTTCCCTCTAATAACTAATAGTGTGACAAGATTCATATTCAACTAACTCATAGTGAGCTTTGGCATCACTGCTAGAAGCTAACTGACATAGGTAAGCAATATTTTGCTAATCACATCATATGTGACTCTTTTTTGTTGGAGTAGCATTCAATGCATAACGTTCAACTCCATGCCCCAAAGCTCAAAACTGTTTTGATAGCTTTATTAAGCAAACCAATACTATGCATCTGGAAGTCCGACTTCCACCCTAACTAGTCAAGATAAAAGATAGCACCCTACTTTGGCAGACCCACTATTAATGATCGAGATCCTTGGTAGGTGTAGCTATTGGAAAGAGCATCAATACTTAAATTTTTGAGGGAAAAGTATGATAGCAAGGTAATGCCCCTATCACACACGAAACATGTAAGAATAGTATAACAAGAACATAAGAAAGCATCACGGGTAATCATACTAAATATGACATTGTATGGCCCTCTTCACATGGTGATCTCCATCTCCATGGCTCCCGTCATTGAGTGTGTGCTCTTGGCCTCTATGAAGTGTACTAGTCTATCTCGCATAGCCTATACTTGTTACATGGGTCGAAGCTAGTGTAAATTAAATACGACTTGCATGTCATTTCCGTGATGCTTCGGCCCATGTAACAAGTACAGGCTATGTGAGATAGACTAGTACACTTCATGGAGGCCAAGAGCACACACTCAATAACGGTATCCATGGAGATGGAGATCACCATGTGAAGAGGACCATACTATGTCACAGTTAGTATGATTACTTGTGATGCTTTCTTATGTTCTTGTTATACTACTCTTGCATGTTTCATGCGCAATAGGGACATTACCTTGCTAGAATAGTTTTCTCTCGGAAAATTAAGTATTGATGCTCTTTCCAATAGCTGCACCAACCAAGGATCTCGATCATCGATAGTGGGTCTACCAAAGTAGGGTGCTATCTTTTATCTTGACCAGTTGGGGCGGAAGTCAGACTTCTGCACACATAATATTGGTTCACTTGACAAGACTATCAAACCAGTTTTGGGCCTTGGAGGATAGGAGTTGGGGTCGAGCATTGGATAGAGTTGGCGTAGAGCATAGGATGCTTCTTCAACGACAAGAGACACATATGATATGATTAGCAAACCATTGCTTACTTATATCACCTAGCTTCTAGCAGTGATGCCAAAGCTTACTAGGGTTAGAATGAATATGGATCTTGCACCACTATGAGTCATTAGAGGGAATGTGACTCTTTTAAAATAGTGGAACATCTTTTATTAGATAGAAGATAAAACATTGCATAGTGTTGAACCTTGCATTTAATCTTTTGTAAATCATGACACCTACTACTCCTTCTGTTAAGAGCACTCTAGTTTTTAATTTGCTATCTATTCTTGAACGTGAGAAATTATATGGAACACACTTTATGGATTGATATCGATACTTGAGAATTGTTCTTAAACAAGAGAAATGGGATTATGTTCTAGAGGAACCTCACCCCGATGAGCTAGGAGAGGATGCTTCTGCAGTAGACAAGCATGCTTATGAGAAGCATGCTAGTGATTTCGTGGATGTCAGTTGTCTGATGCTTGCCTACATGTCCTTTGAGTTTCAGAAATAATATAAGGAACATGTGTCTAAGAACATGTTTCAGAACCAAACAATGGTCGAGAGATACAATTTGTCTAAGGCATTGTTTAGGAGTAGGCTGGCTGAAGGGAGCCCAGTGAGTCCTCATGTTATCATGATGATTGGTTACATTGAGACTCTAGAGAGACTGGGTTCTCCACTAGATCCATACGTATCTATTGA
This sequence comes from Zizania palustris, assembly GCA_019279435.1. Taxonomy (NCBI): domain Eukaryota; kingdom Viridiplantae; phylum Streptophyta; class Magnoliopsida; order Poales; family Poaceae; genus Zizania; species Zizania palustris. The sequence continues at coordinate 15,828,905 of JAAALK010000290.1, forward strand.
TGTCATTCTCTATTCGCTCCCACTGATCTTTGAGTCATTCATCATGAATTATAACATGGTTGAACTAGAGAAGACACTAGCTGAGTTGCATGGGATGCTTAAGATTGCATAGGAGAGTATCATAAAATCTCCAAATCATGTGATGATGGTTTAGAAGGAAAGCAAATAGAGAAAGAGGAAGGGCAAGGCTAAGACTACATATTCAATCTCTAGTGCTAAGTCTAAACCGACTAGAAAGTCCAAGTCGGGTCCTGCTGGCTCTGATGTGTGCCACCACTACCACAAGCTTGGGTATTGGAAGTGCAATTGCAAGGTGTACCTGGAAGAGCAGAAGAACAAGAAGGGAAGTGTGACTTCCACTTCACGTATTAATGTTATTGAAATTAATCTTGCTACTCGGCCAAATGATTCGTGGGTATTTAATACTGGATCGATGATTCATACTTGCAAATCATTGCATGTGCTGAGTATAGCAAGAAAGTGTGATAGTGGCAAGTTGGATGTTCGCGTCGGGAATGGTGCAAAGGTTGCGGCATTAGCCATCAGCCTTCACTCACTTTCACTACCTTCAGGACTAGTTTTGGAGTTGAATAATTGTTATTTCATTCCCACCTTAAGAAGAAATATTATCTCTTCTTCATGTTTAGAGGAAGATGGTTTTGAATTCGTAATAAAGAATAAGTGTTGTTCAATATTTTCGAATGACATGCTCTATGGTGTTTGTCCATTAGTGAATGAATTATATATTCTGAGTCTTAAAGATGTACACGTTTATAAAATTAATACTAAGAAACAATGACTCAATGATCTGAATCCTACCTACGTCTAGCATTGTTGTTTGGGTCATATAAATGAGAAGCGCGCATAAGCTCCATAGTGATGGACTTTTGGAGTTATTTGGTTTTGAATCATATGACACATGCAAGTCTTGCTTACTTGGCAAAATGACAAAGACGTCTTTCACTAGATAGAGTGAGAGGGCGAGTGAGCTATTGGCCATAGTACATACTGATGTGTGTGGTCCAATGAGTCACACGGCTAGGAATGGTTTTCAATACTTTATCACTTTTACCAATGATTTTATTCGTATGGTTATGTATACTCTATGAGGCATAAGTAGGAGTCCTTCAAACAGTTTAAGGAGTTCCAAAATAAAGTACAAAATCATACTGGCAAGATAGTTAAATTTCTACGATCTAATCGTGGAGGTGAATATTTGAGCCATGAGTTTAGTGATCATCTAAAGCAGTGTGGAATTGTTCCACAGCCGACTCCACCCGAGCGGAGGAACCGTACCTTGTTGGACAGATTCAAGGTGTTGATTATGATGAAACGTTTTCGCTCGTCGCTATGCTTAAGTCTATTTGGATCATCCTAGCAATTACCGTATTTTATGATTATGAGATATGGCAAATGGATGTCAAGACAACTTTCTTGAATGGAAAACTATGTGAGGACGTGTACATGACACAACCTAAAGGTCTTGACGATCCAGAAAATGTTGGGAAAGTTTGTAAGTTACAGAAGCCCATTTATGGGCTGAAGCAAGTTTCTCGAAGTTGGAATCTTCGTTTTGATAAGGTAGTAAAAAGGTTTGGCTTCATCAAGAATGAATAAGAGCCTTGTGTTTATAAGAAGGCTAGTGGGAGTTCACTTGTGTTTCTGGTCTTGTGTGTGGATGACATATTATTAATCACAAATGACATTCCTTTGTTGAATGCTATCAAGACTTCAATGAAAAATAGTTTTTCGATGAAAGATCTTGAAGAGGAAGCATACATTTTGAGTATAAAGATCTATATAGATAGATCAAAATGGTTAATTGTATTAAGACAAAGTATATGTACATTGACAAAGTTTTGATATGGTTCAAAATGGAGAATTTCAAGAAGGGATTTCTGCCAGTGTCACATGGTATTTCTCTTAATAAGACTGAGTGTGTTGCAACATGTAACATCCCAAGATTTAAAAAAATAAATAAAACAAAGAAAATCAATTTTCTGGAATATAAGTGATTTATGAAAAGAAGATACTAAAAGAGACCTAACAAAGCCAAACAGGAATAATACTTCAAATTTTAACTTGAAAAATTTATGGTGGAATCTAGAGGCCGAGATATAATTTTAGGGATTTTTACAAATTTTTATCAACAGTGAATCAACCCTTAAACAAATAAATGAATTACTAGAATTATTTTAATTCAGAAAAGCATTTTAAATCCTAGTGGGCCGCAAACCATCAATCTGCCTCAGCCCGGCCTAGCCCAGTGCCCGTGTCACTGCCAAGTGGGACCCAGGTGTCGGTGCCAACGTCCCTCCTCTCTCTCCCGCCCACGCCCCACCTCGGCCCCACGCGTCAGCCTCTCTCTCCCCCTCGTTCGGCCATTGACCGCCCGGGCCCGCCTATCGGCCCTTCCTTTTTCGCTCACCCGCCGATAGGTGGGGGCCACCTGTCGGATCCATCGTCTCCGATGGAATCCCCCCTCTCCTTTCCTTATCCGACGACCTCCTTCTGTTTTCTCGCCGTCGGCCGCCCGTATCCGTCGATCCGACCTCGGATTCTTTTTCCCCGATCGCCGGCGACCTCATTCCATATAAAGCCGACGCGGTTTCACCTATATGGAAGCTAGCCCGTGCATTTGGAAGCCTCGCCGGAGTAAATAAGGAACCCTCTTGGGTTTCCTCCGTTTACCTTGCCATAGCAGCGCCGGCGACCCCCTATAAGTACCATTCCGAACACCGCACTCCACCCACACCCCCTTAGCGCAAGCCATCACATTCTAGAGCGTCGTCGCCCATTTTTCGGCCTTTAGCTTTGCTTCACCTCGGGCCGCCGCTCGCCGATGACCCGAGCCACTGCTGCCCTCGCCGACGACACCTCTGTGACCGCCATCTCCCGCCCGTCACCGGCCTTGCCTCCGTTGGGCTAGAACACCGCCGGGACATCGCCGTCACCGCCAACCAGAGGGACCTTCATCGCCCCTCTTCGACGGCGGTCACCGTCAGCTCACCGCCGCCACCACCGCCGGTATGCCCGTACTCCCCGTGGTCCCCACTTTCCGTTTTAGGCCTTAGCTTTGCCAGTGAGCCCTCGCCGACGACGGAATTGCTCGCCGTTGCGCCGCCGAAGTGGGGAACGAAGGGGGTAATACCCGCTTACACGCGTGTCGTGCCGGATCCATTCCTGGCCGCACGTTTGTAATCGGACATCTCACGGGATTTAATCAGAGCCGTCGATCTGGTCAAAGCAGTACCGAGGCCTCACAGCCGTCGATCGCCACTTAACCCTCCTGCCTCGCGCCTGACCACTTGATCTAGATCGGACGGTCCAGATCGATTCGGTCCACGCGCAGAGTAACCCAGTCCACCGTGGGCCTGGCTCACCGTGGACCAGAACCCATTTTCTGTTTAAAATAAAATTCAGAAATTGATTTAAACTTTAAAAATTCATAACTTGCTTATTTTAACTCCAAATTTCACCATTCAAATTTTGTTAAATTCCTCTTTTTATTCTCTACATGTTTATGCCATAAAAACAGTATGTTACTGTGACGCCCCGATTTACCGAAATCGAGACATTATTGAATTTCCATAGAAAAACAATAATACAAGAGGTTCATCATGCGACAACGTACATACGACAATATCCATGGTACGCAGACCACATTTATTACATCAGAGTTTTAAATAAAACGATAACAATAAAAATAGTTAAACTGCATGACGAACGTCTTCTTCAGGATTTTTCTTCTTGACTGGGTCGCTACTCCAGACCATCCTCGTAGTAGACATCCTCTGTGGGGTCCAATGGGTATGAGTACAAAAAGTACTCAACAAGCCACCGCAAATGCAAGTAATAATGCAGGATAATAAACAAAGAAGGGTAATGGCTAACAGTGCGGAAAAGTACATTTTCAGTTATTGCAGTTAGTGTAATCAAATTTTATCATGCGGGAATATAAACATGAACATCAATAACATCATCTAACTCGAGGAGTACGTTTTACCTCCTCGCACAACAGTCCTTACATGTCAAACCATCATGCACATACATATTCAAAGTAAACTAACTGTGGGATGTCACGCAACCCGCCCTTGACCGTGGGCTCGACTTTTTGAAAAGATTTAAGACTCTGATCAGAGATGTACTACTGTATCCACAAGGCACACACTCATCCCAAACGAGATGACCCATACCACGGGAACTCGTGCCAAAACCTCGGCATGAAATGCTCCAAGCGATAACCACCCGCTCTAGGTTTCACCGGCGCGCCGGGCCGCATCCCGGCTAACGTCGCACCCCCTTTTGCGCCACATTGGTACAAGCCACCCGCAGGTGCTGCTTGACCCATCTCCAAATGGTGGCCTCGGTTTGGAACACTCCATACCTTAGTTAGGACTTACCCATTAGACTTGTGGTTAGTACGGAAGTGTATTGCAACGGATCCCTCAGACCGGTCCTTATAGTGCCCCGGGTGCTACCGACCAATGCCCTAGCTTGCACCCGGAACCCACCATGCATTCACTCACAACCACAACTCCAACACCGACAGAATTCCATAGATAAGAAACAATGGGGATCATATAGTAGAACCATGTACTACGACTCATTTTTATCCTATAGCGATCGTGTCGATACATTGGACACTAGCTAATAACATTTATCATATGGTGACAAGGAGTTTAGGCTAGAGAGCATGGCTTGCACATCAAGGTCGGGGGATCCTACATAAATATATTGTAAGGGTTCATTCGACTAATGCATGTATAACCTATGTGTTTTAGCGATAGTTTAATCAAACATGGGTTCAATATGCTCAAAAGATTGGTTTGGTGACTCGCCTTGTTCAGCGAAGGGTGAGGGAGGAACTTCCGGGAAATATTCCGGCTCCTCGACGGCGTCGAAGTCTTTCCAATATAATAAGGTAAAATAAAATGAACACAACATTCAATCAAACAATATAGCATTACATGATAAGCACATAGGTTAAAGTTGGTTTAAAAATAAATTAAGTGGTTAAGGTTCTGAAATTTATTTCATAAATAATTTTAAAGGAATTTAAATGAAAAGTTGTCTTTCATAAGAGGGATTTTAAGTGTGAATAATCCCATTTTAAGTTTTCTAATTAATTTAAAATGAATGGTTCAGAGAAAACTTAGTGGTTTTAGTATACAAGCAGAAAGGAATAAATATAAATTTTACTGAAATTTAAATAGTTGAATTTATATTCTTAACCTAAGGGTGTTTGAATGTCCATTTAAATTATCATGAAAAAGTCTAAAGTAACATATTGTTTTTATTGAACTAATGTGTAGAGAATAATATTATGAATTTTCTGAAATTGAAATGGCAATTTTTAGAGTTCAAATGCGCCAGATATGAATTTTACAAGTTTAAAAGCATTTCTGGAATTCATTTTCAAATTTTAAATCCCTCGGGTCCACGGTGAGCCAGGCCCACGGTGAACCCGCGCACTGTGCGCGTGCGCCGGATCGATCTGGACCGTTGGATCAAGATCCAACGTGCGCTGGCGAGGCGGGGCGCGTAAGTGATAACGGACGGCCGGGATTAAAACGCGCGAAATGGGTACCACGTGGACGCACGAGATCGATCGCGAGTTTTAAATGGAAATGAACGCGCGAGATTAAAACGTACCGCTTTGACCCGATCCGACGGTGCGGATTAGATCACGTACGTGGGCTCACACGCGTCGTCCGATCGCGATCGCACGGTCGGGATCAGATCCGACACGGCACGGGTACTCGACCCGTGCCGGTCATCTTCCCCGATGATGGCGAGCGGGCCAGGGGCCACAGCGAGCGACGGCGGCCCTAGCTAAGCCTAGAAATGGAAAGAGGACACTATGGCGGTCACGACGGTACCTTAGGCGAGGCGAGGGGTCGAGGGAGCGCGGTCAACGGCGAGGGTAGACGCGGTGGGTTCCTCGGGTACTCGACGGCGATGGTGATCCGGCGATCTCCTTGGCCAGCGGAGGTGTGGCCGAGGTAGGGGCGGTCCTTGCGGTCGCAGAGGTGCGGTCGACGAGGACGGAGGGGGACTCCGGCGACGGCGATCGACGGCTGGAGGGCGGGCGGCGGTGTTACGCTAAAAACCGAATGGAGGGCATTCTGATCGTGCTCGAGGCGAGTGGGCGTAGGGGATCGAGTGCGGGTGGCCAGGGGGCTTAAATAGGCGTGCCAGCGAGGTTTAACAGGCGTCGCATGCAAGGAAAGCCGAGGAGGGCTTTACTCACCGGCGAAGGCACGACCATGCGCGTGAATGCGATCAAGAGGCTTAAACGCGTGCCTTAACGCGCTTAATTGACCGGCGGGCCTCGGGGAATTCAATGTCGGGGTCAGTTTAACGGGAGGGGGAGCCGGCGAGCGGATCCGAGGCGAGGTTCTCGGCCGGCGGGATTAGGGGGGGTTGGCGCGAGGTTGATGATGAAGCTGACAGGCGGGGGCCACTGGCCAGCGGGCGCGGATGCGCGAGGGAGTGAGCTGACGGGTGGGGCCGGGGTGTCGGGCGCGCGCGTGAAGAGGGGAGGGCTCACTAGCAGGCGGGACCCGGGTGTCAGTCCTAGCGCGTGGGAGGGAGTGGGCTGGGCCGGCCGAGAGAGAGAGAAGGGAGGGGGAAGCCCATTACTGTTTTCAAAGGTTTTCCGATTTAAAATAATTGCAGAAAATAGATTAAATCTTTTGGGGCATTTCCAAAGTGGATAAAAATTTGTAAAAATTCTCAAAAATATATCTTGGCCTTGGCAGTGTATACAAAAATTTTCAGCTCCTGGTTTGGTCATTAACTCTATGTTGTAGTTCAAAAGGGAATAAAAGGTTATTAAAGGTATTTTCAGAAATATAAATTCCAGGAAATTGAATTAAATAATATTTTTATTGTTTTGGAAATTCGGGGTGTTACAGTTACTTTAGCACAAAATATTATTATTAATTAAATGAATAAAAACCCCTTAGGTATAAATTGATAAATCATGAAATAAATTAGGAAAAACCCCTAAACTTTAACCTTTAATATTATTCAATATAACTTTAGAATAACATAGCTTATTTCACATATTTAAATCCTAAAACTTGTATGCTAATGTTTTGTGATATTTTGATTGTTTATTGAATGTTTTATGTAAATTTTTCCGTATCAAGAAGACTACGGGATCGTCGAGGAGCCAGAGTTTTACCCCGAGGTTCCTCCATCACCATTTGCTGAGCAAGGCAAGTCACAACCCCCATTTTGATCATCATTGAGCCCATGTTTTAATAAAGTATCGCTATAACTCATAGGATAATATTGCATTAGTCAAATCTCAAGCCCTACACATTATATTTATTAGATCCCCGTCCTTGTGTGCAAACCCAAGCCATGATTATTGAGCCTACACTCCTTGTCACTCTACAAATATTGTATTAGCTAGTGTCCAATGTACCGACACAACTGTTATAGGATAAAAAGATTGAGTCATAGATAGATGGATTCTACTATATGTATTTCCCCGTTATTCTTGTCTCTAGACTCTGTTGGAGTTGACTATGTTATAAGTATGGTGGGTTCCGGGTGCAAGCTAGAGCATTGGTTGGTTGCACCCGGGGCACTATAAGGACCAGTCTTTGGGATCTGTTGCAAAGCACTTCCGTACTAACCACAAGTCTAATGGGTAAGTCCTAATCGGAAGTATGGAACAAACCGACTTGATGCACCATAGTGGAGGGGGTAAGGGGCAACCTGCGGGTGACTTGTATCGACGTGGCTCAAGGGGGGTATGGTGTTGGCTCGACGCGTCGGGGCACCATATGAAACCCATAAGAGGGTGTTGTCGGATCGAGGTGGTCCATATGGAAGGTTTTGGCATGAGTTCTCGTGGCATGGGTCATCTCGTTACACTTTGGTGTAACTGATGAGTGCGTGTCTTGTGGGTACAGTGGTACACCTCTGATCAGAGTTTAAATCTTTTCGAAAAGCCGAGCCCACGGTCAAGGGCGGGTTGTGTGACTTCTCGCAGTTTGTTTACTATTGTTTGAGTGAAAGTGTTATTCATGGCATGTAAGGACTGATGAGCGAGGGTGGGCTGACTGTACCCCTCGAGTTAGAAGATGATGCATACACATGTTTACATTTCTGTATTAATAACTTGATCACATTTAATTGTTTTACAAACATGCTTTTCCGCAAAATTAGCCACTACCTTCCTTGTTATTACTCTGCATTATATTTGCATCCGGTGGCTTGCTGAGTACAATTGTACTCACCCCCGTTGACTTACATCACCAGAGCCCATCTACTATGAGGAGGATGAAGGTCTGGAGTAGCGACCCAGTCAAGGTGAGACTGGAAGGAGGCGTTCATCTAGGACCCTTGTTTTATTAGTTTCTCTTCACTTTATTCACTTTTGTACTAATACGGACTACGAACCGTGAATGCTTGTCATATTGTACGTGGTCGTGTGATGAACGTCTTGATTTATTGATTTTCTATGGAATTTCAATAAAGGTCCGGATTTATTAAATTTGGACGTTACAAGATGGTATCAGGGCCGACTTGACTATAGGAAGCCAAACAGACCCGACCCTAGGACTTAGAATAACCATATTTTCTTACAAAATTACTTACCCTCTCACCTTGTGGAGTTTCACAAAAATTTTCTCTCTTTTGTAGATGCCGGTCCATACCATGAGTGGGACTCTCCGCGACGAGGCTGGATTCGTCCGCGAGCTTCGCATGCTCGTCAGTTTCCTCGGGTTCGAGCACGAGCCAATGTTCCACGGAGTCTTCCCCGACGAGGACAAGAGCTACTACGAGGTCACCATCGTCATCCGCCCCCACACAGTCTGCCTTCTACACCCATGGAGTCGGAGGACCTTCATTCGTGGTGGCCAGCCAGCGCGCTGCTCTTCAGGCCCTCGCCGAGCTCTGGTTGGTCTATGACGGCCAACACCACGACATCGTCTACCGCTTCATCCCCATGCGTACCCCTGGGAGTCACCGCAACATGTACATCAGCTCCCTCACTCAGCGCAACTCTGCCATCGCCTGCACCATGAGATTGTTGGAGGCTATGGACAATCTTCACACCGAGGCCATCCTCGATGCAGATAGTCAGCATGACACCATCGACTTCTACCGCCATTCATCGGAGAATATGAACCGCGAGAACGCCGATCTTCGTCACCAGGTTCAGCAGAACCATCACTTGACCACCGAGGTAGAGTAGTTGAGGCGTCAGAACGAGCTTCTACACCAGGGCGCCACCGTCACCGCACAGCTTCACCACCAGATCCGAGAGTTGTAGAAGGACCTAGAGGAGGTCGCTCCCCTTTCGCCTCGCAAGCGGAAATCGCTCCGGATCCCCAGAGTTAGGCCCAAGAGGATCTCCTGCAGTGCACCTCCCGCCGGACCCTCCAGCTCCACCACCCCTGCACCGACCATCTCCACCGAGCCCGTGATCGAGCCGTCCCTCGAGCTGCCTTAGACGTAGTTTCTACGATTGCTTTTTTCCTTTTCATTGTTTTTGATTGTATTGCCACTCATGTCAAATATAAGGCATGGGTGAAGATTAAATATAAGATTTATATGTAATAGTATAGGATAACACATTTGGATATAAAACTTAGCCACATTTCCCCCTAAAAGTTTATTGTCTATTTTGGAAACTCCAAGATGACGTACACTCAGGGATCCGATGCTCCCCAAAACGTACGGGACAACGGAAACTTGCCCCAATGGGGAGCAACGGGGCAGAGGCGGGCCCCAGTCGCCAACCACCCCACCTTGGCCGAAATGATGGCCAACCAGAACCAACTGATATCCACACTGTTGAACCAGATGCAACAACAGCAAAACCAGATGCAGGAACAGTAGGCTCAATTCTTTCGTCTGCACCAACAACAGCCCGAGATCCCTCATCCCGCCACTCCCGCTCCTGCACCTGCCTCACAACTATCGGAGTTTCTCCAAGTCCGCCCTCCCACGTTCTCTAGCACCACAAACCCCATGGAGGCTGGTGACTGGCTAAGAACGATAGGGAAAAAGTTGGATCTCCTGACCTGCACTAAGCAGGAGAGGGTATCCTTCGCTGCCCACCAACTCTAGGGACCCACCGCAGAATGGTGGGACAACCTGCACGAGACTCTACCGGAGGGACACGTCCATACTTGGGCGGAGTTCTCCACCGCTTTCCGCACAACCCACGTCCCTGATGACATTATTGCCCCAAAACAACAGGAGTTCAGGGATCTGCACCAAGGAAGCAGGTCCGTGACAGAGTATCTGCACGAGTTTAACCGGCTAGCCCTGTATGCGCCGGAGGAAGTCCGTACTGATACGGCCCGGCAGTCCAAGTTTCTCCGAGGGCTGAAGGACGAGCTTTCCCTTCAGCTGGTCTCCGGAGACTACGCCAACTTTCAAAAGTTGGTCAACAAGGCGATTATTCAGGAGACCGAGCAGAATAAGGTTGACCTGAAGAAGAGGATGATCGCCTTCCGCCAGAATCAGGGAATGGCACAGAGGCCATGATTTGCACCTCCCCCACCGCGCCCCAATATCACCCGCGCCCGGTGTACCGCCCCGCGCGACCCGCCGCCAACCCCGGAGCAGGACATCCTCACCCCGCCCCCGCCGCACCAACTGCTCCAACCGCCCCTGCCAAGAAATCAGAGGTTCTGCGTGACAAGCACGACAAACCCGTGATTTGTTTCAACTGCCGCCAGGAAGGGCATTACTCTCACCAGTGCCCCTACCCCAAGCGTCCGCAAGGAGTCACGACCAACCCTGCCGTCCGCGCCCGCGTCAACCATGTCTCTGTCGAGGAAGCCCAGGCTGCACCGGAGATTGTCATGGGAAAGTTCACCGTACATTCAGCACCTACAGTGGTCTTATTTGATACTGGAGCTACGCACTCCTTTATTTCAACAACTTTTGTGGAAAAATATAATCTGAACAAATGCGAACTAGCAAGGTCAGTATTGATAGCCACCCCTGGCAAACAAACCCAAGCCCGCTCTTATAGTCCAAGGGTATGGGTAGATATCCAAGGTACAATATTCTGGGCCGACCCCATCCTAATAGAATGCCAAGGTTTGGATCTGATACTAGGAATGGATTGGCTCAACAAACACCAGGGTGTGATAAGATGTGCCCGGAGGCAAGTAACTGTGACCAGTGAAAAAGGGACTGTGGTCACCTTCCAGATGCCAAGTCAGAAGTCCGGAAAACCTCGCCTACACCAGATTACCTTGGAAGAGATACCAGTAGTCTGCGAGTACCCGGACGTATTTCCATAGGATTTACCAGGGATGCCATCCAAAAGAGACATCGAGTTCCGGATTGATCTAGTGCCCATAACCACTCCCATCTACAAGCGACCATATCGGATGGCCGCCAATGAGCTAGCTGAGATGAAGCAGCAACTTGAAGATCTTGAGAAGAAGGGTTACATCAGACCCAGCACATCCCCATGGGGAGCCCCCGTCATCTTCGTTGAGAAGAAGGAGGACAAGGCTAAGAGTATGTGCGTAGATTATCGAGCCTTGAATGAGGTAACCATCAAAAACAAGTACCCTTTACCCAGGATCGATGATCTATTTGATCAGCTGAAAGGATCCACAGTGTTCTCCAAGATCGACCTACGGTCCGATTATCATTAGATGAGGATTCGAGAGGAAGATATACCCAAGAAGACATTCACTTCTCGCCATGGCCTTTATGAGTGCACCGTCATGTCCTTTGGATTGACCAACGCCCCAGCTTTCTTCATGAATATGATGAATAAAGAGTTCATGGAATACTTGGACAAGTTTATTGTGGTATTTATAGATGACATCCTCATCTATTCTAAGGACAAAGAAGAACACGAGACCCACATCCAATTGACCCTAGGAAAACTAAGGGAACATGAGTTATATGCCAAGTACAGCAAGTGCAAATTTTGGACGGCGGAAGTAAAATTCCTTGGGCATATCATCTCCGCACAAGGTATCGCAGTAGACCCTGCTACCGTGGAAGCAGTTACTGATTGGCTGCCACCCACCAACGTATCTGAGATACAAAGTTTTCTTGGGCTAGCGGGATACTACAGACGATTCATCGAAAATTTCTTCAAGATAGTCAAGCCTATGACCAAGTTGTTGCAAAAGGGAGAGAAGTTTGAATGGACTCCCGAATGTGAGGAAAGTTTTCGGACCCTTAAGTCACGGCTGGTGTCAGCACCCATACTGACCCTACCAGATTTAAGGAAAGACTTCCATGTCTATTGAGACGCATCTCGTCAGGATTTGGGATGTGTTCTTATGCAAGACGGGAAGGTGGTCTTGTACGCCCCTCGGCAGTTGAGACCCCATGAGGTAAACTACCCTACACACGACCTAGAATTGGCCGCCGTTGTGCACGCCCTAAGGCACTATTTGGTCGGAAACCACTGCGAAGTCTTTACAGACCACAAGAGTTTGAAGTATATCTTCACGCAGCCGGATCTCAACCTTAGGCAAAGGCGATGGTTAGAATCGATAAAGGACTACGACCTAGGTATTCACTACCATCCCGGCAAAGCAAACGTGGTAGATGATGCATTAAGTCGTAAGGGATATTGCACCGCCATCGTGATTCAGGATCACACGCCTTTGTTATGTAAGGAGATGGAAAAGCTAAACCTCGGGATAACCACAGGAGCCTATCTAGCCACCCTGGAAACCCGACCGGTCCTGTTCGAACAGATCCGTGAGGCTCAGTTAGAAGACCCGGACATAGCAGCCATTAAGAAGAACATGAGACAGGGCAAGACCCTAGGATTTTCAGAGGATGAGAATGGCACCATAAGGTTTGGAACTAGGATCTGCGTACCCAATAAACCAGAAATAAATACCCTTATTCTAAGGAAGGCCCATGATACTCTGTACTCCATCCATCCCGGTAGTACAAAGATGTACCAAGACCTAAAGGAACGTTATTGGTGGGTTAGCATGAAGAAGGAAATTGCTCAGTTTGTCGCAGAATGTGACACCTGCCGACGAGTGAAGGCAGAACATCAGAGACCCGCCGAGCTGTTACAGCCACTTAAAGTGCCTGAATGGAAATGGGAAGAAATCGGTATGGACTTCATCACCGGACTTCCAAAGACCCAACTTGGATATGATTCTATATGGGTAATCATTGATCGGCTAACGAAGGTAGCTCACTTCATAGCCGTCAAGATGACCTTCAGTGGTCCTAAACTAGCAGAGTTGTATATGGCCCGCATAGTATGTCTTCATGGAGTACCCAAGAAGATAGTCTTCGATAGAGGGAGTCAGTTTACGTCTCGATTCTGGAAAAACCTTCAAGAGGAAATGGGAACGAGACTAAACTTCAGCACAGCATACCACCCTCAGACGGATGACAAACTGAAAGGGTAAATCAGATATTAGAGGATATGCTCCAGGCATGTGTCTTGGATTTTGGAGGAACATGGGACAAGAGTTTACCGTACGCCGAGTTTTCGTACAACAGCAGTTATCAAGCCAGCCTTCAGATGTCCCCGTTCGAAGCTTTATATGGACGTAAGTGTAGGACGCCTTTACTTTAGGATCAAACCGGTGAATCCCAAGTGTTTGGAACAGACATCCTTCGGGAAGCTGAAGAGAAGGTACAAATTATCAGAGATCGACTCAAGACAACCCAATCTCGACAGAAGAGCTATGCAGACAATCATCACCGAGATTTAGCCTTTGAAGAGGGAGACCACGTCTACCTCTGAGTTACTCCTCTCCGCGGCACTCAACGGTTTAACATGAGAGGAAAGTTGGCACCTCGATACGTTGGACCCTGTTGACACGGAAATGTGCCCCCGCACTTGGGTCAATTCGATGATCCAAAAGTGCACGGATACTTAGGGACAAGCCTAAGCGTGACGTAGCATCGACGTCGCGTTCCGACTACCCTTAGTCGTGATAAGGGGGGTAGAGTCGTCAGGCAAACAGATTACACAAAATAATCCAATTAGCCGAAAGAGATAGGTTAAAACAGAATAAAATCAACAAACCAGTCGGAGTCCGTCTGGTTTGAAGTCTGGTGCGGAGGGGTCATCGAAGTATACCTTCGGTGTTCGACGCGAAGTACTCCACCGAAGGGTGCTTCGGCGTTCGGACTGATCTGGTTGAAGATGGACTCCGAACGGATCTGGACGCGGTGATCAACTCTGAACAGCGGGGTTCGGCGTGAGATCTCTGATACAGCAGACTACGGGATAATGACGCGAGGGCCACATGCAGGCGCAACTTCGTTCGATGCGGGGTATGGTCGTGGCAAAGCCTGTTGGCGAAGTATGCTGGCGAAGCCTATTGCTAGAGCCTGCAGTCCACCGAAGGGTGTCTGATGACCTCTGAAACTGATCTCTCAGCTCCGGATACCTCCTGCGAAGTAGCTCCGAATGTGCGAACCTACAACAGAGATAATTCGAAGTACCAATTCGGCCTGAGGACCGAATTTTGCTAAGTATTGCACTAGTAGCGAAGGTAGCAATCTATTACGCGGATTAGCGGATACTTCACAGGCGAACTAACAAGGCGACAGCAATCTATTACGTAGATTAATGGATACTTCACAGGCGAAGTAACAAGGGTTACCACTATTCTGTATCGGCCGAAGGAGGGCTTCCAGGCAAACCCACGAAGAGGTACAGTAAAATAAAAGTAAAGTAAATGCAATCAAAGCATGAGCTTTGGTTTGGTTTGAGTTGGGGGGGGCTCTCACACCGGCCTTGCCTCTCTATTTATAGGGGTTTAATTCCTAATCTAATCTGCTATTAATCCGGCCAGATAGAGATAAGGATTGAGCTGGAAATGCATCCAATTCTATCTCTACCGAAGTGGGCTTCGGCTAGGCCCATCGAGGCCTGCTCCTTGGGCCGAAGCTTCGGCAGCGTGGGCCTCTGAAGGCTTCCGGGCCGAAGCCCATGAGCTGGCTAGAGGCTTTCGGAGCCCATATCTCAATGGACTTCGACCCTGTAGGGCTTCGGACAGACCCTGGACATGTGCACTTTCGGCCCAAATCACCAAAAATTGATATTTTGACAATCTAGCCATTGATGCCATTTTTTGCTATCAACACATGCCCCCTGCCTTTTAGTGAACTAGTGAACTAAAAGCACAACGAGCTGAAGACGATACCATTCATATCGGTTTTTTCGACACTTTTATGATGTTTGCCACACACTTGGGAAATACCTTTTCAAGTACCTACCATTCAAATCTCTTCGAAACTGCTCTCCCTGCAGGGCTTCCAACACGTATGCGTTGCCGGGAGTGATTTCGGCTATCTTAAAAGGACCTTCCAAACTAGGTGACCATTTACCAAATTTGGGACTCTTCATTCCTAAGGGTAAAATCGTTTTCCACACCAAGTCTCCTATTTGAAACAATTTTGGTTTAACCTTCTTATTGTAGGCTTTAGCTACTCTCTTCTTGTCTACTTCTATGGCTTCTAAAGCCCTTAGTCTCTTATCAGTCACTTCCTCTAGATTATCTTTTAGAAGAGTTTCACATTCATCGACCGATAAGCCATCTTGCTTTAACACCCTTAAGGAGCCAAGATCTACCTCTACAGGCAGAATGACCTCTTGTCCATATACCAACTCATATGGACTGACCTTGGTAGCACCGTGTTTGGCAATCCTACAAACCCATAGCGCCTCGAAAAGCACCTCATGCCACCTTTTAGGAAATTCCTCAATTTTCTTCTTTATGAGCTTAGTCACGGTTTTATTACTAGACTCGGCCTGATCATTGGCCTGAGCATAGTAAGGTGAAGAGTTTATCAACTTAATATCATAATATTCAGCGAAGTCCCTTACTTCTCTAGAAACAAATGAACTACCTTGATCTGTAGTAAGGGTTTGAGGAATGCCAAATCTATGTATGATGTGCTTCAAAATAAAATCACGTACCTCATTGTGAGTCATGTTCTTGAGAGGTACGACCTCAGTCCACTTAGTGAAGTAATCTGTTGCCATCAACACGAACCGATGCCCTTTTGATGAAGGAGGGTGGATTTGGCCGATGAAGTCTAAACCCCAACCTCGAAATGGCCATAGCTTGACAATAGGATTGAGTAATGAGGCAGGAGCCAACTGAATATTGCCAAACTTCTGACATGCTTCACACCCTCTATAGTACTTGAAACAGTCTTCAGTCATAGTCGGCCAATAAAACCCTACTCTTTTGAGCATCCAACTCATTTTCTGGGCCGACTGATGAGTGCCGCAAAGCCCTTCATGGACTTCCCCTGTAGCCACTTGGGATTGATCATGGTCTAAACACTTCAACATTACTTCATCGATGGTTCGGCGATACAATATGTCGTCTATCAACACGAATTTGAACGCTTGTCGCCGAACCTTTCGATCAACCCTTTGGACAGGGTCTCTCAAATACTGGACGATTGGGACTCTCCAATCGCCCTTGCAGGTTTTAGAGGGTCTCGCTGGTCCACCTTCTGAAAAAACTTCTAAACTACTGACTTCGGGGTGCCCCCCGAGCCATTCCAGCTCCTACCGAAGACTGGCCGAGGTGGCCGTTCGGAGTGTGCTGGGCCAAAGCCCTTCGGAGGGTTCGGACTCCGGGGAGCCTTCTCCGTGCAGGAGGCTTCGGCCTACGGACCTCGGCGTGCCAGCACCTTCGATCGGTTGAGTACTCCGGTCTAGGATCCTTGGTGCGCAGTGACCTTCGGCGGTCAGAGGGTTCGACCCGAAGGGTGCGCCTGCCCATCGTTACTAGCTTTGGCAGTGAAACTAAACACCGGCTTCTCCAATACAGAAAATTTCCCTCTCCTGACTTGGTAGCCATATGCTTGCTGAGCCAAATCATTAGCGACTGAATTGGCTTCTCTTAACACGTGAGATATTTTGAAATCATCAAAAGTAGCAACTATGTCTAGACACTTGTCCAAGTAACTATTCAGCAAGCCATTAAAACATTGAGCATTATTAGCTACTTGTTGTACTACTAATAACGAATCACCATATGCGTGAACATGTTTAGCGCCTATAGACTCTAGTAATTCAAGACCTAGCAACAAAGCTTCGTATTCGGCTTGGTTATTAGTGGAAGAATACTCTAGTCGGGCGAGGTTTCAAAGCGCATACCATTAAGTGATATGAGAACCACTCCAATACCTTGGCCACTCTTGCAAGCCGAACCATCAAAATAGATTTTCTATGGTACTACCTCAACTAGAGCGATAGTATCTGTAACACCTCAAATTTTCAAAGTAATAAAAATATTATTTAATTCAATTTCTTGAATTTATCAAATTGGGAAATACCTTAAATACCCTCCTCTCCCATTTTGAACTACAACATAGAGTTAATGACCAAACCAGGAGCTGAAAATTTTTGTATACACTGCCAAGGCCAAGATATATTTTTGAGAATTTTTACAAATTTTTATCCACTTTGGAAATGTCCCAAAAGATTTAATCTATTTTCTGCAATTATTTTAAATCGGAAAACCTTTGAAAACAGTAATGGGCTTCCCCCTCCCTTCTCTCTCTCCCGGCCGGCCCAGCCCACTCCCTCCCGCGCGCTCGGACTGACACCCGGGTCCCGCCTGTCAGTGAGCCCTCCCCTCTTCGCGCGCGCGCTCGACACCCCGGCCCCACCCGTCAGCTCGCTCCCTCGTGCATCCGCGCCCGCTGGCCAGTGGCCCCCGCCTGTCAGCTTCGTCATCAACCTCGCGCCAACCCCCCTAATCCCGTCGGCCGAGAACCTCACCTCGGATCTGCTCGCCGGCTCCCCCTCCCGTTAAACCGACCCCGACATTGAATTCCCCGAGGCCCGCCGGTCAATTAAGCACGTTTAAGCCTCTGGATCGCATTCACGCGCATGGCCGCGCCTTCGCCGGTGAGTAAAGCCCTCCTCGGCTTTCCTTGCATGCGACACCCGTTAAACCTCACCGGCACGCCTATTTAAGCCCCCTGGCCACCCGCACTCGATCCCCTACGCCCACTCGCCTCGAGCACGATCAGAACGCCCTCCATTCGGTTTTTAGCGTAACACCGCCGCCCGCCCTCCAGCCGTCGATCGCCGTCACTCGAGTCCCCCTCCGTCCTCGTCGACCGCACCTATGCGACCGCAAGGACCGCCCCTACCTCGGCCACACCTCCGCTGGCCAAGGAGATCGCCGGATCACCATCGCCGTCGAGTACCCGAGGAACCCATCGCGTCTACCCTCGCCGCCGACCGCGCTCCGTCGACCCCTCGCCTCGCCTAAGGTACCGTCGTGACCGCCATAGTGTCCTCTTTCCATTTCTAGGCTTAGCTAGGGCCGCTGTCGCTCGCCGTGGCCCCTGGCCCGCTCGCCGTCGTCGGGGAAGATGACCGGCACGGGTCGAGTGCCCGTGCCGTGTAGGATCTGATCCCGACCGTGCGATCGCGATCGGACGACGCATGTGAGCCCATGTACGCGATCTAATCCGCACCGTCAGATCGGGTCAAAGCGGTATGTTTTAATCTCGCGCGTTCATTTCCATTTAAAACCCGCGATCGATCTCGTGCGTCCACGTGGTACCCTTTCGCATGTTTTAATCCTGGCCGTCCGTTGTCACTTAAGCGTCCCGCCTCGCCCGCGCACATTGGATCTGGATCCAACGGTCCAAATTGGGTCGGACCACGCGCACAGTGCGTGAGTTCACCGTGGGCCTGGCTCACCGTGAACCCGAGGGATTTAAAATTTGAAAATGAATTCCAGAAATGCTTTTAAACTTGTAAAATTCATATTTGGCGCATTTGAACTCTAAAAATTGCCATTTCAATTTCAGAAAATTCATAATATTATTCTCTACACATTAGTTCAATAAAAACAATATGTTACTTTAGACTTTTTCATGATAATTTAAATGGACATTCAAACACCCTTAGGTTAAGAATATAAATTCAACTATTTAAATTTCAGTAAAATTTATATTTATTCCTTTCTGCTTGTATACTAAAACCACTAAGTTTTCTCTGAACCATTCATTTTAAATTAATTAGAAAACTTAAAATGGGATTATTTACACTTAAAATCCCTCTTATGAAAGACAACTTTTCATTTCAATTCCTTTAAAATTATTTATGAAATAAATTTCAGAACCTTAACCACTTAATTTATTTTTAAACCAACTTTAACCTATGTGCTTATCATGTAATGCTATATTGTTTGATTGAATGTTGTGTTCATTTTATTTTACCTTATTATATTGGAAAGACTTCGACGCCGTCGAGGAGCCGGAATATTTCCCGGAAGTTCCTCCCTCACCCTTCGCTGAACAAGGCAAGTCACCAAACCAATCTTTTGAGCATATTGAACCCATGTTTGATTAAACTATCGCTAAAACACATAGGTTATACATGCATTAGTCGAATGAACCCTTACAATATATTTATGTAGGATCCCCCGACCTTGATGTGCAACCCAAGCCATGCTCTCTAGCCTAAACTCCTTGTCACCATATGATAAATGTTATTAGCTAGTGTCCAATGTATCGACACGATCGCTATAGGATAAAAATGAGTCGTAGTACATGGTTCTACTATATGATCCCCATTGTTTCTTATCTATGGAATTCTATCGGTGTTGGAGTTGTGGTTGTGAGTGAATGCATGGTGGGTTCCGGGTGCAAGCTAGGGCATTGGTCGGTAGCACCCGGGGCACTATAAGGACCGGTCTTAGGGATCCATTGCAATACACTTCCGTACTAACCACAAGTCTAATGGGTAAGTCCTAACTAAGGTATGGGGTGTTCCAAACCGAGGCCACAATTTGGAGATGGGTCAAGCAGCACCTGCGGGTGGCTTGTACCAATGTGGCGCAAAAGGGGGTGCGACGTTAGCCGGGATGCGGCCCGGCGCGCTGGCGAAACCTAGAGCGGGTGGTTATCGCTTGGAGCATTTCATGCTGAGGTTTTGGCACGAGTTCCCGTGGTATGGGTCATCTCGTTTGGGATGAGTGCGTGCCTTGTGGGTACAATAGTACATCTTTGATCAGAGTCTTAAATCTTTTCGAAAAGCCGAGCCCACGGTCAAGGGCGGGTTGCGTGATATCCCACAGTTAGTTTACTTTGAATATGTATGTGCATGATGGTTTGACATATAAGGACTGTTGTGCGAGGAGGTAAAACGTACTCCTCGAGTTAGATGATGTTATTGATGTTCATGTTTATATTTCCGCATGATAAAATTTGATTACACTAACTGCAATAACTGAAAATGTACTTTTCCGCACTGTTAGCCATTACCCTTCTTTGTTTATTATCCTGCATTATTACTTGCATTTGCGGTGGCTTGTTGAGTACTTTTTGTACTCATACCCGTTGGACCCCACAGAGGATGTCTACTACGAGGATGGTCTGGAGTAGCGACCCAGTCAAGAAGAAAAATCCTGAAGAAGACGTTCGTCATGCAGTTTAACTATTTTTATTGTTATCGTTTTATTTAAAACTCTGATGTAATAAATGTGGTCTGTGTACCATGGATATTATCGTATGTACGTTGTCGCATGATGAACCTCTTGTATTATTGTTTTTCTATGGAAATTCAATAATGTGTCGATTTCGGTAAATCGGGGCATCACAAGATGGTATCAGAGCCGACTTGACTGTAGGATGCCAAACAGACCCACCTAGCCAATAGCTGCAAAAAATTATTTCTCGAAAACCTACTTTATAAACTTTGTTCCTCTCCTCACTTTTATTCAACTTGCTGTTTTGTAGATGCCTGTCTACCAAGTCCACAGCTACTGACGCCACTTCGAGGGCTTCGTCAGGGAGCTCCGAATGATGCTTACATTCCTCGGGTTCCTCTTCGAGCCCGAATTCCAAGGAGTGTACTTGGAGGAGTTCGTCGGACCTTGTGACGTCTCCCTCACCGTCCACGGCTCCGGAGAGCACCTGCCACCCTACACCACCACACTTGGAGGCCCGACTTTCGACGTCGCGTGCCAACGAGTCGCCCTCCAGGCCCTTATGGAGCTAAGGATGATCTATGATGATCGTCTTCAGAACTTGTCTTTTCGGCTTGTGCCGAAACGCACTCCCGACGCCTACCGTATATCTACCTCGGAGTTCACTCCGTGCGTGATCCGGTCATGGCCCGGCAGTCGTGTCTTCTGCAGGCTATGGACGATCTCCATACCGAAGCGGTGCTCGACGCCGATGAGCACCATGAGGCGGTTGAGTTTCTTCGTAAAGAAACGAAGAACTTGATCCAATAGAATGGCGAGCTGCAGCGCAAGATCATGCAGCTGCAGAAGGATATTGCGGAGATGGTTCCTCTTCTTCCAAGGAAGAAGAAGCCCATCCGCGAGCCCCTCCCTCGCCCCAAGAGGATCTCGCCACACCCCTCCCCCGCCAGACCCTCCACCAGCGCCCCTGCACCGCGCCCCGGCCTCGTCTCCGACTCCATCATCGAGAACTTTCTCGAGCCCACCATCTCTCTGGAGCCGCGCACTCGTGGTTCCGAAAGCACGAAGACCGCCTCCTGTGGCGAGTAGACGCTAGAGGCCGCAAAAGTTTAATAAAATAATTTTTGTATGTGTGCTATCCACAACGAGTGTGTTGTGGGTAGAATAAGAGCTTGATTGTAACAAACATTTTTACCACTTGGTTTATATGCATGAGCTTTAAGAGCTATTTTCGTTAATTGTATTGTCATCTTTTTGCCTTATAACATCATATATTCAGAAGATGGCCGACCACCAGAACACCGGCTCCAACAACGGAGAATGAGGAAGCCGTGATGTGCTTGAGGGTGTTGTACCCAACTAGGATGCAACGGGCCCACGTCAGTCTGGGTCGCCATCCGCCAACCACCCTACCCTGGTGGAGATGATGGCGAATGTAACAGCCCCAAAATTAAAAGGAAATAAACTAAAGGAAATAAAATATACCATGAATTTCTGAATTTTGTTATTTATGAAAATTCTAAAAGAGCCCTATTAAAGCCAAACAAAGACAAATATTCAAAATTTGGACTTGAAAATTTTATGGGATAAACTAGAGACCAAGAAATATTTTTGAGAATTTTTACAAAATTTTTCCAATAGATCTTCAAGCCTTAATCAAATATTTGATTTTCAGGAATTAAATTTAATCAGAAAACAATTTTTAAATCTTATTGGGACGAAACCCTGAAATTCCCTCCAAAAGCCTTTCGGCCCAGCCCATTTCCGCCCCTCTCACTGACAGGCAGGGCCCGCCTGTCGGCGCCAACCCCCTCTCACTTCCCTCCCGCGCCTCGGCCGGCCCCACCTGGCAGTCACCGTGCGCCTCCCCTCTCCCGCTGCCAAGCATGGCCCGCTTGTCATCCCCTCACTCCTTCACGCGCGCTCGCTGACAGGTGGGACCCACCTGTCAGGATCGTCTTCAACAATGGAAGGGGATCTCCCCTTCCATTCCCGTCAGCCCCCCTTGCCCGATTCCTTCGCCGGCCGCCCGAATCCACGAAATCAAGCACGGATCCTGACCCCCCCATCTCCGGTGATCGCTTTCCCGCAGTTCCTCACGCGCCTTCGCCGTAAATGGCATAAACCCGAGCATTGGGAAAGCTCGCCGGCGCTAGATGGAATCCTTTCGGATTCGCATCGGTGGCCTACCATTTAGACACCGGCGAGCCCCTATATAAGGCCTCCCACCTCGCCGCACTCCGTCACGACACCAGAGACCTAGGTCATCGCAATCCCGAAGCCGCCGCCTTCATTTTTCGGGTTGTCCCCTCTGTTCTCGCTCCGGCAAGACCTTGCCGACGCTCTCGGCCACCGCCAACCTCGCCGTCGCCACCGATAGGACCGCCTCTCCGCCCTCTACCCCAGCCTCGCCTTGGTTGGCCGTGAAGACCCCTGGAACCCATCGCCGTCATTGATCCCGAAGGACACCGCCACCCTCTCCTCGACGCCGACCACCGCCACTACTCCAACGTCGCCGCCACCGGTATGCCAGGAACCCCCTTGTGCCCCTCTTTCCATTTTTGGCTTTGACCACACCATGGGACCTCGCTGTCGCCGGGGATCTGCCGCCTTTGCATCGCCGGAGCTGGAGAAGAAGGGTAATTTACCCCCTTCAGCCCGTGCCGTGCCGGAAGGGATCTGGGCCGTTCGATCCGACGCGGGCGGTTAGGATTATAACTCCGTCAGGTTTAATCAGGGCCATTCATTTGGCCGAATGGGTATCAAGGCCTGAGGGCCGTCGGATCTCACTTAACCAGCCCCGCGCGTGCACTGGCCGTTGGATCTTGATCCAACGGTCCTGAATGGCCCGGCTCACGCGCACAGTCGCTGGTCCACCGTGGGCCTGGCTCACCGTGGACCAGAGACTGATTTCTGTTTAAATAAAATTCAGAAAATAGTTTTAAACTTCCAAAATTCATATCTTGCTCAAATTAACTCCAAATTTCACCATTTTAATTCTGGAAAATTTGTCTCTTTATCCTCTACACTTTTATGCAATAAAAACAATATGTTTATTTGGCACATAATAATCTTATTAAATAATAAAGAAAAGTCCCCTTTAGGAATTAATTAATATTTAAATAAATAAATTCAGATAAACCCTTAAAAACTTATAAATTAATTTCAGAAGATATTATGGCTCCATTTCACTATTATTAATACAATAATAATGGAATGACCATTTTGTCCATGACATTTTATTAAATAACATTCCTAAGACCCCTTTAGGGTTTGATTATTATTTCATTTGAATAATTCAGAAAAACTCTTAAAAATTTATATATTAATTTTAGATGATGTATTGACTCCAGTACACTGTTTATAAGCAAATAAAAATATAATAATTCACTTTTCTCATTTTAATTTATTAAACAAACATTTCCAAGGCCCTTTAAAATAAATGATTAATTCATATAATGGAAATACAACACTTTACAAAAATATCATGAAAAATGATATAATAAATTAAGAGGACTTAATGACTTTATTCTACTGTTTTAATGCAACAAAAATAACATGTTCACTTTGCCCACTTTAATCTATTAATTAATAATAGCCCTTGTAGGATAATTAAGAAATTCATCAAATAGAAGTTAAACACTTTATAAACATGTCATGGCAACTTATATAATAACTTCAGAAAACCTAACAACTTGAGTTCACTATTTGTAATACAATAAAAATAGAACATTCATTTTGCCCACTTTGTTCTATTAAATCCTATTACAAAAAGCCCTTTTAGGATATTTAATTAATTCATATAATAAAGATCCATGCTTTATGAAATTATCTTACTATTTTTGATACCATAAAAACATCAAGGCTAATTTATACCTTTTTAGTTCATCTCTAAAAAGGGAAATAAAAACCCCTTAGGAAAAATAATTATATCAAGCTATAAAATTTAGGAATCTCATTAAAAATTGATCTTAAATATTTAAGTAAACAAATCCCTAAAAGTTAAGACCCTATCTCCTTTACTTAATCCAACAACAGCTTGTATGCTTGTATGAATGATTTCTTTTGGATTGTTATTAAATGTTGTGTTTACTTTTCCGTATCGAGAAGACTACGACGTCGTCGAAGATCCGGAGTTCTATCCCGAGGTTCCACCTTCACCCTTTGCTGAACAAGGCAAGTCATCGACCACCTCTGTGGAAACAGTTGATCATTATTGAGCCTATGTTTTAATAAATTATCGCTATAACTCATAGGTTAATATTGCATTAGTCCAATATCAAGCCCTACACTTATATTTATTAGATCCCCGTCCTTGTGTGCAAACCCAAGCCATACTGATTGAGCCATAACTCCTTGTCACTCTACTATAAAATATTAGCTAGTGCCCAATGTACCGGCACAACTGCTATAGGATATAAAGAATGAGTCGTAGTTAGAGGGATTCTGGTATATGAAATACCCCGTTATTCTTGTCTCTGGACTCTGTTGGAGTTAGGTATGTTATAAGTATGGTGGGTTCCGGGTGCAAGCTCGGAAACTGGTTGGTCGCACCCGGGGCACTATAAGGACCGGTCTGCGGGATCTGTTGCAAAGCACTTCCGTACCAACCACAAGTCTAATGGGTAAGTCCTAACTGGAAGTGTGGAACACTCCGTCTCTCGGCACCATAGTGGAGGGGGCAAGGGGCAAGCCTGCGGGCGACTTGTACCAAAGGAGGCTCAAGGGGGGGTATGGTGGGGCACTGACGCGTCGGGACACCATATGAAACCTATAAGAGGGTGCTGTTGAGTCGGGGAGGACCATATGGAAGGTTTTGGCACGAGTTCCCGTGAAATGGGTCATCTCGTTACACTTTGGTGTAAGTGATGAGTGCGTGCCTTGTGGGTACAGTGGTACATCTCTGATCAGAGTAAACTTAATCTTTTCGAAAAGCCGAGCCCACGGTCAAGGGCGGGTTGTGTGACTACTCGCAGTTAGTTTACAATTATTTGAAGGATTGGGTTATTCATGGCATGTAAGGACTGCTGTGCGAGGAGGTAAAACGTACTCCTCGAGTTAGAAGATGATGATGCATATACATGTTTACTTTTCCGTACTAATAAATTGCTCACACTTAACGCTTTACAAATATGCTGCTTCCGCAAAACTAGCCACTTTCTCCCTTGTTATTACCTTGCATTATATTTGCATTCGGTGGCTTGCTGAGTACATCAGTACTCACCCCGCTGACTTACACCATCAGAGTTCGTCTACTACAAGGAGGATGAAGGTCTGGAGTAGCGACCCAGTCAAGGCGAGACTGGAAGGAGGCGTTCATCTAGGACCCTTTGATTTATTAGTTTCTCTTCATCTTCATTCACTTTTGTATTAATACGGTCTACGAACCGTGAATGATTGCTCGTATTTGTACGTGGTCGCATGATGAACGTCTTGTTTTATTGATTTTCTATGGAATTTCAATAAAGTCCTGATTTATTAAATCGGGGCGCGACAAGATGGTATCAGAGCCGACTTGACTGTAGGAAGCCAAACAGACCTGACCCTAGGACTTATATTAACCATATGTTCTTACAAAAACTGCTTACCTTCTCATCTTCTGAAGTTTTTCACAAAAACTTTCTCTCTTTTGTAGATGTCGGTCCATACCATGAGCGGGACTCTTCGTGACGAGGCCGGATTCATCCGCGAGCTTCGCGTGCTCGTCGACTTCTTGGGGTTTCCCCATGAGCCTGCGTTCCACGGGATCTTTCCCGATGCGAGCGAGAGCTACTGCGAGGTCACGGTTGTTATCCGCCCCTCCTCCACACAGCCACCCTTCTACACCCATGGAGTCGGAGGACCTTCCTTCGTGGTGGCCAGCCAGCGCGCTGCACTCCAGGCCCTCGCCGAGCTTCGACTGGTCTACGACTGCCACCTCCGCGACACCGTCTACCGCTTCATGCCCATGCGTACACCAGGGAGTCACCGCAGCATCTACGTCAGCCCCCTCACGCAGAGCAACTCCGCCATCACCCGCACGATGAGACTCTTGGAGGCCATGGACAACCTCCACACAGAGGCCGTCCTCGACGCAGATAGCCAGCACGACACCATCGACTTCTACCGCCACACTTCGGAGAACCTGACCCGTGAGAACGTCGAGCTCCGTCGACAGCTTGAGCAGAACCCCCAGCTGACCCTCGAGGTAGAGGAGTTGAGGCGTCAGAACGAGCTTCTACGCCAGGGCGCCATGATCAACACCCAGCTCCGTCATCAGCTCAAGGAATTAAAGAAGGACATCGAGGAGATCGCACCTCTTCCGCCCCGCAAGAAGACACCCCTTCGGATCCCTACTGTGAGGCCCAAGAGGATCTCCCGCAACACACCACCCGCCGGACCATCCAGCTCTTTGACCCCGACCGACTCCCACGAGCCCGAGATAGAACCGTCCCCCGATCTACCATAGATGTAGATTACGATTGATTGCTTTTCATTTTGCTTGTTTGTATTGCCACCCATGTCAAATATAAGACATGAGTGAAGATTAAATAAAAGACTTAAATGTAATCGCCAAAACGATACAAGCTGAAATAAAAGCTTAATATCATTCCTCCTATATTTATTAAGTCATATCCCAATCTCAAGGAGAGAATCCATCTCTAGTTCTAACTCAACAAGATTCGTTCGTAGCCGTTCTCCAAGATCAACTCCAGACCTGAAGTCAAGACACGTTATCAAGAAAGCCTTAACTTAGTCAAGCCCAATCTATGAAAATGTAGACTTGAAGCCTATCTTTAACCTTCTACTTCTAGCCTTTCCAAATCTCGGGATGAGATTCTTGTTAAGGAAGTTAGGATTGTAACACCTTGATTTTTGAGAAGCGTTAAAATAAAGAAATTAATAACTAAATCTCCAGGAAAGGATTTAGCATAAATCAAGAAAGAGGAAAGCTAAAATACAGGCCTAAAAAAAATTTAGTAACAATTAGCTAGAGTATTCTCCTAAAAATTCTCCTAAGCATTAAATCACGTTCCAAAAAATTTTCTGGAAATTTTGGTACCAAGGAATTCAATAAGATATAATCAACATCACTTCATCTTAAACCCCTAGCACTAATAGAATATATTACAACATGAATGTTGAGTGAACAAAATACATGATATTAAAAATAATATAAGGCATGAGTGTGAAAGATGATAAGGAACTAAAATAAGATATGTAAGCATCTAGGTCAAATTATTCATCTTAGGCAATAAAACCAGTAACAATTTCCCCTTAATGTTGACACCTTTTTGAACCCTTCAACTTCAGGATGGCCAATAACCAAGGATCAGAAGCTCCACACGATGGAAACACCTCAGGCAATCTGCCTCAGTGGGGTGCACCTAGACATCAGCAGACCCCTGTTGTCTATCATCCCACACTTACGGAGGTGACGACAAAACAGAACCAACTGATCGCCACGCTGCTTACCCAGATGCAACAACTACAAAAGCAAATGCAAGAGCAGCAGGCACAGTTGTTCCATCTCCAACAACACCAACACGAGCTCTCCCTTCAACTAATCTATGGGGACTTCGCCAACTTTCAGAGATTGGTGAATGAAGCAATTATACCAGAAACCAGAGTGATTCCACCTCAAGCCCCAACCCCTGCCAAGCCACGAACCACCCTCGGAGGACCAAACACAGACATCCCACCCCAAGCACCGCCAGTCGGAAGGACACCAGTACCAGCTACCGGATACAAGAGAGACAGGAACGGCAAGCCGATTGTGTGCTACAACTGTCGCCAAGGAGGCCACTACGCCAACAAGTGCCCCTACCCCAAGCGGGCGCCATCATCCATTCCAAACCCAGAGGGACATACTCTAGATCACCACAAAGAGAAACCAGATACAACCGGAGACACTCCCAATTTGGTCTCAACCAACCTAGATCCGGAGATCGCCTTGCCTACTTCTGATGTAACTCCTCCTCCTAATCCAGAGCACCAGTAGAACTCAGTCCCTCAGTTATACCGAGGTTCGCTTCGAATCTCGAGGACGAGATTCTCTGTAAGGGGGATAGGATTGTAACAGCCCCAAAATTAAAAGGAAATAAAATATACCATGAATTTCTGAATTTTGTTATTTATGAAAATTCTAAAAGAGCCCTATTAAAGCCAAACAAAGACAAATATTCAAAATTTGGACTTGAAAATTTTATGGGATAAACTAGAGACCAAGAAATATTTTTGAGAATTTTTACAAAATTTTTCCAATAGATCTTCAAGCCTTAATCAAATATTTGATTTTCTGGAATTAAATTTAATCAGAAAACAATTTTTAAATCTTATTGGGCCGAAACCCTGAAATTCCCTCCAAAAGCCTTTCGGCCCAGCCCATTTCCGCCCCTCTCACTGACAGACAGGGCCCGCCTGTCGGCGCCAACCCCCTCTCACTTCCCTCCCGCGCCTCGGCCGGCCCCACCTGGCAGTCACCGTGCGCCTCCCCTCTCCCGCTGCCAAGCATGGCCCGCTTGTCATCCCCTCACTCCTTCACGCGCGCTCGCTGACAGGTGGGACCCACCTGTCAGGATCGTCTTCAACAATGGAAGGGGATCTCCCCTTCCATTCCCGTCAGCCCCCCTTGCCCGATTCCTTCGCCGGCCGCCCGAATCCACGAAATCAAGCACGGATCCTGACCCCCCCATCTCCGGTGATCGCTTTCCCGCAGTTCCTCACGCGCCTTCGCCGTAAATGGCATAAACCCGAGCATTGGGAAAGCTCGCCGGCGCTAGATGGAATCCTTTCGGATTCGCATCGGTGGCCTACCATTTAGACACCGGCGAGCCCCTATATAAGGCCTCCCACCTCGCCGCACTCCGTCACGACACCAGAGACCTAGGTCATCGCAATCCCGAAGCCGCCGCCTTCATTTTTCGGGTTGTCCCCTCTGTTCTCGCTCCGGCAAGACCTTGCCGACGCTCTCGGCCACCGCCAACCTCGCCGTCGCCACCGATAGGACCGCCTCTCCGCCCTCTACCCCAGCCTCGCCTTGGTTGGCCGTGAAGACCCCTGGAACCCATCGCCGTCATTGATCCCGAAGGACACCGCCACCCTCTCCTCGACGCCGACCACCGCCACTACTCCAACGTCGTCGCCACCGGTATGCCAGGAACCCCCTTGTGCCCCTCTTTCCATTTTTGGCTTTGACCACACCATGGGACCTCGCTGTCGCCGGGGATCTGCCGCCTTTGCATCGCCGGAGCTGGAGAAGAAGGGTAATTTACCCCCTTCAGCCCGTGCCGTGCCGGAAGGGATCTGGGCCGTTCGATCCGACGCGGGCGGTTAGGATTATAACCCCGTCAGGTTTAATCAGGGCCATTCATTTGGCCGAACGGGTATCAAGGCCTGAGGGCCGTCGGATCTCACTTAACCCGCCCCGCGCATGCACTGGCCGTTGGATCTTGATCCAACGGTCCTGAATGGCACGGCTCACGCGCACAGTCGCTGGTCCACCGTGGGCCTGGCTCACCATGGACCAGAGACTGATTTCTGTTTAAATAAAATTCAGAAAATAGTTTTAAACTTTCAAAATTCATATCTTGCTCAAATTAACTCCAAATTTCACCATTTTAATTCTGGAAAATTTGTCTCTTTATCCTCTACACTTTTATGCAATAAAAACAATATGTTTATTTGGCACATAATAATCTTATTAAATAATAAAGAAAAGTCCCCTTTAGGAATTAATTAATATTTCAATTAAATAAATTCAGATAAACCCTTAAAAACTTATAAATTAATTTCAGAAGATATTATGGCTCCATTTCACTATTATTAATACAATAATAATGGAATGACCATTTTGTCCATGACATTTTATTAAATAACATTCCTAAGACCCCTTTAGGGTTTGATTATTATTTCATTTGAATAATTCAGAAAAACTCTTAAAAATTTATATATTAATTTTAGATGATGTATTGACTCCAGTACACTGTTTATAAGCAAATAAAAATATAATAATTCACTTTTCTCATTTTAATTTATTAAACAAACATTTCCAAGGCCCTTTAAAATAAATGATTAATTCATATAATGGAAATACAACACTTTACAAAAATATCATGAAAATGATATAATAAATTAAGAGGACTTAATGACTTTATTCTACTGTTTTAATGCAACAAAAATAACATGTTCACTTTGCCCACTTTAATCTATTAATTAATAATAGCCCTTGTAGGATAATTAAGAAATTCATCAAATAGAAGTTAAACACTTTATAAACATGTCATGGCAACTTATATAATAACTTCAGAAAACCTAACAACTTGAGTTCACTATTTGTAATACAATAAAAATAGAACATTCATTTTGCCCACTTTGTTCTATTAAATCCTATTACAAAAAGCCCTTTTAGGATATTTAATTAATTCATATAATAAAGATCCATGCTTTATGAAATTATCTTACTATTTTTGATACCATAAAAACATCAAGGCTAATTTATACCTTTTTAGTTCATCTCTAAAAAGGGAAATAAAAACCCCTTAGGAAAAATAATTATATCAAGCTATAAAATTTAGGAATCTCATTAAAAATTGATCTTAAATATTTAAGTAAACAAATCCCTAAAAGTTAAGACCCTATCTCCTTTACTTAATCCAACAACAGCTTGTATGCTTGTATGAATGATTTCTTTTGGATTGTTATTAAATGTTGAGTTTACTTTTCCGTATCGAGAAGACTACGACGTCGTCGAAGATCCGGAGTTCTATCCCGAGGTTCCACCTTCACCCTTTGCTGAACAAGGCAAGTCATCGACCACCTCTGTGGAAACAGTTGATCATTATTGAGCCTATGTTTTAATAAATTATCGCTATAACTCATAGGTTAATATTGCATTAGTCCAATATCAAGCCCTACACTTATATTTATTAGATCCCCGTCCTTGTGTGCAAACCCAAGCCATGCTTATTGATCCATAACTCCTTGTCACTCTACTATAAAATATTAGCTAGTGCCCAATGTACCGGCACAACTGCTATAGGATATAAAGAATGAGTCGTAGTTAGAGGGATTCTGGTATATGAAATACCCCGTTATTCTTGTCTCTGGACTCTGTTGGAGTTAGGTATGTTATAAGTATGGTGGGTTCCGGGTGCAAGCTCGGAAACTGGTTGGTCACACCCGGGGCACTATAAGGACCGGTCTGCGGGATCTGTTGCAAAGCACTTCCGTACCAACCACAAGTCTAATGGGTAAGTCCTAACTGGAAGTGTGGAACACTCCGTCTCTCGACACCATAGTGGAGGGGGACAGGGGCAAGCCTGCGGGCGACTTGTACCAAAGGAGGCTCAAGGGGGGGTATGGTGGGGCACCGACGCGTCGGGACACCATATGAAACCTATAAGAGGGTGCTGTTGAGTCGGGGAGGACCATATGGAAGGTTTTGGCACGAGTTCCCGTGAAATGGGTCATCTCGTTACACTTTGGTGTAAGTGATGAGTGCGTGCCTTGTGGGTACAGTGGTACATCTCTGATCAGAGTAAACTTAATCTTTTCGAAAAGCCGAGCCCACGGTCAAGGGCGGGTTGTGTGACTACTCGCAGTTAGTTTACAATTATTTGAAGGATTGAGTTATTCATGGCATGTAAGGACTGTTGTGCGAGGAGGTAAAACGTACTCCTCGAGTTAGAAGATGATGATGCATATACATGTTTACTTTTCCGTACTAATAAATTGCTCACACTTAACGCTCTACAAATATGCTGCTTCCGCAAAACTAGCCACTTTCTCCCTTGTTATTACCTTGCATTATATTTGCATTCGGTGGCTTGCTGAGTACATCAGTACTCACCCCGTTGACTTACACCATCAGAGTTCGTCTACTACAAGGAGGATGAAGGTCTGGAGTAGCGACCCAGTCAAGGCGAGACTGGAAGGAGGCGTTCATCTAGGACCCTTTGATTTATTAGTTTCTCTTCATCTTCATTCACTTTTGTATTAATACGGTCTACGAACCGTGAATGATTGCTCGTATTTGTACGTGGTCGCATGATGAACGTCTTGTTTTATTGATTTTCTATGGAATTTCAATAAAGTCCTGATTTATTAAATCGGGGCGCGACAGCGAATCAGAACCAGCTGATCACCGCCCTCCTCACTCAGATGCAGCACCAACAAGCTCAGTTGGACCGACTGCAGAACGGGGAACCCGCCCCTCGCGCACCAGCACCCGCACCCGCTCCACAACTCTCGGAGTTTCTACGCGTGCGCCCGCCCATCTTCTAAAGCACCACCAACCCAATGGAGTCCGGAGATTGGCTCTGCACCATTGGAAAGAAGCTTGATCTCCTCCCCTGCACCGACCGGGAGCGAGTGGCCTTCGCCACTCATCAGCTCCAGGGTCCCGCCGCTGAATGGTGGGACAACTATCATGAGTTCCAGCCTGAGGACCACGTGGTGACCTGGGCGGAGTTCACCATCGCCTTCCGTGCCACCCACGTCCCCGCCGGTGTCATCGCGGTGAAATAGCAGGAGTTCCGCGACCTACAGCAAGGCAACCGAACCGTCATGGAGTACCTCCATGAGTTCAACCGCCTCGCCCGCTACGCACCGGAAGAAGTGCGCACCGACGCCCTCCGCCAAGCCAAGTTCCTCCGAGGACTCAAGGATGAGCTGTCCATCCAACTCATCACCACCGACTACGCCGATTTCCAACGGCTAGTCAACAAAGCGCTCATCCAAGAGACTGAGTAGAACAAGCTAGACCTCAAGAAGAGGAAGATGATCGCCTTCAAGCATCAGCAGGCGAACTCTCAGAGGCCCCGCTTCGTTCCTCCGCCACCAGCGCCAGTCTACCATCCTCGGCCCGCCTACAGGCCACCTCATGCCGCCGGTGGATCCAACGCCGGGCATCCTCGCCCCGCTCCACCAGCCCCGGCCGCTCAGCCGACACCAGCCGCCAAGGCCCCGATCTTGAAGGATCGCCAAGGGAGGCTGGTAGTCTGCTTCAACTGCCGCAAGGAAGGGCACTATTCGCACCAGTGTCCTCACCCCAAGCAGCCCCAAGGCGCGGCACCCAACCAGGCGGTGCGTGCCCGCGTCAATCACATCAACGCGGAGGAAGCTCAAGAGGCTCCTGAAGTCGTGCTCGGTACGTTCACTGTGAATTCCGTACCAGTCGTAATATTATTTGACTCTGGAGAAACCCACTCCTTCGTCTCAGAAGATTTTGTAAAAATCAACGAACTGGACGTACTCCCCCTATCCGTCCCCATGGTGATTGCCACGCCAGGCAATAGAACCTTAGCCCGCTCATACAGTCCTAAGGTTCAGATAGAGATCCAAGGAGTATTATTCCGGGCCGAGCCAGTCCTCATAAAATGCACCGGAATCGACCTCATCCTAGGGATGGATTGGTTGATGAAGCACAAGGGAGTGATCGATTGTGCCAACAAGTCCGTCACAGTGGCCAACCCTGAAGGCGCAGCCGTCACCTTTCGGATGACCAGTCGCAAACCACTCGAAGCATCCCTTCACTCGCTAGCTCTTGAAGAAGTACCCATCGTCAAGGAGTTCATGGACGTCTTCCACGAAGACCTACCAGGGATGCCTCCCAAGCGGGACATCGAATTCAGAATCGAACTTGTCCCCGGGACCACTCCAATCTCCAAGCGCCCTTACCGGATGGCCGCCAATGAACTAGCCGAAGTCAAGAGTAATATCGAAGACCTAGAGCAGAAAGGGTACATCCGACCGAGTACCTCACCCTGGGGTGCACCGGTCATATTTGCCATGAAGAAGGACAAGACCAAGAGGATGTGCGTGGACTATAGAGCCTTGAACGACGTAACCATCAAGAACAAATACCCATTGCCTCAGATCGACGACCTGTTCGATCAACTGAAAGGATCCTCGGTGTTTTCCAAGATTGACCTCAGGTCAGGTTATCACCAATTGAGGATTAGAGAAGAGGACATACCCCAAGACTGCCTTCACCTCCCGTTATGGACTTTACGAGTATACAGTGATGTCGTTCGGACTCACGAATGCCCCGGCCTTTTTCATGAACATGATGAACAATGTATTCATGGAGTTCTTGGATAAGTTCATCATGGTATTCATCGACGATATCCTCGTTTACTCCAAGACTAAGGAAGAACACGAGACTCACCTCCGTCTGACCCTCGGAAAGCTAAGGGAGCAGCAATTGTACGCCAAATACAGCAAATGTGAATTTTGGTCGTCTGAGGTGAAGTTCCTCGGCCATGTTATATCTGTTGGAGGAATAGCAGTGGACCCAACCACCGTTGAAGCGGTAACCAACTGGCTGCAGCTTACGACCGTGATCGAGATCCGAAGTTTTCTCGGGTTGGCCGTATACTACCGCCGGTTCATCGAGAATTTTTCGAAGATCGCCAAACCTATGACCAGACTTTTGCAGAAGGAAGTGAAGTTTGAATGGACCCCGAATTGCGAGGAAAGCTTCCAAACTCTCAAGAAGAAGCTCGTATCAGCCCCTATCCTGACTCTGCCAGACATCCGGAAAGACTTCCACATCTACTGTGATGCCTCTCGTCAAGGGTTGGGATGCGTCTTAATGCAGGAAGGGAAGGTGATATCATACGCCTCCCGACAACTGAGACCGCATGAGCTGAACTACCCGACCCACGACCTGGAGTTGGTAGCCGTGGTTCATGCTTTGAAGATATGGAGACATTACCTTGTGGGGAATCGGTGTGAGGTCTTCACCGACCACAAGAGCCTCAAGTATATATTCACCCAACCAGATCTGAACCTCAGGCAAAGGAGATGGTTGGAACTGATTAAGGATTATGACTTGGGCATCCATTATCATCCAGGCAAGGCGAATGTGGTGGCAGACGCCCTTAGTCGAAAAGGGTACTGCAACGCCATCATGATTCAGGACCAAGCCCCTTTACTTTACAAGGAGATGGAAAGGCTAAATCTAGGGATCACCACCCGAGCGTACCTCGCTGCCTTGGAGTCTCGGCCTGTCTTGATAGACCAGATCCGAGAAAAGCAGATGGGAGACCTGGACATCTTGGAGATCCAACAGAACATGCGGAAGGGTAAAGCCCCCGGATTTTCCGAGGACGAGCATGGCACCATCTGGTTCGGAAACCGGATATGCGTACCCGACCTACCTGAGTTGAAGACTCTCATCCTTCAAGAAGCCCACGATACTCTATACTCCATACATCCCGGGAGTACAAAGATGTATCAAGATCTGAGGGAAAAATATTGGTGGGTCAGCATGAAAAGAGAAATAGCTGAGTATGTGGCCAAGTGCGACACATGTCGGCGAGTCAAGGCAGAGCATCAAAGACC